>JAKTPE010000019.1:157212-244964 GCA_030557465.1 Kuraishia cidri
GGGGGGGGGGGGGGGGGGGGGGAGAAAAAAGGGGGGGGGGGGGGGGGGGGGGGGGGGGTGGTTGTGGTTTGTGGATGTGTTGCCGTGTCCAGAGATGGGAGAGTGTATAAATATTATGGGAGGAGAGTGTGTATGTCCAAGGGACAACAAGGCACAGGGAAGAGAACGGAGTGGGACACAAGACAAGCGCCCGGGCGTAGGAGTCTGTAGAGGATGAATATATCTGCTCTTCTTGTTCTAGTTGTTCTGCTTCTGTCTGTGCTTCTTCTCGCATTTTGGGCTTCTCATCTTCCCGTGCAACATGGCGTGCGCGCACCAATTTACTGGTGCACGCAGGCTGTCCATTTCTATTGCTCTCAAAAATTTTTTTTTTTTTTTCACTTGTTGTGTGAAATATTGGTTATGCGCTGGTCATATTAATGTCCAATAGAATTCTTCTATTGTTTAGATTTCCCATGACGGCGTCTCTGTATGCTCTTTTTGCCCCTCCTGGCCCGTCAGAGCCTGTGCTGCAACTTACAGGTGGGAAACAAAAGCCGTGTACAGGCATTAGGAGTCAAAAATAGCGGAATCCACCAGTCATAACCCGCCTGTGGGACGCACGCGTCAACGGGCGTCAGCAGCCAGCTGCGCGTGCCGTAGAGTGCGTAGCCCTGTCCAGTGAGACCCTCTTCGATGCTGTCCGCTCCTGTGGGCTCATGTCCGCCGATGCCTCTTGGAATGCGTATCTCTCCACCTACGACGGACCCCCCTTGTTGCGACTGGTATTAGCTCCAACTCTACTTGTCTGCTTATGTGCTCCGTACATATCCGCACTGTCCCATTTGATCCCGTCGAACTGCAACAAAACCCTCGCTTTTCTCGGAAGCCTTGTTTTGTGTTGTCCTACGGGCGCCCCCCTCCAAACCCGGAGATAGCCGGCACCACGGAATCCTCCGCCGAGTAAACAGAACAAACGAGAAAGAGTAAACACACAATCGTTATGATTAGAATAAAGTAACATAAACAATAATAAAAAAACACTCTATGATTCATCCAATTCTTCCTCCCGACGCTTGCGCAACATCAAACGTCCACTCAGCATATCGTTCACCTCGTTCATGTTGTTCCAGTGCACGGCCTTGCCCTTACGCAGCTTGAAATCCGTCTCTTTACTCCAAAGCTTTGCAACACTGGTGAAACTGACACCGGAGCCATGGATCCCCACCACTGCTGTACTCTCGCCCTCGTCTTGCACAAGCGGTCTTTTCACACCGCTGTCGTACACAAACCGTAAATCTTGTTCCGGAGCACCCGTCGCGGCAGTCAGCCCTTCTGCATCCGCCTGCTTCATGGCGCCACGCAGCCGGAAATTCCAGTCCTCGATGAATCGACAACACTTGATTGCAAACCGCGTAGCATTGACACGGTCCATTGAGCTAGGACTGCGGCCCTGCTGTACGTGACCCGGGATTGCCGTGCGCGACTCAAACTTGCCCTTGCCTGACTCCTTGATAATGTTGGCAATCAGCTCGGTACTAAAGATCCTCGAGGCTTTCTCGTTGCGGATAAACATCTTACCCGAGCGGTTGTCACCTTTGTCGCTTGAGAAATTCTCCTTGAGCAGCTCAAGGTCTTCCTGCACGGACCGCAGGGTGATCTCCTGCTCTGGAGAATAGATCGCCAGCGAACCAGTAACGAGTCCGGCATACGACGCAACATAGCCCGAGTTGCCCCCTTGCACTTCAACGACAAACACACGGCGCCGAGACGCAGACGCAGACTGTTTCACCGCGTCACAGTAGTTCACCAACGTGTTTAGACACGTGTCCGACCCTAAAGAGTACTCTGTACCTGGGACATTGTTCGACACCGTTGCCGGAAGACACGTCATTGGAATGTTAAAGATGGGGTACTTTTGGCGCGCCTGCTCTAGCTCGTGAAGCGCGGTAAACGCCTCAAACCCGCCAATGATGATCAGTCCGTGAATCTCGTATTTCTGCAGGTAGTAAGCCACAGTGCCCATGTCCTGGGAGGGCAGGGTACGATTGGTGCCAATCTCTGACCCGCCCAAGTTATGCCAGTCTTCAAAATCAATCCAGTTCAGCTTCTTGATCGAGCCATGGCGCACGAGCCCGGAAAAACCGTTCTGAATCCCAAAGAAATTATGACCCTTGGAAAGACAGTACAGTCCAGCGGCACGCGTCGCCGCGTTCAACGCACTCGACGGCGCCCCAACGTGAATCACAGCCACGTTCAGCCGCTGGTCCCACGGTAGTACACCTGTTCCGTCGTCGTGCTTCGAAACATCGAGGAAATTCTCATACGACTCGATGAACGCCGTATCACGCAACGACATCGCCTTGTCAAACTCCTTGTTCCCAATGCACTCAGCTACCGATTTGGTCAATTTCACCGCTTCAATAAGGGGCTGCCGCACAATTTTGTTCTCCAAAATTCCAATCATCGGAGAAGGTGTCTCTGGAGTCATCTCGAGCACAGCCTTGACTGCGTCCACTCCTTGCAGCGTAGCGAGTAAACGGTCAAACGCAACGGCGGTTCCACCACGCTGCACATGCCCCAGCGTCGTGATTCGCGTGTCCAGTCCAATGTCAACGAGAACATCCTTAACTTCTTCCGACGTGATCGCGTTCAATTCGGTGTCGAGAGCACCCTCAGCCACAATCACCGTAGTCTTCCGCCGGCCCTTGTTCCGGTGTCTCAAGCACACGTCACGCAGCTCCTGCTGCCATTCCCCTGCTTTTGGTGGCTGCTCAGGGATGAAAATGTAATCTGCTCCCGTAGCTATCCCAGACATCAGAGCCAACCATCCACAATGGCGGCCCATCACTTCAACCACAAACGCACGCGAGTGCGACGTGGCTGTAGCATCAATGTAGTCAACCATCTCGCAAATACGCTCAAGGGACGAAAACGCACCAATCGTCGAGTCCGTCGACGCCATGTCGTTGTCAATTGATCCAACGAGCCCGACAATCGTGAGGTGCTTGTGCTCCTCTGCCTCCTCCACGGATACCTGACCTTTACCCACGAGCTCGTCAATCAGCGATGGCCACTCGGACCGGAACAGGTCCGCGCCCGTCAGAGACCCATCGCCGCCGCACACGATCAGCGCATCGATACCGTTGATGATCATGTTGTGAGCGGCCTGTAGTCTCCCCCAGCGTTCTTTGAACTCCATACAACGCGCTGTGCCGATCAGCGTGCCCCCGAGCGAGAGCCACCCGCGCACATCCTCCCACTCCATCTTGCGCAGCATGTCGCCGCCATTCACCAACCCCGAGTATCCCTCGTATACTCCAAACACGTCACAATCGTAAAAAATTCCAGCGCGCACCACTGCACGCACAGCGGCACACATGCCGGGCGAGTCACCTCCAGATGTCATGACTCCGATCTTCTTGCGCTTTTTCAGTAACGAATTGGCGCGCGTTGTGGCCAGAGACGTAAGTGCAGACATCTCCTCTGGGGAGAGCGGCGAGGGGTGCAGAAAATAGTCCGGGGACGTCACTTCAAAGTCGGCCGCCGCGAGCGGAAACGAAGTGAACCCGATCTTATTGCCGAGCGGGTCAAGAGTGTAGAATGCAACTTTCGACTCTTCTGGCTGCTCATGCTTGATCAACTCGTACCCTTGCTCGGCAATGACTTTCTTAACACGCTCGAGGTCCGAGGCGAAGAAGATAATCTCACCAGGCATCTCATTGTTCTTGTGAACGTCATGTGACACTAGTCGCAGTTTGATAACCACGCCCTGCGACTGGAAGGGAGACGAAGTGGCAGTATTGTCGACGGAGAAGTATCCAGCCGATTCCTGGAGGGGAACACGCAGGTTCTTGTCCGACAATTGCGACAAGGGGAAAGCCTCAAGCCATGCCTCCTTACGTGAGTCGGTCGAAATGCCTGTGGTTTGGTACGAAGAGGTTGAATTGTCCTTTGTGAAAGTACGGGTTGCACGGAATCCAAATTGGGAGTAAAACTCGATCGCCTTGGTGTAGGTTGCCGTGTCCGATGTCACAAAGGAAGTGAATGAATAGGACGAGGCAAGTTGCTTGTCCGAGGTCATTCTCCAAGGTGTATCTGTTTTGATATGCTATGCTGTTCTATGCTATGGTAATTGAGGGAAAGTCAAAAGTCAAGAAGGAAGCAGAAGGGGGAACAACATATGATATAAATGATCCGGGTGGATGCTCGGAGTGCATCAGGCAGGCCGATGGCTGTATGTGGCCCATTTGCTGGGCTGCGCACGACGTCACCTGATGCTACCGGTAGTGTTATTCCCAATTTGTTTCTAAGAGGGTAACACCTCAGTTTACTAGGATAATCACGTGAGCGTGCCACACCCACAGGGGACACTGTGTCTATGTTCATCCGCTGGATCTCTCCATGGCGCGCGCGACTGGAACTACTGGTAACATCCAAACTTGACGTCCGACCACCCATCACCACCGTGTTTGGATAGAACCTGCGTGAATATCCAAGGCGTCAATTGCAGTCACTGCTCTCGTGGCCCCCACCCATACTAGGTGCTTTTTTGTTTTCTCGCTACTCTCGAGGGCAAAAGACAGAGCTTTACTAAGACCTCCCTGTGCTATATTATTTGCCATTCTGAATCACTCCTATACATAGTCCCAGAATGGCGCGCCGGAGACACGCACCCACAACCTCTGACGAGGAAGATGCACCGTTGCCTGCGTCTCGGCGGAGAGTGCATGAGAACGATACTGATGATGCCAATCACTCCGAGAATGAGAACGAGTCCGATGACCCGCTAGTGCATTCGAGGCGAAAGAAACCCAAGATCAATTACAACGAGGATTCATACTACGAGGAAATTGATGAAAATATCAAGGATGAGGCTGGGAAAAATGGGATTGTCGATGATGAGAATGAAAACGGGAATGCCAATGGTGATGATCTCGAGGAGAACAATAACAAAGAAGACGAAGACGACGAAGACTACGGGGCACCGCCGCGCAGACTAAACGTGCATCTCAAACTGAGTCGCAGGAGCAGACACGCCAACGGTGAAGAGGATGAGGAAGAATATCAGGAAGATTTGTCCGAGGATGTAAACTCATCCGCCACGGACTCCTCGCTCAGCTCGTCTCGCCCCAAGAGGGGCGTTGCCGGGTTTATCGTGAAAGATGAGGGAGACAACGATGACGAAGACGATGATGGCGAATATGGAGACACGCGGCCGCGCCGGTCGTCGGGTCGTCGTCGTGGCCGCCCGAGCAGCCATAGACGGAAAAAGCCAAAGGGATACGGCAGCATCAAGACTAATACCTCGGAGATGACTTTCGACGACGACGACGAGGACGACGATGACAAGGGCGCACCGCCGTTGAGTCTGAAAGATGAGCTCGCGGACCTGAAGGACTCGCCGCCCAATTCACCACCGGCGCGTAAGATTCATCTCAGGGAGCGCAAGGAGGTGAACTACACGATCCCACCACCCATCACAAATGATCAGCAGCTCGGTTACTCTGTTGCTGCGGAGCCAACGACGCCGCGCAGGAGAAACGCGGGTGCCGGAGGCAACTACATGCCTATAAGGAGGCTGTTCCCTACAGTGGGGCCATTCGGCGGGGGCGACGTTACTTCGGTGTTTGGGTCCAATGTTCCCGGTCTCACAGCTCTGGGGAATGTGGATTCATCGGACTCGGATGATGACGAGCTGTTCAAGCCGGTTAACGGGTCCGTGTCGAAACCAGCAGCGGCCACAGGCTCGACCCCAGGGCAGGCAAAGAGGGGCTCGCTTATTTCGGGTGGTGGAGTGGCTAACGTGAAGAAGAAGAACACACTTGCTGACACAGACCCTCTTGGCATCGACACTAATATTGACTTTTCTGCCATTGGTGGGCTGGACAACTACATCAGCCAGCTCAAGGAGATGGTCACTCTGCCGCTGTTGTACCCTGAAATTTACCAAAAATTCTCCATTACTCCTCCTAGAGGCGTGTTATTCCATGGACCTCCGGGGACCGGTAAGACCCTGATGGCGAGAGCATTAGCCTCTTCTTGCTCTTCAGAGAATCAGAAGATCACTTTCTTCATGAGAAAGGGCGCCGATTGTCTTTCCAAATGGGTCGGTGAAGCTGAGCGCCACCTGAGATTGCTGTTTGAAGAGGCAAAGACACAGCAGCCCAGCATCATCTTCTTTGATGAAATCGACGGGCTGGCTCCCGTGAGGTCGTCCAAACAAGAGCAGATCCACGCCAGTATCGTCAGCACCCTGCTTGCTCTGATGGACGGAATGGACAACCGTGGTCAGGTGATTGTGATTGGTGCAACCAACAGACCAGACAGTGTTGATCCGGCACTCAGGAGACCGGGCCGTTTTGACCGTGAGTTTTACTTCCCACTTCCCGACCTCAAAGCTCGTGAGGAAATTATCCGGATCAACACCCGCAAGTGGGACACACAACTCGAGGATGCGTTTGTGAAGGAGCTTGCGAGACTCACAAAAGGTTACGGTGGTGCTGATCTACGTGCTCTCTGTACCGAGTCGGCGCTGAACAGCATTCAGAGAGCATATCCGCAGATATACGACTCGACACAGAAGCTGAAAATCGACACGTCCAAGATCAGAGTCACGGCGAGGGACTTTACACGGGCCCTTGCGAAGATTATACCGTCGAGTGCACGTTCAACGTCCAGCTCTGCTTCACCACTACCCGAGCACGTTGCGCCGCTGCTGCTGCCTGCGCTGGACGAGGTGATGCAACGCGTGAACAAGCTTATCCCAAAGGAGAAGATACCCACACAGCTCGAGGAGTCACAGTACATTGATTTCACAGCATCGCACGCCGACGGTGGGTTCCGGCACCAGCAGCTTCTGGCACAGCTAGACGCTGCGCGGTGTTTCCGGCCACGGCTCCTGATCACGGGTGGACCGGGGCAAGGTCAAGGCTACATCGGCAACGCCGTGCTACATCACCTCGAGGGTTTCCACGTACAGACTCTCGACCTGTCGCGCGTCTACGGTGATGCTGCCGTGAATCCGGAGGGAATCATCATCCAGACGTTTGCCGAGGCGCGCCGCCACCGGCCCGCCGTTGTGTACATTCCGGGCGTGGATGTGTGGTGCGCTGCTGTGTCGCCCAGCGCAAAGGCTACGTTAGTGGGTATCCTACGTGGAATCAGCCCAACGGACCGTGTGCTCGTGCTTGGCCTTGCGGAGTCGACTGACGGTTCGGAGGAACTTGAGGACGCAAAGGAGGTGTTTGGATTCGACCAAAACGGCAGTGTGGTGCTTTCATCGCCCGCAGTGGATCAGCGCCAGGAGTTTTTTGAGCCGCTGTGGACGGCACTAGCGTTAAGTCCGACCGATTTCAACGATCTGTCGGTTCGGCCGAAGCGCAAACTCCGGCAACTGCCGCCTGCTGAAGAGCCCAAGCGCGCGTCATCGGGTGCGACCACGAAGCAGGAGCTGCGGCAGATTGCCAAAAGTGACATGCGCCTGAAGAATACTCTCAAGATCCGGCTCAGCGGACTCATGGATCTCTTCAAGAACAGGTACAAGCGCTTCAAGAAGCCAACGATAGATGATGCGTTTCTGGTGCATCTCTTCACCACCCCGTCCGACCCAACACAGCCGTACCAGCGGCAAGGAGATATGATCCTGGAGGTAGCGACGGGAAAGTTGTTCTACAACATGGATCTCGATGTGATTGAGGAGAGGCTGTGGAATGGCTTCTACTCAGAGCCAAAGCAGTTTCTCAAAGATATCGAGATGATCTACAAGGACTCCAAGTGCGTCGGCGAGCGTGAACGGATTCTCAAGGCCAGCGAGATGTACGCCAATGCGCAAGTGGGTATAGAGGAGATCGAGGTGGGTATGCCTGGATTTGTTGAAGAGTGCAGGGGCGTGCGCGAACGCGAGAAGGAACGTGAGCGCGCTCTCAAGGCCAAGGCCGAGACGGCGGCGGCTGAGGCTGCTGAGGCGGCAGCTACAGCGATTGCAGATGCCGCTGCGGATGCGGTTGCGGAGAAGCTTGTCGGCAGTTTGGATGATGGCGAGAGCGGCGGTGACGGCGAACCGACGGCACTCACGGATCTGATCAAGCAGCAGCGGGAGGAGGTGGTTGCTGATGATGAGAAAATGCTACTGGATGCCGCAGAGCCTCTTTCAACGGAGGAAGTGATCGAAAGGCAAGAGCAGGCCCAAGCAATGGTACAGGCGAAGCCACCGGGTTCGCCCATGGACACCACTGAGCTGTCCATTGAGCCTGTGGATCCGCTCAGGAACGGCAGCAGTCATGGCAATGCCAATGGCAGCGCTGCTCCCGAGACGCGTCTGGCAGTTCCCGAGAATATCGAGTCCGATGACGAAGAAGCCGTGCCTCCTCCCAAGGAGCCGGTTCTCGTTGACGCTGGGCGTCTATCACGCTTCAAGGAGACCCTGCTGAACTCTACAGACGACAGCACTGTCGAGGAGCTCGAGAGGCTTAACGCGCGACTGATGGAGCTGATCTGGGATGGCCGTTTCGATGCCAACAAGCATGCGGTCCTCGAGAAGTTAGAAAAGGCATGTATCTAGCAAGTATGTAATTTATATGTGGTTGTATGTACATGCATCTGCAATCGCCTCCGCCACGTCCAGCACGAGGTGGTCCGTACCAAACTGTCCAAGTACCTGTATCCCAACGGGAACGGCTTCGGCAGTCGTCCGCCACGGCACAGACACGGCGGGCAGTCCCGCGAGCGACGCGGGAATCGTCAGCACGTCGTTCACGTATGCGTTGACAGGGCTCTCGCCATCCAGCGCCGCGTACTCTTGCAGCGTTGGTGCGATCCCCATCGCGGTGGGAGACACAATCACGTCGACCCCATCGGGTTTCCCACCGGATCCCTCAGAGAGCAAATTCTCTGCGCTGAACACCCCATCTAGCTCGGCGCACAGTCGCGCTCGCAGCCTCTGAGCGCGAAGAAAGTGGTTCTCATATGCCTCAGCCGAGAGGTTGAATGTGCCCATCGTGATGCGCCGCCGCACCTCTGCGCCGAACCCGCTCGCTCGCGTCTCTGCAAACAATACCCCACCAGCATCACTATCGCTCTCGGCATGCGCCCGCGTGCCAAAGCGGATTCCGTCGTATCGTGCAAGGTTCGACGACGCCTCCGCGGGCGCGAGCGTGTAGTAGCTCGGCAGAGCGTGTGCGATCGACGGCACCGAGACCGGCACCAGCTCATGGCCCTCAGCGTGTAACCGACATAGCACGTCGCCCCACGCTGCCCGAACCTCATCCGACAGGTCAGCAATGTTCATCTCGGCACAGACGCCGACGCGGAGACCCCCCTGCTGCTTTAGCTGCGGCAGCCGCGGTATGCTCTCTCGTAATTCCTGACCCAGCGACGTTGGGTCGCGAGCGTCGTGTTTGTCGAGCACACCAAACACCCGCCGCACCATGTCCACCCTGCTAGCCAGAATACCGACTGTATCGAGCGACTGCGCGTACGCCACAACACCCCAGCGCGAAACACGGCCGTAGCTTGGCTTGAACCCAACGACTCCGCAATAAGCGGCGGGCAGCCGCACAGATCCGCCTGTATCGGTGCCCAGGGCAAAATCTACCACGCCACATGCTACAGCCGCTGCTGATCCACCCGATGAGCCACCAGCTATCCGGGCGCCCTCCCCGGTGTCGAAGAGCGGATTTAGCGTTGGGCCAAACCGCGAGTGGGTCGTCCCACCTCCCATGCCGAACTCGTCCAGATTCGTCTTGCCCAACACGGTTGCGCCAGCAGCCTCAAGCTGCTCCACTACAGTCGCGCTGAATGGCGACACATGGCTTGCGAGCGCCTCGGACGCACACGTCGTTGGCTCTGCCGTTGTGGTGATGTTGTCCTTGATCGCGACCGTCGTGCCCGCGAGCATGCCACTGTTCACATTTTCCTTCAGCGGCTGTTTCCGAATGGACGTAAAAATATTGAACTTGGCGTGGGCATCTTTGAGAATGCTCCAGGCCGTTCGCGTCGGTCTCATTGCGTAGACTTTGAGGCCCCTGGAGAGGAGTTGTTTGCGTGTGGGTGAACTTTCGCTGAGAAGCGTGGAGATGTCGGTCGTGTCCTGATCGATACTCATGCTGGAACAAAGGCGGAGCTTTGCAGGTGCGAGACCTCTTGAAGAACTATATAGCTACGAGCAAGGAACAGCGGTCGACGAGCAATATGCGGCTGTCGGAACGAGAAGAAAACAGAGACAAAAAAGGAAGCAGACCCAGAGCAAGACCGACGGCAAGGTGGTCGTTCGGGAAACAGACTGCCCGGCGGTCTTGGGGAAAAATCGTGTCGAAACCAGTAGAAGAAGCGATGACGTCGAGTCGGAAAACACAGAGCACAGCCCGGAAGAAGGAAACGCAGGACACACACGTTCGGTGGTTACTTTGTTCTGTTCTCTCATGTGAGTTCATTAGTGTTACTATTGCAATTCATCTACTGTAGAGGACTGAAACCAGGCATAAAGATGAAAGTGATATAAAGCTAAGAGGGTACTTTAAGGATCTGTCTGACTGTAGGACATTTCATACATTAAGAATAGCGGGCTTGAAGCGCGGGCTTGATAAGAGAGCAAAGTATGCAAAAGACTTGATGAAAGAGCAAAGTATGCAAAAGACTTGATGAGAGAGCAAAGTATACAAAAGAACTGAAGTATTCGTGAATACTTCAGGACACGAGGAAGCATCAGTCTGGTACTTGATCTTGACTGATGAAGACTGAGAATTGGACCCAAGGTCCCCGTTCGAGACCCGCGACCAACCTCAGCGAGCCTGGTACCGCTGTACTTATTCCGAGGCCAAGTCAGCCCCATAGGCCATGTCTAGATAGCAACGTGCTCTTTACTGTTATGCTAACTCAACCACCTTTGAATTCTTTGAGCTTTTACACCCTGTCAATCAAACAGCGTAGCTTAGTCTATAGTGAAAAGTTGTCGCACATGGGAATTGTCCTCCTTAACTAGGCGCAGAAACATGTTCTTCGCTCGTGAAAAGTGCGTCTCGCTCTTAGATCCTGTAAGCCGCCTCTGCACGTTAGGTGAGAATGCAGTAAGGGCATCTTCACGGTGCAAAACCACGGCTTGGTCAAAATCAATTATTGTGACTTCTTGCTTTTGACTTTCAAGCACATTTGGCCAGCGCACATCGCCGTGCGCTACCCCAAGCTCGTGTATCTTATCGAGAGTTGATGTAGCTGCATTAATAATGCGTGCCCTGGCCTGCTCATTAGTCGTTCTGACTTTGGTGCCGCCGTAGGATAGGAACATGAACCGGATGATGACCACGTCAATACCGTAGTAGTATACCCGGCCTAGTGCTGCGAGGTCTAAGGAGTCAAGACACACCGAGATGCCGTGGCCCTGCAGAGACCACAGTCTTTCGTAGACGGCCAATTCCCGCTCCAGGTTCGGCAAGTGCTTTTCGGGGACACCCTTTGCAATAAACGTGTAGCCAAACTTCAGTAGCGTAATCTGGAATAAGGCACCGCAGGCTCCTTCTTCGCGCAGATCCACGACGCCCTTCACCAGGCTTTTGCTGAGCTGATCCTGCAATAGGTCCCTGAACTGAGAATATAGCACGGTATGCCTAATAGCCTTCTGATCGTCGAGTCTCTCGCCGATCGCACCAAGTTTGTCACGCTTCCCATCGCAGTGCAGCGCCACGTTGGGGCAATTACCATCTAGCGGCCCATTGTTGACAAGCGACAGAAGGCATGACGGCGTACAGTACTGCCTTGGCCGTTCCCTTTCATGGCCCTTGCCACTGGGTGCTGATCCTGTCGAAGAGCCAAACTCATCAGCTCCTTCGCCGCCGCCGCCGCTTCCTCCACCGGGGCCATCAGGCCCGCTCTGTGACCGAAGTACACGTGGGGACTTCTCGAAGAGGTCTGACTGATAATTTGAGGGTCTATATTCGGCATCCTTGTCCCCCGTATACGCTGACGAGCTGTCCCCATCTCTTTCTTTGTTATCTAAATCAGTCTGATCCGCCCATTTCTTGCATTTTGCAACTGCAGCCGTCCTCTCATCTGCGTCATGATAAACTGCTTTGAACGACATCATTGTAAACGCTAGAACTTGACCAAGAGCGTTATTAAATACGGGATCACTCTGTACCTCCTCAGACGGAACAACTAGATGGTAGTAGAGCCTTAATGTGTTTTCCCACCTGATCCTCAATAGGAGTATGGCTTCACCGTTCGTGATGTAACCAAACTCAAGGCCACCAAGCAGCATATAACGGTACGTCTGCACCATAGCCGATGCTGTTGAGTTTTTTGAAAAGTAATTGGGATCGGATTCACTCGCCTCATCATTGCGCAATATTTGCGCATGTAGGTCTACTAACCCCGGTAAAGATTCGCGGAGATGTTTCGTGGATAATTTGTGAGGAGCCTTGTACTCGACCACAAAACCAGGGTTCAATAGATTGTCTCGCTCAAAAAAACAAAGCTGGTCAGTGAGAAGTTTCTCCTCTGCCAGGGATGTTTCTCTTTGGTCCAATGGGCGGAGGTTTCTCGCGTTTGCATGGAATTCGACCTTGTCAGGGATACCAAACCTCTGACGATCGAATGAACTGGCCTTTGATAGAATGTATCGCACTGGACATTCGACGGCGGTGTTTTCGATAAACACAAGTGATAGTTCGTCCTTGAGCAAGCGCGCGTGCACCTCATCGCCAAAAGCCTTGATGGTATTCACACCGTGGAATAAGCGCTCAGTTTCCGGGAAAATTTGTCCTAGTTGCCAGATCACATCTCGTCGTTCCGTAGCAAATTCGGTCCAAGGCTCAACACGGGCAGGGCAGACCTTTTCAATAGGATCGGCAGTAGTACCCCGGGTCGTGGCATTCAGACGCGCTGAATGGATTCGGCGCAAGACATGAAAATCCCAGGATTTCAGGAAATCCTCGAGCGGCAGCTCACAATTGCGTTGTGTCTGTGCCCTCTCATCATAGTTTCGGGCCTGCTGCAGCTGCTCCCCGAAGAGTTGGATATGCTGTTGCAGCAGCTCGTTATAGCGTTGGGTCTGCTGTTGCAGCTGCTCGTTATAGCGTTGGGTCTGCTGCTGCAGCTGCTCCCCAGAATTTCGTGCCTGCTCGTTATAGCGTTGGGCATGCTCGTCGGAGTATAGTGCCTGCTCGTCGGAGTATCGTGCCCGCTCTTCGTAGTATCGGGCCCGCTCTTCGGAGTATCGGGCCTGTTGTTGCGCCCTTTCAATTTGCTGCTGTAAATTGGTGAACACGTTCCCCGATTCTTCAGGTGTGGACATTGTGCCGCAATAACAGAACCGTGCTGAGTTAGCTGAAAATATAAGGGAAAGGGTTCGTGGATTGGTGGCAAAGACTCTTCAAACAATTATCTTCTGGGTCTGTAAGTGTCACATGCTCGTTCGCTTAAGCTCTTGGCAACTTTGACATAAACGGTAGTGTGTAGCACAATATTCGTTGCGTGTCTGGCACAAAAATGGTCGTGCCTTGCTCGGTACTCATGGATAGAACACAGGGAGAGGACAAACGCGTAGCTATGTAGCGAAGGAATCCCTTGAAAAGTTAAATAGCTATGGAAAAAATGGGGGTCAACAAGGGTATTTATTCCCTTAGCACGCCCGCGCATATCGGAACAATGTGAATCGAGAGAAAAAGGAGACAAAACGCCAAAATGCTAGAAACGGTACCGTGGTCGTGCGAATCACAGGAATCCTCGCGTAGTGCCTACTCCATCAAAATGGGTCCTCATTCACCTCCACCATAACCACCGGTTCACGTACACCATCAGATCATCACGACTCTCTGATATTTAGTTTTTCTCGAATGGATACAGAGCCCCCGGTACGATCTCTTGCGGTGGAAGGTACTTCTGTTCCAGGCGCACCGCAGCCTCACTATGCGACGCGCTCCACCACCACGACCACTACCGTCACGGGGACAACACAGAAGAAGGTAATACCGCGACTCAAGCCACTGCCGTACACCACGGCTGATCTGTACAGTGAATCACATCCACCGGCAATGTCCGAGGCGCTTGCGATTCCCCTTGCCGAGAGCGTGCCCGCAACGGCGTTCCACACCACGGACGACCACCCGTTCGACAGACGCGGGTTCAAGTACAAGCCGTGTCGGCCCAACCCTTTGTTTCCTTCAACAATGTACGCTACAACAGACCTGCCTCCATACGGCGCGAGGCTGAGCTACTTTGATAGGTCACAGGGGCTGCTGCTGGACGAGTCAGCGAGAATAGCAACAGCAGAGCATGGCTGGCGGTCTGCACGCACCAATATCGGGGTGCGCGAAGGCAAGTGGTATGTGGAGTTTAAGGTGCTGAGATCAGATGGTACAGGTGCGGCAGCAGCGGCAATAGCGGCAGCCAAGTCGCGGAGCGCGACGCCAGATACTGCAGCGGCAGCAGCTGCTGCTGGCTCGGAGAGTCCATTGCCGGGGCCGGGCCATGTACGCGTTGGATTTGCGAGGAAGGAGGCTTCACTAGAGGCACCAGTTGGCATGGATGGCTACGGTTATGGTTTGCGCGACAAGACGGGTCACAAAGTGCACCTAAGTCGGCCCGTGGAGTTCATGAAGGGCGGTTTTGGCACAGGAGACGTGATTGGGGTGCTCCTGGAGCTACCCGACTTGGAGGTGCAGCGCAGGATCGCGGGAGAGCAGGCAGCACAGAAGACTGTTGGGCAGCCGGTGTCTGGCTCTTTTTCTGAAGAGAGCCACGACACCCAAGAACTGCGAGAGAACATCATTCGAGAGCAGATTCCGATCAAATACAAGAGCCAGCTGTATTACGAGCAGTATGAGTACACTCCTACCAAGCCCATGGAACACCTTTTGAATCCAGTGACGATGTTTGGTGAGCACGCTATCCCAGACGTTGACAAGTTCAAGTCCGCGGTGCTGCCTGGGTCGAGGATGGTGGTGTACAAGAACGGAGAACTCGTGGGAACCGCTTTTGAGGATCTCTGTGCGTTTTTGCCGCCATCGTCTGAGCAGAGAGAGCTGCTTCGCCTACGCAGCAAGGTGGCTGCGTCTTCGACCGCCTTTGACGTAGGCAGAGACGATGGGTCGGCTGGGTACTACCCGATGGTGAGCTGCTTCAAGGCAGGCTGCTGCGAGGTCAACGCGGGGCCCACGCTCGTGTATGAACCAGGAGACTTGAAGGACAGGTTTGCCAGTGGCGAGATCAAGCTCTTCTCAGAGCGCTACGATGATAAGGTTGTTGAGGACTACGTCTGGGATCTAGTTGACGAGGTTGAAGGCGAGTGGCTCGATTCACTGGAGTGACGAACAAGCAAGCACAAAAAAAAGGGACACAATGTTAAAAAGAAAGATTATATATTCATGTATGTACAGGGCCAACCGTGGTCTGATGATTTTCAATACTATTCTGATTCACAGGCCATAGACCCGAACACTGCGCGTTTGGACACGCGTAAGCATTTGCATCCTGGTCCTCTATGCGGGAGGCCGAGCCAAAGAAATATTTCCTGCAAGAGTTGTGAAACCGTATATGGCATTCTTTATTCTCGCACCTCACACCAATGGTGACAATCTCGTGGCACCCTCTGCATAGGCCCACCAGCCCTTCCGGGTTCTCGGGCGCCCTTTCACCAAACTTCTGCAACAGCTCATTTTTCAGTTCTGCCAGCGCCCGCGCAGACATGGAATAGTTGGTCCCCGTGTACTCTAGCCAGTCCTGCGCGCACAGCGTGGTGAGGAACTGTTCAGCCATCACCCCGGTCTTGGAAGAGCTGTTGCGCACTATGTTGAGCGCATCCGTCGACGAAATCGAATACCGCTCACTGCCTGAGTCATCCTTGTTGAAAATGTACCCGATGATTTCATTTAAGCACTTGATTTCGACGGGTGAGAATGACGTGGACAGCTTGATCGGCGCATCCGAAACTGTATTGACAAACGTGTACAGATGCTTATCCGTAACCTGGTGCCGCGTCTTGATCACTGCCAGTCCCAAGCGGTGTATCTGCGTGTTTATGATCGCCAAAGCATCAGCCAGAGCTCCCTCCGGTGGCTCGACTTCTTCGATAACCGCGGGCGTGGCGTCGTCTCCGTCTCCCTCGTGCTCTCTTGCCGCATACAGCTGCGCCAACACCACGCTCAACTTGTACTCCGAAACACTCTTCACCTGGATAAGATACTGCAGTAGTGCCCTATGCAGGTCCCCATAGCTTGCCATCGTGTCCGTCGTCATTATTTCCACAAGAGAAGAAGCACTCCAAGCCCTACTCTTTGGTTATCGCTTGAGACCGCGACGACGCGTCCCAGGCTTCACGTGACTGAGTTGCGCACGTCCCGCCACAGCGATCTTTTTGTGGCCAACGCGACGAACCAACAACAGCAGCAACTGGAAGGGCAAGGAACTGGGGGGTGCAGGATCTAGGAACCATCAGAGAGGCAGATTTAATACACAACACAATCGATGGCATATTACCAGCAGCCCAATTTTGGGACGGATCCCAACAACCTGCAGTTCTACTCGCAGCAGTCGAGCACACCGCAACAGCAGCAGCAGCCGTTTATGGTTTCTGGCGCGATGAACACAGGAGCTGGCGCAGGAGCGACGCCAGGGTTTCAGTACTCGGCCGATCTTGCGGGATCGATGGGTGATTCGTCTTTGAGCCCCGGAATACTGGCTGCGTTTTCATCATCTGGCTACGCGGGCGAGGCCCCGCTCCTCGAGGAGCTCGGCATCAACTTTCACCACATCAAGGGCAAGACGCTCGCGGTGTTAAATCCAAGGACGGGCAGAATCAGCTCGGACATAATGACGGACTCGGATATGGCTGGTCCGATTTTGTTTTGTCTGTTGTTTGCTACGCTGTTGCTGCTGGCGGGCAAGACGCATTTCGGATATATCTACGGTGTGGCTCTGTTTGGCACCGTGTCACTGCACTACCTGTTCAAACTCATGAGCACACAGGACGCCTCGATAGATATTGTGCGCACGGCGTCGGTGATCGGCTACTGCCTGCTGCCGCTGGTTATCCTCAGTGTGTTTGCAGTTTTCTTTGTGCTCGACAACTTTGCCGGGTACCTGGTGTCGATCTTTTCCGTGCTTTGGTGCACGTATTCTGCGTCCGGCTTCTTTGTTGCCGTTCTGAGACTGCAGAATGCGCGGCTTCTCATTGCTTATCCCCTCGCGGTGTTTTACAGCGTGTTCGCCCTGATGGCTATCTTTGTGGAGAAGCGGTAGTATCTTTGTGGGGAAAAAGGGGGAAGCGAGGACAGGGAGAAGGGGAAAAGTGCAGAACAACACAGCATCTAACACCAGCATGTACCATAGTACCAATACCTTCAAAAATACAACCATAATAATGTTTGCAATATCCAAATATTTTGCAAGTAGTTGTTGTAGTCCTCGCTGTGGTTTTGGCATTACCCGGCGTAAATCTGGTACGACTCTTTGTGACACCCCGAGGACTCTTCTGCGAGACCTTCTCCACAAAACAACATAAAACCTCGGGAAGACGGGCAAATGACGTCGAGAGCGGTGTCGCTGGGCAGGCGAATGGCCTCGTCTCTTGCGAAGTCGCCGACACACTACATCACGACGCCGATCTTCTACGTCAATGCCAAGCCGCATCTGGGCCATTTCTATTCCATGCTCCTGGCGGACGTGAAGCACAGATGGGCAAAGTTCAGCGCCGAGGAGTCTTTTTTCACGACGGGAACCGACGAGCACGGTCTCAAAGTGCAAGCAGCGGCGGCAGTGCATGGCAAGGACCCAAGAGCGTTCTGCGACGAACTGTCGCTCGAGTTCAAGGAGCTGGCTTCGCTCGGGAATATCAGGTACGACCGGTTCATCAGGACCACGGATGCGGACCACACGGTGGCTGTACACCATTTCTGGAACACGGTGTACGAGAAGGGGCTCATCTACAAGAGCCAGCACAGCGGGTGGTACTCTGTGTCGGACGAGACGTTCTACCCGGAGGCTCAGGTTGAGAAGAAAGAGGATCCGGCGACGGGCGAGACGAGGGTGTTTTCTGTCGAAACAGGCACGGAGGTGAAGCACGAGACAGAGGAGAACTATTTTTTCAAGATGTCGCAGTTCAGGGACGATCTCATCAAGAACATGAAAGAAAGCCCGCAATTTGTGTTCCCTCAGAGATTCCATGACGAGATCATGCGGGACCTCGAGTCGCAGCCACTGCAGGATCTCAGCGTATCACGGCCGTCGTCGCGGTTAACGTGGGGAATTGGTGTGCCCGGTGATGACTCACAAAAGATCTACGTGTGGTTTGACGCACTTGTCAACTACCTCACAAGCGCGGGGTACCCGTTCGAGGCGGGAGGCAGCAGCACGGCCACGCCTTGGCCCGCCACTCACCTCATTGGCAAGGATATCACCCGCTTCCACTGCGTGTATTGGCCGAGCTTCCTCATGGCTGCAGGACTGCCGCTGCCGAAACAGGTGATCGTGCACGGCCACTGGCTGATGGGCGGACGCAAGATGAGCAAGAGCCGCGGCAATGTTGCGGATCCTGTCGAGCTCATTGAGTACTATGGCGTCGATGCGTTACGGTTTTTCCTGTTGCGGCATTCCGTGCTCTCGGCTGACTGCAACTACACCGAGGAGAGTCTGAACCTGTCGCGGGACACGTTCATCGACAAGGGCTGTAACCTGTTGACGCGATCGCTGCCATTCAACATTGTGCGCGCGCTGGAGACTGTCGAGCAAAGGGGCCCGCTGCTTCCAGGAGTCGAAGGAGCTGCAGAGGCGCAGGAGATACAACGGCGCGCCAATTCTCTTAGAGAAACCATCGTGAAATACATGGATGCCCCTCTCGACACCCAGCATGCCGTCGAGGCAATCGTCGACGTGCTCTCAGAGACGAACAACTACTTCCATCACGCTGAACCGTGGGCGCTGAAACCGAGAAGTGACACAGCGCCCGAGAAAACAGCAGAGCTGCAAGCACAACAGGACCTCGTGGTGTTCACGGCTCTTGATACGCTGCGATGCTGTCTGATCTTGCTGCAGCCTTTTCTGCCTGAGTGGTCAGCGATGCTGCTCGATCGCATGAAGGTGGGCGAGCACCAGAGGGGGATCGAGTATGCTCAGATAGGTGCCGACGTGGGCTACGGGCGCCAGGTGGGGTTCAAAAAGGGTGACCGAGTGCCGCTCAAAAAAGTTCCGCTTAGAGTATAAATAAGAAAATTAAAATGTACATAGATATTGCCTAGATGGATATTTCCACCACCTCGCACTCGAGAGTTTTCGTGTCGAGCAGCACGAGCTGGCCTGTTGTGTCAAATCGTGGCACCGCAATCACACGCACATGCACTACGGAGCCATCCTTCAGAGTCAGCGGCAGAACACTCGTCTCGAACTTGGGCATGTTGCCGACAAAGTAAACGTGTGGCGTCTCCGTCAGCGTGAACGGGTCCGCGTCCTCGTAAGGGTAGCACCACAGGGTATCCGGTGCGGTCGGGATAATGTTCTGCCACAGCATGGTGCTCTCGAGCATCTTGAGCCGTGACTCAACGTGGCTGCCATCGTCATCCTCGGTTGCAACCGCAGAGTTGGGAAGTATGTACTTGAACATGTCGTTTATGTTCTGCCCGCTCGTGCCGAGGATCCGCACACTGTCCGCTTCGAGCCATGTCGGGTTTGTCAGCGTCTCAAAGTGCCGTGACTCAGTGAGCATGTACCCGCGCGACTGCGGGAAAAAGGATTTGTGCAGCGGCTGCTGCGGTAGACTCACCTCGGCAGGGTCGAGCGCCCCAGGCATGATTTTCACAGGGAGAGTCACCAACACGTCCGCGAGGAACGCGTCTAGCGCGCGCACTGCTGCCGCATTGTAGTTCGACTTGCTGAGCACTTTGTACTTGTTCTTGCCATCCTTCTTGTTGCGCGCCGCATCCTCCTTCTCCTCCGCCGCAGCCGCAATCGCAAACTCCGACACCGTTATCGAGTCACCGGCAATAACGAGTCGCGAGATGCCAGCCGCGCACCCCGCGTCCTCAGGTCCACCGAGCTCGCCCGTAAGATACTCCTTCAACAGCTCCAGCCGTGTCTCGTCGATGTCATCCGCGTCGATCCCAAGCCCAGACACCAGCGCAAGCTTACTACCAGCATCGCCGCTGCTCAAATTCACGCGCGGCACCTGTGGGGCCACTTCCGGGTATGCAATATCGACAATCTCGAAAATCCCAGGACGCGACTCCATCCCTAGCACACCGACGATGCAGCCCGTCACGAGCACCACCTTCGCCAGCAGCTCACCATCCAGCACAACGCGGCCAGACTCGTCCTCTAGCATCATCTGGTCTGTCTTTGGGTCAGAGTACGCTGTCGGGCGCTCGTGCGCGTTGGTCCCGCGCACGGGCGCACCACCACCAGCAACGGACACCGCCCCCGGCACCACTGGCGCGCCGTACGTGTTTTCACTCACATCACGCAGTATGTTCGGCTTGTACTTCATGTCGCAGAAGACTGTACCAACGACAAAGCATGGCTCGGCGCTCGAGATGTCGAGGATTTTGTTGCGGTATACGGCGCGCGTGCCGTTGATCGTCTCGTTGCGCCATTTTGCATTCGCGCGCTTGAGCACACGCGATTTGAGTAACCGCAGCCGCTGTGTGTACAGCGCCGAGTACTGTCTGTCATACTTCCGCTGGTCTTTCGGGAGCTCGTACAGCGAGTCGAGGTCAAAGTGGGCCGGCTCATTAGCGCGTGCCCGTGTCAGGCGTTGCGGCCGCACTCTGTGGAGACGACTCTCGTTAGTTTGATGCTGTTTTCGGAACGGAATGTCACGCCGACACGGGGTACTTACTCGTCAGTGTCGGATGTCATTATTTTTATGCTAAATGATCCGTGCTGTCCTGCACTTCTGTTTTCCTGCGGCAAGTTCTGGCGTCAGGTCCTGGCTCCGCTTTGTGTCTTTTTCTGAGCAACGCGTCGACCCGCAGCGACCGCGTCTCGATTTCACGGGGTGGTCAGTCGGGTCGGTCGTTTCAACACGAGAAAAAAAAGCGTATCAGATTAAAGCAATTATATGAGTACTCTTCTAGACGATAGCAAGCAATTCAGCCCTCGTTCGGGAACATCTTTTGCAACGAGGCGTAGTTGATCTTCTTCGAGAAAGATTTCTTTAGCAGCATGTTCTTCGCACTGTCGGCAGCCGAGGAGCCAGCCACGAGGCTGTCGACCGCGCTGAAGAGACCAAGCTGGGCCGGGTTCGAGCTCGACACGAGCCCGTCTAGCTCCAACTTTTCAGCATCGGGCTCCGCGGTCTTGACCCTGCGTCTCTTCTTCGGGTGTTGATTGTGGCCTGCAACCTTGTCCGCCTCCTCCTTCAGACGTTTGGCCTCCATCTGGATGAGGAACTCCTGGTTGAGTCCGACCCACACGCGCTCCTTGAGCTTAGACTCTTCCTCAGTCAGCAAGAAGTTTTCCACCTCATCATCCTCAACATCGTCAAAATTATCTGGGTCAGACGAAATCTTCTCGAGTATGTCCGACGTTGTCGGCAAGTATTTGCTCAAGTTTCTGGGTCGGTTGGATGATATTTCCAGGTCTGCGCGTGCCTCAGCCGTAGATATTAAATCCGAAGGTGATGGCGGGGAATCATCTCCATCTTCATCGGACAGTAAATCGTCTGGGGAACTGTTCAACCGGCGCCTGAGGTCCATCTTCTGCCGTTTCATCACCCGTTTCAGCTGCAGTGAAATGTCATTCTCTGAGAGCACGTCGTCCGTTAAAACTAACCGCAAAATTGGGTCATTCCGCAACGCTTGTTCGCCGGACTCGTCTTTCTTGTGTAGCTTTTCTCGCAGCACCTCTTCCGCGATGCGGCTCTTGAGAAACGAAGGGGGCATGGAAGCCTCAAATTTATCCGTCTGCCTAAATTCGTTCACCGTCATCGACCCAGCCTTGGTCATCTTGAACTCGTTCAACCTCTTCTGGATCGTCATCTCACCCACGTGTGCCACGGCCACGATTTCCGAGTGTGTTCGTCTAAAGTTGTTCATTCTAGCGGCAAGCAAAAGACACGCTCCTGCGACACCAGCAGGTCTGCGGCCTTCGTGGATCCAGTCCTCGGCCATGCGATGTGCTAGCTTCACCGCATCCCTCACGACTTTCATCTTGGTGGTACCAAAATCGAGTTTCTCTGCAAAATGCTGGATAAACAGAGACGGATCCACCAGCGGAAGCGACGTTATATGCAGGGCCTTCACCATCTTCAGAAAAGTGGCGCCGACTGCATAAACCGATATCTGCAGCCGCGAGGAAAAATCTATCAACATATGGTGCGTCTTTTCCTTACGGCACGCCACGTACAGACACGCCGCAACCACATTCTGCGAGCGCCGCCCACGCACAAAGTTGTTGGTAAGCGCCAGCTGGAACCACTGGTATGCCGCATCCGAGACATAATCAGGGATCTTTAGCGCCGCTCCAACGCTCTTGATCCTGCGCTTCCCATTCGCGAGCGTCTTCTCGCGCGAGTCAAGCGAGCCCCTGTTGTTGCCAAAGTTGGCGCGCGCCTGATCAGCACCCACAAACGCACCGTTCACTGTGGCTGCGCCGGATGAGCTCTCGCCAAAGGTCACCTCTGACACGATAGGGTTCTCCTCCATGACGGCTCCGCACTGGGTGCACGAGAGGTCCGAGGACGCAGTGTGAATATCCCTCGTGAACTGGTCATTGCCACACGACTTACACCTAATTTGCGGTGCCATCTTTAATGGGGAAAAAGGACAAAAAAGACAAAGCGCTGTGTGTTCTTGTGTGTGTGTGTTTATTCTCCGCGCTTGTTGTTTATCCGCCTTCTTGTTTTCTCTGTTTTGCGGGAGGGAGGCTGGCGTGCGCGGATCATTTTTGCAGCCATACAAACACAGGTTCTGACCGTTTCAAGATGATTAGCTATATAACGCGAGTATTTTATTTGTTCATTAGGAGGTATTCAGATTTATCAGTAGATCAATTATGTCAATCCAAGTCACCGCGAACCAGTAGCGCGATGTTCACACCCAGTAGAGACACAACACAGCACGTCACCAGCACCACCGTGGGCCCGTTGCTCGTGGTCTCCACCTTTTGGTTTGCATAGTTGTGCACTGCCTTGAAGTAGTTATATCCACTGACCACCAACGAGCTGAGCGAAAGTAGAGAAAACAGCAATCCGACCACTAGCCCAGGCGTAGAGGCCTGCAACCCCGAGTGGCCCCCGCCTTCATTATCCGGGTCATCTTTTTCTGCGCTCGTTAACCTGTAGTTAAGCACAATTCCCACGCTCGCCAGTGCCAGTACTGTGGCAAACTTGACCCAGCTGAGCGCAGTGCGCTCAGTCATGAGCAAGTCTCGCGGCTCAGATGTTCTGTTCTCGATGATGAAGTTCGGGCGTAGCTCCTCCTGGAGCCGTTGCAGCAGACCCTGCCGGTCGTCGTCCTCTTGCGGTCCATGGTACGGCGCTGATACTGTGGATTGCATCCGCAGAGATTGTATATCTCCTCGTGTTACTACTCTGTGGCTCCTCCTGACTTCCTCCTGGCTCTCTCTCTCTCTGTGTCCCCAAACTGTGGAACGGCGTGAGGCTGCATGTCACGTGATTACTTCACAAAGAGCTGATGTGAGCCCTACAGAGCAGTTTAGGAGGGAAAACCAAGAGGCTAATAAAGCATCAGGTGGACACCAAAGCGTCTAACACAATTATTTCAAAGGAAACGCTCTTGCAAAGTTGCAATTCTCAAATATCGCCACTCCAGAGCCTCTACCATACTAAATGAGGTCGTGCACGGACTTCAAAATCTCATCGCTTACATCATCGGATAATTTTTTTTTTTTATTCTTTTTTGTCAGCTTCATACGAATCTCAGAAGCCAAACCTCATAACAGAAACAACAAGAGTTGGAGGAGAAGCAAAAGAGAATCATGTCTTCAAACTATACGCAACTGGATGTCCATGAACACAGCCACGAGCCCGTCGCCACGGTGCTGTGTTGCAACTGTGGTGTCCCGATGGATGGCTCCACCGGTCTTGTGATGTGCTACGACTGCATAAAACTAACGGTGGATATAACCGAGGGAATCCCAAGAGAGGCAAACGTTTCGTTTTGCCGTAACTGTGAGCGGTTTTTGCAGCCTCCACAGCAATGGGTCCGTGCTGAGCTGGAGTCCAGAGAGCTTCTAGCGCTGTGTCTGAGAAGGCTCAAAGGGTTGAACAAAGTGCGACTGATTGACGCTTCGTTCATATGGACAGAGCCGCACTCGAGACGTATCAAGGTCAAGCTGACGGTTCAGGGTGAGGCGCTGACAAACACCATTGTGCAGCAGACGTTTGAGGTGGAGTATGTCGTGGTGGCGATGCAGTGCCCCGACTGTGCCAAGTCGTACACTACAAACACATGGAGGGCAGCGGTACAGATCAGACAGAAAGTCGCTCACAAGAGAACTTTCCTGTATTTGGAGCAACTGATTCTGAAGCATAATGCACACGTTGACACGGTTTCGATCAAGGAATCGAAAGATGGCCTGGACTTTTACTACGCCCAGCGCAACCACGCCGCCAAGATGATCGATTTTCTCAACTCGGTGGTGCCTGTCAAATCGAAAAAGTCGGAAGAGCTGGTGTCTACAGACATTCACTCGGGCTCGTCGCAGTACAAGTTTACGTTTTCGGTTGAGATCGTGCCCATCTGCAGAGACGATCTCATTGTGCTGCCCAAGAGACTGGCCCGCTCGATGGGGAACATCTCGCAGTATGTGTTGTGCTCCAAAGTTTCCAATACGCTTCAGTTCACAGATCCGACGACGCTCCAGGTGGCTGACCTGCAGCCGTCGGTGTACTGGAGAAACCCATTCACAGCGCTGTCCGATGCGACTCAGCTGACCGAGTTCATCGTGCTCGACGTTGAGCCCACGGGCGCGACCCGGGGTAAATGGGTGCTTGCAGATGTCACTTGCGCGCGTGCTGCAGACATGGGGGTTAATGACAAGGAGTATTTTATCAGATCTCACCTCGGACGTATCCTGCACCCTGGTGACTCGGCGATGGGGTACTTCACTGCGAATGCCAACTTCAACAACGATTTGTGGGATGCGCTCGACACCGAGAACATCCCCGAGGTGACGCTTGTGAAGAAGCACTACGCGCGCAGCAATAAGCGTTCGAAGAACAGACAATGGAAGCTCAAGAGAATGGCTAGGGAGCACAAAGATATCGTGGCGAACGACGAGTCGAGACAGGCGAAACAGGATGCCGAGCGCGCGGAGAGAGACTACGAGCTGTTCTTGCAGGAGCTCGAGGAGGATGCCGAGATGAGACAGACCATCAACCTGTACAAGTCGCAGGGCGAACAGAGACCAGCACCTGGCGAGGACGAGGAGATGGAGGAAGACGGCGAGGACGAGGAGGAGGACGAGGATGCCCCACGGATCGACATCGACGAGCTGCTCGACGAGCTGGACGAGATGACTCTGGACGACGCGTGATCGCTATTTACTTAAAGTAGGGAAATATATATCATTTTCCGTACAAAGCTGTAACTGGTGGCGGTCGTGCGCAAACCCAGGCGCCACCACGCGGAGCACAAAGGGACCAGCCGCTCCGTCTAAAATGTGGAGCCGTTTTGAAACGTCCCGTCCGTTCAGCGAAGACTATAAGAGTATTGAAAACAAACTGGCTGCTATTTATCAATGTCGTCCGAATCATCCGAGCAGGGGACGCGCACTCTCCGTTTTGCACCTGGCCATTCGTTTGTGGACTCATCCTTCTTCCAGCGGCTTACCAGCCTCAAACTGGATGACTATAAGCTCGACAGGTCGGCAAAGCCCATTCTCGGGTACTATAACTTCAGATCTCTTGCGAGAAACCAGCAGCCAAGCATATCGTTAGGTGACTCGAGTTTCAAATCGCTGACTGAGTTTGAGGCAACGCTGTACGTTCACCTACCTGCTTACTTGACTATTTCTCCACACTTTTACTAACAGTCGAAACTAGTCCTGCGAATTATAATTTTACGGCTGCGGGCCACCTCCACAACGTGAATACCATTGAGGAGTTTAGAGTCACGAATAAGGCGGATTTTCTGAGGGACGCTGGCAAGATCGTAAGTGTGCCCCCACCTTTTGCTCGCTTTGCGGAGTAATGCAGCCTACTAACACTCTCTCCAGATTTACAATAAGATTATCGATGGCAGCGTTTTGGAAGATCCGCAAGTGTTATTGGAGTTTTCACTGCTAGCGTTTTCCGACCTGAAGAAGTACAAATTTTACTACTGGTTTGCATTCCCCACGCTGGCGACCGAGTGGGAGCTCAAGCAGCTCGAGCCTGTGGCTGATACAGTGTGGGGTGCACAGGTACAAGATTGGATTTCAACAACCCACAGCACACCACTGGCACTGATCAGAGGCGGACATCTCCATACTATCCAAGACCTGAAGAGTCTTGGGGAAAAGGGTGATCTCGTCGAATTGCTAGTGATTGATACGAGCTCTGTGGACAATACACCCTCGTTCTTTGTGCGCAACGTACTTGCAATGCTTGCGATCTATGGCTTCAAAAACGCACAGGTAACAGTGTTCCGTTTTAACTCGAAGAATTCTTTTAAGTTGACGCTCAGCTACAACGGCGATCGTGCCTCTCTTTTGGCCGAGTGTCCGAAAGTGGGAGGATGGGAGAGAACAGGACAGAACAAGCTTGGTCCAAAACTAGCTGATCTTGGGTCACTTATTGACCCCGTACAGCTTGCTGACCAGGCGATCGATCTGAATCTCAAGCTAATGAAATGGAGGATCTCTCCCAAGCTCGACTTAGAGCTTATCAAGTCTACAAAATGCCTGCTGCTGGGAGCAGGCACGCTGGGCAGCTATGTGGGGAGAGCTCTGCTTGGATGGGGTGTGCGCGACATTACGTTTGTGGATAACGGCAGGGTGTCGTTTTCAAATCCGGTGAGACAGCCTTTGTTCAAATTCACCGACTGCCTTGATGGTGGTGCCCCGAAAGCAGAGGCTGCGGCGCGCGCAATGAAGGAGATATTTCCCGGTTGCAATGCGAAGGGCTATCAGCTGGAGGTGCCGATGGCGGGTCACCCGATCACCAATGAGTCGAAGCAGAAGGAAGAATACGAGCTGCTGCTGCGGCTCATTGAAGAGCATGATGCCGTGTTTTTGCTGATGGACTCGCGCGAGACGAGATGGCTGCCGACAATTATTGGCAACGTTAAAAACAAAATAGTGATGAATGCTGCACTTGGGTTCGAAAGCTATCTCGTGATGCGGCACGGGTGCATCAGCCCGGATTTTGACCTTGAAGGCGATGATGAGGAGAGCGAAAATGAGCCCAGGCTTGGGTGTTACTTCTGCAACGACGTGGTTGCACCCTCGGACAGCACAACGGACCGTACGCTTGACCAGATGTGCACAGTGACGCGGCCTGGCGTAGCACTGATGGCGTCGGCGCTCGCGGTGGAGCTACTGGTGTCTATCTTGCAGCACCCGGAGCGGCAGCATGCACCGGCTTCTGTACCGAACGACGCGGCCACACTCTTGGGCTCGCTGCCGCATCAGATCCGTGGATTTTTGCACAACTTTGACAACGTGAAGCTGTCTGCGCAGAACTATCGGTTCTGCTCTGCGTGCTCGCTCGCGGTACTCCGTGAGTTCCGCGCGTCTGGATGGGAGTTTGTCAAGCGTGCGCTGAACGAGCCAAGGTATATTGAGGACCTCACTGGGCTGACGCAGGTGCAGCGCGAGGCGGAAGCTGCTGCACTCGACATTGATGGGTTTGATGACAGCGGCGACGATGACGGCGAATGGGAGATGTAGACTTTTTGATGTGGCTACTTTTCTCAGCTTTATCTTGATTTAATTGTTTTTTTTTTTCAATTACATTTCCATTTCACGACATTAACATACTCACGGCCCAATCTACGCTTAGTGTCCGCAGATCGGTGTAAGTCTGGCCCGTGCCGACAAACAGGATCGGGATGCCTGTGGCGTACACCATGTTCACCATGCTGCCAATGAGGTCGCCCACGGTGTCGCACTTGCTAATGATGAAGAAGTCAAGCGACCTTCCAGCGCCAAACGCCTTATTGAAATTCTGCGCCTGCAGCACACTGTCTGTCCCAACGAGCGCCTCACCAACCATAATGATCTTGTCTGGTTTAGCAGCGCGTGCAAAACTCGCTAGTGGAGACATGAGGTGCGCGTCGTTGTGGCGCCGCCCCGCCGTGTCCATCAGCACGATGTCGAACCCGCGTTCACGCGCATGCGCTATTGCTCCCGTCGCGATCTTGGCAACGAGATCAGCGCCACCGTAGCCGCCTTGAAACAGCTCCACCATCGACTCGTCCTTGTCCGACGCCGCCGTCAGCCTCTTGAGGTTGTTCACGTGCACGTTCAGCTGCTCGACTGCACCCGAGCGGAACGTGTCGCACGCAGTGATGAGCACGCGGTAGTTGTTCTGCAGCAGCCAAAACGCCAGCTTCGACAGGTTGGTTGATTTGCCGACACCGTTGACTCCCACCACGGAGATTACGTACGGCGTATTGCCCGATTTTTTCTTACTCTGGATCTCGTTGAGGAGGTCGATCGAGGTGTTTGGTGTCAGCAGCTTGATGAGCGCACGCTCAAGAGATTTCTTTGCCGTATCTTCAACGCTCGTGAAGCTCCTGGTGGTCGATCCCACAAGGTCCTTCTCAATCTCGGACACGAGGTTGCTCGCCACAGCCGGCGCAACGTTCTTCTTCACCAGGTGGTTGTTCAATAGCACCTTGGTCTTCGCTATATCTTCAGGTGTGATCTTCTTACCGCCAATGATATTCCTCAAGAACCCAAACGGCTGCGCAGGCTCTACAGACGTATCCTTTGCTTTCTTCTTTGAGCTCTTGCCGCCCTCTGCGAGTATCCGGTCCATCTTCTGACTCAAATCGCTCACCAAAAACTCGCCAGTTTTGGACTTGGTACCAAATGTCGCTTGGTTACCAACGAGCTGCGATAGCCTGAGGTCTTGCTCCTTGGAATTGCCGCTGGCACTGCCGCCTGTAGTCTCCAACGACGACGAGAAATCCAGGCTACTATCGTCGCCGGCGTCGTCCTCTAGCGCACTCCCATCGGCACCCCACCTCCTGCCCTTCTTCGCTGCGGTTTTCTTCAAATGCTGCTGGTGCTTTTTGAGGGGCGAATTGACCCTGGCTGGCGATCCCGGCACACTGCTGTTGTTACTGTCGACTCCATCCTGTGCCGCAATCTCGGCAGCCCTGCTCTCGGCACTCGCCGTCTTCTCCACCTCCTGCAGTTTCAGCTGGAAAAACGCCTCGAACTTGTCCTTGTCGTCTCCGCACGACAGAAACAGCACCTTGACAGCGTTGACAAACTCATCGGCGCGTCTGAAGCTCACCAGCGAAGAGTACGCCACGGTGAACACGAGTCGCGGACCAGGCGCATGCGAGTACGCATACTTCACGGTGTATCCACCGCTCGTGTGTGTGCCGACGTATGTGCTCTCGTCTGCACCGTCTTCCCCATTCTCAATCTCATTGACCCCGCCAGCTAGCGAGCGTCTGTCGGAGATGAGCACCTCTGCGATGAGCGAGTTCACCACGGTCGAAGGAAACGCCTTCGCGGGCTGGTACTTGAACACCACCTGTCCCGTGGGTGCAAACACCAAGAACTGGTCAATCATCGTTGCTGTCTGCCTGTGTGTGTGGCTGGTGTTCTGGTGATTGCGTCTTCTCCGTGGCTGCTGTCGGTTTTTGTGCTCTTCGTCCACCAAGATGATTCGTCTGCCATAGATATTGCGTGTCAGTAAAGGAGCGTTCAACCGTGTCTGAGAGTGTAGCACTCGCTAACTCACTCAATCGGGGATATTGAGAGTGTTTGGTGCTATAATTCTCGAGCTGAATACGTTTGATCCATTTTTTTCATCTGATACTCCCTTCAATTGTTGTTGTTTCTGCCTTGCTAGAGAGTCTCACCACTCCTTGATCTGGTATTCGCACGACCTCAGCTCTTGCAGGTTTTTTTTTTTTTTTTTTTACTTTATCATTTTCTTACTGATGTCTAGGCAGAAACAATAAAGATGGAGTTTGCGCAGCTGGGAGTTTCGAAGTGGTTATGCGAGGCCCTGGAGGCTATGAGGATACACTCACCCACGAATATCCAGAAAGCGTGCATCCCCAAGATCATGAAGGGCCACGACTGCATAGGAGGAGCCAAGACAGGATCCGGTAAGACGGTAGCGTTTGCCGCACCAATGCTGTCAAAGTGGTCCGAGGACCCGAGCGGAATATTCGGCGTGGTTCTGACTCCCACGCGAGAGCTGGCTCTGCAGATAGCCGAGCAGTTTGCAGCTTTGGGGGCCTCCGTGAATCTGCGTGTGTCTGTGATCGTTGGTGGTGAGGACATTGTCGCTCAGGCTTTGCAGCTCCAGAACAGACCGCATTTTGTTATTGCGACACCTGGAAGACTAGCTCATCACATATTGAATAGCGGAGAGGACACCATCGGTGGGCTGCGCAGAGTCAAGTATCTCGTGCTGGATGAAGCGGACCGGCTGCTGACGAACTCGTTTTCGAGCGACTTACAGAGGTGCTTTTCAGTCTTACCCCCATCGAGCGAACGTCAGACACTGCTATTTACCGCCACTGTGACTGATTCAGTGAGAGCACTAAAGGATAAGCCGGTACCTGCGGGAAAACCCGAACTGTTTGTGCATGAACTGGACTCGGTAGATGACAATGTTGCAATTCCAACGACGCTTTCAGTGGACTATCTCTTCATTCCCTCGTACGTCAAAGAGGCATACCTGCATAATGTTTTGACACTAGAGGAGAACAAGGATGCCACAGCCATTGTTTTTGTTAATAGAACACACACGGCTGAAGTGCTGCGACGCACTCTGCGGAACTTGGAAGTGCGTGTTGCTTCCCTGCATTCGGAGATGCCTCAGACGGAGAGGACAAACTCACTGCATAGGTTCCGGGCTGGTGCCGCGCGGGTTTTGATTGCTACTGATGTTGCCTCCAGAGGTCTTGATATCCCCAGTGTTGAGCTTGTGCTAAACTACGACATCCCCGCAGACCCAGACGACTTCATCCACAGGGTAGGTAGAACAGCACGTGCTGGAAGAAAGGGAGCATCGCTGAGTTTTGTTACGGAGCGTGATGTGACGCGGATTCTGGCCATCGAGGAAAGGATCAACAAGAAGATGGGTGAGTATTCCAACGTGACGGACAACAACATCATCAAGTCGTCTCTTCAGGTGACGAGCAAGGCGAAGAGAGAGGCTCTCATGGACATGGAGAAAGAAAATTTCGGCGAGAAGAGGAGGGCCAACAAAAGCAAACGCGACAACGACGGCAAAGTCACGAAGCCGGCATCGTCATCCAAGAGGAAGACAACGAAAGGACACAAAGAATAGAATGGTCTATTATCGGGAACTAAAAATGTAACATAGAGCAATAATGAAAAAAATTCTAATCATTTACCTTTCTTCTGCTTTTCAATGTGAGCCCGCAGAACTTTTTGCTTATCACGAAGCGACATTTTTGCCTTGCCCTGAACCTGTCTCTTGTGGATCATCATGACAAAGTTCTTCTTGCGGGCCTTCTCCTTGTTCGTCGTAGAGTGATCATTCTCTCTCTTACCCTTTCTCGACCCATACTTGCCTCTTTCCTCCTGGGCTTCCTTGGCATGTGCGATTCTCTCCTCGCGCAGCTGCTTGAACTTCATAGGACCAGTGAGAGTAGACGACGCAACCTCCTCCTCGTTGTACTGCTTCTTTCCGAGTGCCTTCTCAACACCAGCCTCGGTCCTCAGCTCCTCCAGCTTGGCAAAGTCGGCAGGGGTGAGAATGCGGCTCGACAGTAATTCAGCCATGGCCCTCTCGGACTCAACCTTGGCCTTGGCTCTCTCCTCGTCAAGTTTCGTCTTTTTCTTCGGTCTCGACTGTTTCGTCTCGCCGTTCTCTTCTTCATCAGAAGATAGGTCAAGGTCCGAGTCGTCACCCTCCTCAGCCGGTTTCTTCGCTTCAACTTCGACGTCACTATCTTCCTGCTCGTCATCAGAGTCGGAAATATTGTACTCCTTGTCAGATTCAACCAATACCCAATCGCCTTCACCCTCGCTCTCGCTGTCTGCGGCATCCTGCACCTCCCAGTCAGCATCGTTGCCCTCTTCAGCATCCTCCAAGCCTTGCTCCTTCTTCCATTTCGTGAGCAGCTCAAGTCCGGGGATACCAGTGACGGCGTTAGAGTCGACACCGTACTTTGGCAGCCCGGTCTTCTCGCCCGAAGACAAACCCATCGAGGCAACTTTACCACGGTCTTTCCTCAGAAGCATCTCAGGCGCAACCTCTCTGTACAGTGCGATCAGCGACCGTGCCGCCATAACGACCGGCTTGGACTTGGAGCCCTTGTACTCAGTGAGATCTTGCAGGAGTGGTGGCTCAATCGCGAGCGGCGCTCTTGCAAGAATCTCTCTAATCGTGTTGATACCTGCCGCTGCAACCTCGGCGGCGACTCCATCGCTGACAAACTCATCGGCAACCTTACGAACGACCATAGAGATCGACTCGGGCGGTACCAGGTCGTGAGATGCCTGCGCAGCAGCAGCCATGATCTGGGTCACGTTGCGCTGCTTGGGTGTCAGGTATTTGAGAAAGAACGAATAAATACCAAGCACTGTGAGCTTGTGTGTTCCCACTAGCCGCGATACAAGGTTCATAAGTAGGATCTTCTGCTCGAGGTCAAACCGGTTTGCATTCTTGCTTGCCAAGTTGTGTTCAAACAGTGTCTCGGCAAAAGTTTGTGGATCTCTCAGCAGGTGGATGGCGGAGAAGTTGAGATATGTTGCAGAGTGTTTTGAGCTATTCTTCTTCTTCATCGACTTCACGGCAGCCTCCAGCTTCTTACCTCTCTTTGAAGATTTTTTGTTGATCTGCATCTTGTGCCTCAGTGCAGCTGCGTCATCTTCGTCATCGCTCGACTCCTCTTCAAACGCTTCTTCTCTCTCTTTGTCTGCACCCAAGAAGAACCGCACACCAGCCATGGTCACTTTTGTATCTGGATGCAGCGATGCCTGTGTCATGATTTCGACAGTCCGCGAGTCGTCCCAAATACCCCTTCTCCACAGCTCTCGCGTCAGTTTTGTGGCCCACATTCCGTTGGCGTCCCTCTGCTCCAGTAGGTTGAACAAGAGCGCTTGTGTCGACCTGTTGAGCTTCTGGTTCTTGGTCCCTGTATTCACAGACTTGAGCAAAGACACAAGCGTGCTGTACACCTGTTTGCGCAGCGCTTTCGCATGCACACCGACAGCGTTCTGAGCATTGGCACCGTACGCCGACAGCAGCGGAAAAATCGCCTGGATGAGAAACTCTGCACTGACGACACCTTTGTTGCGCAGCATCACGAGACACTGGATAATCTTCTCCCTCAGATCGGGCGATAAGTCGCGGTGGTTGCTGGTGAGGATCGCCTTGAGCTCTTCGGGGAAGTACGCCGTCTCCTTAGGGTAACACGAGCACACTGCAGAAACAAACCCAATCAACTCGGCAAACTCCTGGCCATCGTGGGCCGCTGGGTTTAACAGAAAGATGTCGCGCAGGGACTCGTAGTGCGAGTATTGCTGCAGAAACTCTTCATGATAGGACTCTGGGTCGCGGCGCACCACGTTCTGCAACAAGATGATGTTGGTCGGCAGTATAGCCGCTCTTCTCCTCTTAGCCATGGTTGAGCAGATTTTTCTCTATGTCAATAATATGTTCTTCTGGAAAGAGCACTCTTGAACCCTGAAGGTGATCCACAAACTGCAAAAAAAAAAAAATTCAGAGGGCCTCATCTCCTCCAGCCACATCTGTTCCAAAACAAGATCTCCAGCCACCAGTATGGCTGGTGTGCGGGTAACCCTGCACTTCTCCTTTGTTTACTCTTTCCAAACCACAAGACGCGATAGATCAAGAGGTGACTAGAGGAAAAAGACAGAGACAGCGGAACAGCAAAGCGAAGCACACAATGAGCGCTAATACGGTAAGACAATTATGTTCTATTCAGAAGATTTTGGAATGGCACTAACGCCATCCAGTTCTCGGGCTACGAACCAGATGTGGTTACGCTCACCAACCGCGTAGGTGTCTCACAGGCCGCTCCCAGATACGTCAAGTACCAGCCTCTTCAAAGCAATGACAAGACCTCGAGGCTGCCGAAGCTCAAGAGGTTTCCAGTGAATGAGATGCAGACGCTAAGAGACCAGGAGGCTGCAATTTTCCACGACTTGGTGTACGTACTGGGGGGTCTCGAAGGGTTCTACATACGCTATGCAGACTCGTTTGACCCAGATAATGCCTCTCACAGACTTGCGGGCCCCGATTTCAAACTGCATAAGTTTTTGGATGCTAGCTTGAAAGACGTGACAAAGAAGATCGTTAAGCTGGGCAAGATGTACTACGCGCTCGAGGCGTTCGTGGAGGTGTATGACAGCCTTGCTTACGGGAAGACGATCCAGGCACTTTGCTACGAGGTACGCTCGATGATTAAAGTTTACTGTCGTTTTCTCACTCAGGTTGAACACGAGTTTACGAACAACAGTAACTACTCACTCACTTTGCTCGACCAGGACTTGAGTGCAAACGTGACGACAGAGTTCACCCACGCGTACGAAATTGTCAGCGACATAGTTGATGAGAACCGCAGACGACAGGATAACGCTACATTGGATAGCATGCGATTCCAAAACATTATACAAAGCATAAAAGAGGACCTGATGTTCTCTGGGTCTCTAGACGGAATCTCCGACGCTACTAGCAGCAGGTTCGCGAAGGGTGGGGTGGTGCTGAATATAATACAAAAAAGCATCGATCATCACAAAGGTGATGCAAAGTCTCATGCCTTCTTGACCAATCTGTTCAACGAAGTTGGCGCTGGATTTGTGGAAATGCTGAACTCATGGTTGCTCACTGGTAAAGTTACTGATCAATACGACGAGTTTGTCGTCAAGCAAACACAAGGCAACGAATTCTCGCCAGTAACTGAGAACTATTGGGACGATCGATTCACGATACGAAGCGATGGATTACTCAAGCAGTTCGGCTCCAAGGAAATGCAGTACAAGATCATAATGACCGGGAAGTATCTCAACATTCTGCGAGAGTGTGGGATAGATGTCGAATCTCTCGACGGTTTGAAGGGTGGTTCATTCGGTGGCGCTGGTCGCTTGGTTGATACCTTGCAGGACAGAGATATGTATTTGCCGATTGAGCGCGCTTACCTGAGAGCGAACCAATGCATGGTGAAGCTGCTGTTCAAAGGCTACCATCTGACCTCTGTCCTAAAAAGCTTTAAGAGGTATTTCCTTCTCGACAACAGCCACAACTTCAACAACTTCCTCAACAGCGCGTCGAACGAGCTGCGGAGAACACGAGCACAAATCTCGCATACAGGCCTGACCAAAACATTGCAGAATAGCTTTTCCACAGAAGACCGCAGGGATATTCTGTGCTCCCCAGAAGGCCAAACAAGAAGCCTCATTTACAATCTCATTAATCTGACAGTCGAAAAGGAGAATTTTGTGACGTATCTGCTCACGATACTGAGTTCACAGGCCACTGATGCCGAGCAGGTACTCTCTTCGCGAAACATTGACACACTGAAGAGGCTTTTGAATCTCACTTTCGAGGCTAACGAAGAGCAGAGACCGAGATCCGCGACGAACACAAAGGTTGACGAGTACGCCATCAACGGAGTCAACCTCCAAATTGAGGTACCGTTCCCCCTTGACCTAGTTATCTCCAGGACATATGTCGCTGAGTTTCAGATTTTGTTCAGGAACATTTCCTTTTTGAAGTTTACCGACAAGCTCCTGGAGCTTTCGTGGAGAGAAATTGGGTATCAGCGATTCTGGTGTCACAGATTCTCGAACGGAAAGCTGAGAAGGTGGGTCGGCCGCAGCCGTGCGCTGCACACCCGAATGAGGGATTTCCTGAAGGTGTACCAGTTCTACCTCACGTTTGACGTTATAGAGGTGCACTGGAGCGAGTTTGGCACATTTCTCAACAGGTTTGAGAATTTTGCAGACGGCGACGTGCTGGAAGTTGATACCATAGCTGCTGGCCTCAAATCCTTTCTGAACACGCTGCTGCAGAACTCGCTGCTCGCTAAAGTTAAGTTGATCGAGCTGTGCAACCAGTTATTTTGCATCGTGCTGCTCTACCACAACTTTGTCATGTCGCTCCGTAAAACGCTGATCCTCATGGATGAAAGCCTCTTTGAGCAGTATCAGTCGAGACTGACAAACAAAACGTTTGACCGGGAGCGTAACGAGCTGCGTCTGCAACGCATTTCCGCGATGCTGGGTGACTACTCCAAACAGTTCAACAGCAGCGTGCGCGATCTGAGCGAGGCGCTCACCTACTACGGCGAGTTTGATTCTCCCTCATTGCTGATTCTCGTTGACCGGCTGAAAATGGCTTTTCCTGATTTGTATATACAAGCTTCCTAAATCTAATTTATGTTTTTCACACCTTGCCTGAACACTCCGCCATCATCTGTATCACCCGTTCCACGTTCTCCTGCTTCATCGCACAGCACGGCACGCACTTCCACCCCTGCTCCTCTACGTAGCCGCGCAGCACCCTGAACTTGACATGCGATTCCTCCACGTCCGCCTTTGTAGCGACGATCAGCATGTTCTTGTTTCGAAGTCTCTCTGGCCCCATCTCCTTCAGCAGCACATGCAGGTCCGCAAGTGGGTCCACCGTGTCGAGCGCGATGACGAACACAAGCCCACCGGAGCGCTCAACGTGTCTGAGGAAGTTGAGCCCCATTCCCTTGTCGCGCGACGCGCCCGCAACGATCCCGGGGATATCCGCAACGGTGAACGGTGGTTTGTCTATGCTGAGGGGGATCGTGCCGATCGTGGGCTGCAGGGTGGTGAACTCCCAGTGGCCAACGCGTGGGCGTGCGTTCGAGATGGCTCGGAGCAGCGTTGACTTGCCCGCATTGGGGAGCCCGACTAAACCAAGGTCAGCGAGCAGTTTCAGCTCAAAGATGAAATGCTGCTCGAGGCTCTCGCGGCCAACTTTCGCAAATCGCGGGTTGCGCACCTCCGAAGTGAGGAAGTGCATGTTGCCCATGCCGCCCTTGCCACCCTGCAGCAGCAGGATCGGCTCCTTTGTAGGCTTACTCAGGTCGATCCCATTCAGTGGGAACACGTCCCCTTCAAGCTCATATGATGTTAGCTGGTAGTCAAACGTCTTCACACGGGCCTGCAGCGACGTAAAGTACGCCCTGTCAAGGTGGTACTCCTCGTCCTTATCCTTGAACGTCCATCCCTTGCCCACCCCGTAGCTGTTCCGGAAGAACTGAACGTAGTGCGGAATGACTGCTCCGCTGAACTGGCCCCGGGTCTTGACGAGAAACTCCTTTTCCGCATGTGTCTTCTTGATCTCTCTGATCTCCTTTGGGTCAGGGCACCACTTGACAAGCGTGCCAACCGGCACGTTGATAATGACGTCCTGGCCATTCTTACCGTCGAGCTGTGTGCCGTGACCGTCTCCCCCACTGAGCGCAGAGTATTTGGTCTTGAGGTTGTGCAGCGAGCTCAGTCCATCCACAGCCTGTATGTACACGTTGCCGCCTGATCCGCCGTCGCCACCGTCGGCAGGGCCCCTGGATTTGGATGCATCACGCTGGAACGAAACCGCGCCGTTGCCGCCTCTGCCAGATTTGAACTTGACGACCTTCAAGTCTGAGAACGGCTGGTTGTTGTCGGCCTTGGGCCGATTCCCGTGCGACATCCCCGAAAATGGCGACGACGATACATAGTAATCGGATGCAGGGACTGCAACGGTGAAATATGGGCTCGTTGAAGTTGGAGTCTCTCGTATGTCAAGCTTTTTGTGTATGTGTGCATGTGCGGACTGTGGTTGGTCATCGGACCCATTTTTCTTGGACTCAACTGTATATGTGGCCGTCGGATATCCTTCGAAGGGTTCTCTGACCTGTCGCCTCTCGTGCTGGTCCAGGTTCTCGAGCCATTCCGCGTTCTCCTTCATCGTGGGTGCGTTGTCGGGAGCCGTTAAAGGGTTCCGCCCCCACTCGTTATGGGGTTTTGCTGAGACTGAGAATGATCGCACGACGGTATGTCGCACTCGCAGATATGGCAAATTTCTCATTATTCGCGACATCTTCTTTATTCAGCTGAGCTGCAGAGAACACAGGCACAAATAGCGTACACAAACCGGGCTCTTTCTGCGGTGAAACTTTTGGCCTTGCCCATCGCAGCGCGGCTCACCACCGCTTGCGGGCTCTCAACGAGGTGATGAACTTGGGTCAAAACTTACGGAAAATAGACAAAGAACAGACTTGAAAAACTACCTACTCACTCTGGGATACATATACGCCTCGTAGCCACCGGTCTCTAGTTTGTCGATTTTACCGAGCACCTCGTCTTCCATGCTGCTCATGTACGTCTCCATCTCGACGAGCCACTTGGGATCAACGGCCCCGAGAATGCGCACCGCGAGCAGCGCAGCGTTCGTAGCATTGTTGATCGCAACAGTTGCCACTGGGATACCCCTTGGCATTTGCACGATCGAGTACAGCGAGTCAACGCCTTCGAGACTTGAGCCTTTCACGGGAACGCCAATCACGGGCAACGCTGTCATCGCGGCAACCATTCCGGGCAGGTGTGCAGCGCCGCCTGCGCCGGCAATGATACACTTGAGCCCACGCTGAGCAGCCTCAGAGGCATACTTCACCATGCGCTGCGGCGTGCGATGCGCGGACACGATCGTCACCTCGAAAGGCACACCGAACGTCTTGAGGATGTTGCAACCGAGAGCCATCACATGCAGGTCCGAGTCGGATCCCATGATGACGCCAACTAGTGGAGTCTGGGATGTGCCCGCAACTTCAGTTGAGGCACTGTCTTTAGTCTCGAAGGAGCTGGATTCGCCCAGGATGTACTTCAGGCGCCGCTCGCAATCAGCTGCAGATGACGAAACGATATTGATGTGGCCCATCTTACGCGCTGGTCTTGTAGACTTGCCATAGAGGTACACGGAGGCATGCGGTGTCTCGAGTGCACGTTTACACATCTGCAACTCTCCGTTTGGCTCCTTGGCCCCGAGCACGTTGAGCATGATGGCATGGGTCTGGGTCGTAGAGAGCGAGGTAAAGTCCTTTGGCATGGGCAGCCCCGTAATGGCTCTCACATGTGCCTCAAACTGAGAAGTGACGCATGCGTCGATTGTGTAATGTCCTGAATTGTGGGGCCGTGGAGCGATCTCGTTCACCAGCAGCTCGCCGCTCGGCAGGAGGAACATCTCAACGCCAAAGATACCGGCGCCCGGGAACGACTTCACCGCGTTGTCCGCTAATATCTGTGCCTTCTTCTGAACAGTCTCGTTGACTCTGGCCGGAGCGTGCACGATGTGGCAGATATTGTTCTCGTGGATGGTTTCCACCGTTGGGTATGCGTAAACTTCACCCTCGATCGACCGCACAACCATAACTGCGAGCTCCTTCGAAAACGGCGCCCACTTCTCCGCATACAGCGGCCGATCCGCTAACACCTTCAGTGCCTCCTTGATGTCGTCTTTGGACTTGACAACAAAGTTGCCCCTGCCATCGTACGCCAAGGTGCGCGACTTGAGCATGAACGGGTAGTCGTACTTAAGACCCACCTCGGCAAGCGCAGCCTCGGAGCTCTCCACAGCAACGGACTCTGCCACAGCAATGCCGTGGCTTATCAAGTGCTCCTTCTGCAGGTACTTGTCCTTGATGAGCTTGATCGTCTTTGGGAGCGGGTAGACTTGCACCCCCGTCATTTGGTGGACCTTCTCGAGCGCATCAGCGTCAACGTGTTCAATCTCTACGGTGAGCACGTCGCACTTGGATGCAAGGTTCGCAATGGCGTATGGGTCATTGAATGAGCCGTCAATGTGCTCGTCCAGCGCATTGATCTGCTTCGCTGGGCCCTGGGTGCCGCTCTCGAGAATCACCGTTTTGATGTTCAGCCGGTGTGCAGCCTCCACAATCATGCGGCCAAGCTGGCCGCCACCGAGAATGCCTACCGTTTTTGAGTCCATCTTGCAACCGCTGGGTGCTTGTTACAGTATCTTTTTATCACCGTTTTAGTGGTTTCCAGGAAGCATGGGGCAGCAAGTTTTCTCAGTTTCCAGAGTCAGACGGAAATATTCAATCTAACCAGCCACGACCTTATTGGGAGAGGCTGGTAAAGATAGGCGTGGCTGGTGGTTGTCGTGTGTATGCTAAATCAAATCTGGGCGGCTGGCGGTTTGAGCCCACCGAGGCGGCAGAGGGAAAAAAGATAAACATAAAGAGATGGTGGAGTGATTCGAGGACGAACAGAGCGCAACACTCTCTCTGGGGCAGAAGAGACAAAAGGGACGCTGTGAGTTTTTGCAGCGTAATTATTTTGTATTTGTTCTGATCTCCCTTTTATTTGTCCCCATTGTCAACTTCAGAGCTTGTGTCCACTTTAGAGAGGAATGGCTGGAAATAGGGAGCAGGGACCGTATGATGTCCCACCGGGCGAGTTCGAGGAGGACGAATACGTCAAGTCCAACTTCGGACAGCAGCAGGACCTTGAGAATCGGGTTTTCACTCAACGTCAGCCTCCGTCGAAGCTGGACCGTCTGCCGACGTTATACGAAGTGCTGAACCGCAAAACGGAGAGCCCAGTGGACCTGTGGTCCTTCTACGTTTACATGCGGGACAACCAACGGGCTATCGACTACCTTGATTTTTGGATCGATGTGATTCAACATCTGAGTTTATGCAAGTCATACGTAAAAGGTCTGAAGGAATCGCTTGTCGTCAATGAGAGAATACGGAATGCCGAAAGAGTTAGCCAGGTTGCCGGTCAGAGACTGGGCACCGACTCGTCGGCTAATATTTCGCTGGAGGATAACCGTCTGTCACACTCCAGTGTGGCTGCTTTGCAGCAGCCGCCCGCATCGCAAAATAGAGACTCTCAGCAGACGCAGCAGAGCCGAGGCAAGTCGATGAGCTCGTCGATGCTACTCGACCTAATCATGCACCAGAGCCTGCTGCAGGATGGCGACAGCCACAGACTGTCGGCGTTTCTGAGAGGTGAGGGAACGGTACGGACGAGCGACCCTCTCATCAATACCAAGATAGAACAACTGCAGAGACGCTCCTCTGTCTTTGAAGATACATTCAATTCGTCTGAAGCGGAGAAAGAGAGACTGCAGCAACAAAGCATATTACACGAAGACCTTGAACGGCCGTCGCAGCGCCAGATACCGCCGATGTATGCGCCTGCGCGCTCACAGAACTTTGACATTGCTGGGTTTGAAACGCAGCCCGAAAGCAATGAGGAGAAGCGAGTGTCAACTATCAAGCCGGAGATGCTTGAGATGTTTATTCAAGACGAGTTTAACCATGCTGCAGGGGGAGGCAGCGGTGGTCCCTCGGTGTACAACAAGAACCAGTTTGTCACGCGGCTGACGTTGAGAAAGTCGTCGCAAAAGATATTGCACACATATTTCATGAACAACGCCGAGAAAAAAATCGAGATTCCGGAGCAGATTGTGCGAAAGGTTGCGTATGCACTAGAGCAAGAGGGAAGAGATGATCCAGAAGTGTTTGACGAGGCGCGCGACTATGTGTTTAAGGCAATGGAAAACGAGGCCTTCCCCGGGTTTCTCACAAACACGGCTATCTCGAACATCACCTCACGGTCGTTCTACGTGCGGTTATTTCTGGGCATGTTCTTTGCGGTAGTTGCATTCTGGGTCGGATACGTGCTCATATTCCTTGACTGGTCACCCAAACCGCAGCGTGCCGTTGTGACGATACCGTTTTTGCTCGCTGCCTACTGTCTGATATCTGCTGTATACTACCTCGACCCGGTGCTGGTTTTCCTCGGGTACAGTGAAAGCAAGGCGGCACATAGGGGCATCGTGCCTATTCGGGAACCCTTTGTGAAGAAGCTGCTGCGGACGCGGGCGCTGTGGGTGTTACTCATGATTTGTCTGGCTGCTGCGGCGTTCAGCGTACTGTTTGCACTTGTGCCCGGTACACGACTGGGAGGGTAGGTATCATTCCTGGGAGGAGTCTAATACTTTTAATGAATGTAAATATAGATGGACTAAACGTAAGGTGGAATTACGATTTCAGGCTACCTAGATAGACAAATAACAAAAAAAAAAAGAGAGCTCGCACCCGGGTTCGAACTGGGGACCAACAGATTTGCAATCTGACGCGCTACCACTGTGCCATACGAGCTTCTCTAACTGAAAAAATCGTGTTGTTTTCCAAGTGTTTGCGCAATTCCCATATTTAGAGGTATTACTCTGCTGACTTGCTTTCGTCTCTCCAACTAGTCCCATTTTTGAGACCAACCGGTATTATCATCTAACTGAAGTATTTCCACCTATAACTAAACAGTGAGAATCTTTCATGTGCGTGGTAGTTCATTATCAGTTTCACAAAAATAATAACGAAATAAGAAAACTGTTTAAAATATTGACTTCAGGATTTGTTAGACGTTTTAAGAAGAATATATTTTTCTGAACCTCTGAAAAATCCACAAATGCCAATAGAGAACTAAAATTTTGATTCAATTCTTTAACGTTAAAAGATTCTTGATTATTCTATATTTTTAGTCTATACAAAGTCGTGGACAACATAAAGGCGTCTCAAAAAATTAGCTTCTTCCCTTTGGTAAATGTAAACCCCTCGTCTATTCTCTTTTTTTCCTCTCATATGGCGTGCTTCTCCACACAGTTCAGTAAATAGCAGTTGTTCACACAGAACGACTCGAACTGCACATGGTAATTAGTGACGGACTCATAATCGTACGGACTCCTTGGAGGCACCGGCTCTCCACGGAGCAACCTGAATGCAATCGACACCTCGCCGCGCGGCGTGGTCACACAGTGCACCTTGCTCTCATGTGCCCATGCAGTCTTGAATTTTTCCACCTTGTGGAATAGCTTCACCATGTCCCCCGAAGCAGTCTGCACGGACATCTCAAAGTGGAAAGTGACGGTGCTCGAATCATCATCGACGAGTACATGCACCGACGACCGCGCGAGGTCGTCGTTGGTGGTGCCGTTGTCGTGTGCTCCGGTGGCGCCGTTGTGCTTCAGTGCAAGGGGGTCGCGTGCTGACTTGCGCGAACCGAGCTGGAACACGCTGTGAAGGGAGTTCGTCTGCTTCTGGTGTTGCTGTTTTTGTTGTTGCTGTTGTTGCAGTTGCTGACTCCGTAGCTTACTCGCGGAGTAGTACTCTTCCTCGCCCTGTTCTTCCTCCTGCTGCGTCTGCACATCCTTGAGGCGGTCCAGCAGCCCGGAAATGTTCTTTTCAGTGATCTCAGTTGTCTTGAGCGCAGGCATGGACGGAGACGGCACGCTCACCGAGTCGGATCGCGAGTGCACGGCTGAGGCCAGAGTCGGCGACGGCGCGGATGAGTTGAGGCACTGTGTCTCGTAGAGCTCAACAGCTCTGTGTGCGTTCTGTGGTGAGTATATGCTGATGTACAGGTTGTCAGCCTTGCTGAGCAGGACCCTGTTGTTTGGCTGTGATGATGATGATGATATGGTGGGGTCAGCGTGCGTTGACGATGAGGTCGAGTGCGAGACGAACTCGGGGGTAGCACCCAGCGACTGCTCATATGATTCTGTCGAGAGACCCACGAGCTGCGATACTCGCTTGTTCAGGGTGTAGAGCGCCTGGTCGCGTGCTTCCGTTGTTGATCTCATCATGTTCGACAGGGTCTCTGAGTCACAATGTGACATGATATGTAGCTGGACCTCTGGGGCCAGATGGCTGAACTCAAGCGACATGTTTGTATAAAATTCAGCAAGTGGGGTTGCGGAGGGCACAAACACCGTTGAAAGAGGGGGTCGCGCGAGTCTTAAACTATATATACAAAGCGCACAGCTGCGTAAACTGTGGAAAATAGTCAGATGTTGGCAACAACAGCCCGAGGGCGGGCGTGCCGCACACAAACCTTTTCTTTTCGCGAGTTGTTCCGAGAACAAACTACCCGGGGCACCCCGTGTCCTATTTTAACTCTTCTTTTTCCGTTATTTCTTTGAGTATTTTCTGAGTATTTTTTTGAGGTAATGTAGGGCAGGGGAAGGGGAGAGGGAGTGCCCGCAAACATAGGAGAGGAGCCAAAGTCAACGGGGACAAGTCGGGAGCGTGGACACCGGCTGTGTGTCTCACGGAGCACGGGGTGTCGACGGGTGTCCCACCCGGTCCTGCCCGGCCCAAAGAGCTGGGTCCGGCCACCCCCCGAAGGTCGGAGTTGGCTCTCGCGGTGATTGGGCCCGATATTTCCAGTGGTGAGGTGGTGCTCCCGGGTGCCGATTCTCGGTCTGTGCCAGCAGAAGTGGTGTCGGGTCGAGATTGGCCTGAGTGCGGGGTGCTTGAGCTTTTGTTATCTATTGATGCGCTGAGCTCGCCCGTTTAAACACCCGAGCGGGTATTCATAGGGTTTGCGCGTGAAACCTAAATGGCTAAATGGCTGTAGAAGACTAGTTGGAACGTCAGTTCTACAAGGAATACTGATCGAGAGATACTGCGTATCCTACGAAACAATCGTGTGATTCATCATTTCGTGCTTTTGTGGCAAAAAGCGTCCGTGCCAGCTTGATTTGCCTGACTCATTTTTTGTGTGTGTAATTTTCTTTCTTAGTATACAGTACCGGCCGGTCCAACGGGACAGACAGCGATTTCAAACAAACAGTCACAACACCCGCAATTTCTCCTCGATTATATACTCCTTATCGTCGTGCAACACCTCCACATTGAAAATGCACCGTATGACCCAGTTCCACTCGACAATCCGGAACTTGGCCTTTGGGCCCACCGCCTTTTTGAACTGTGATATCAGCTTGGTGTCGTCCTTCAGCCCGAGAAGGTAGAAGGTGCCGTCTTCCGACGCCACGGGCTCACTTTTGGCACCGCCAACCACCACGCACTCGGACGACCCAAACGACTTCAAGATGCCTCCTATGACTGCTGGACCGCCCGGCAGTTTGGGGGACAGGTTGAAGTTTATCCCGCCAAACAACGAGTCCTTGTGCTTGGCCTGGATCAGCTTGTCAATGTTCTTCGAGCCCGCCTTTGGGTTCACAAACAGCTCGCTCACTTTGTCCTTCTTGCCGAAGCTCACATACTTTGACAGACCGTATTCGCTGAGGTTCGGCTTGAACTTGTCAAAGTCAGCCACCTTGGGGTATATGTCAACTGTGCCCAGCACATCGGTGATGAATTGCGGGTTGAGCAGGTATCTCGGGCCCATGCTCAGAGACACTAGGAACTTTTCTGTTCTCATTACACTCGGCGCGATAATGCAGTTCACATCTCCGCCTGGCTGATCAACCACTTTGATCCCCACGTTGGCCAGAATGCGTAAATCATTCTTGCTGAAATCTTTGTCGCACCCTGTTAGTATGGCTCTCAGTTCATATGGTTTCGTAGCCTTCTTGGACTTTTTGGTTGTTTCTCCATCGACTTCCTTTGCATCCACAGGCGTAGCTGATCGCTTTTTTCTGGTCGCAGATGCATCCTCGAGCTCCACATTCTCCTTGTCGCTACCACCGTCATTGTCCTCTTGATTTTTTGGAGCTTCCTTGTTCTTCTTTGCCTCTTGCCTCTTTTCTTGCTTTTCCTCAACTTCAGAGGGCAAAAGTGGCGCGCCGTCACTCCCTTGATGGCGCGATTTCGTCTGTTTTTGGTAATAGTTCAGCTGCTCCATGTCCTCATGAAGCTTCTCCGAAGCGGCCAACTTCGCCTTGCGCGACAAATGCCGAGGCGAATAGTCCTCTTCCGTGCTTGTGGATTCCTTCTTCTGCGCGGCAACTGGCGAGCTAGCAATCTCACCAATCTCAATGACGCCAGCTTCTTCCTCCTGCGTATCCGCCTCGTAGAACCGTTTCAAAACCTGAAGGTCCAAAGTTGTCTGGGCAATCACTTGTGACAGATTCGTCGCCTCAGGGAACCGTGTGTACTTGTCGTCATTCACGTCCTGGATTTCCCACTGTGCGTACGACTGTTCCAACCACAGATGATTCACAAGGTGCATGTTCCCCCACTCCAGTGCAGCCTCGTACTTGCGCCCACAAGGCTTGGCCACCAGTAAATGCGTGTTTGAAGGCTTGAGGGTTTTTGTGAACTGGGCCCCTAGAAGCTTTACAAGTTCGTTGAGGTAGAACCTTGCGTCTCCAGTGTAGTGAGTGGCGCTGATTACAACATTCTCCATCCCAGCAAGACCTGTCCGCGGGAATGGATAATGTAGCAGTCTTCTGTGAGGTGAGATCCACTCGTTGTGGGCCATCATCCAATAAATCCAGTTCAGGTTCCCAACGAACAAACCACGCCGTGCAGCAGACACGTATTCGTCTCCATCACGGTAATGTCCGATATAGCAGTTGATTTCTGACGCAGGGTCATCCAACAGTGCCACATCACCGCTTAGTGACTGACCTCCAGCGTGCGCAATCATCTCCTTGATGGCCGTCAGTGTCCGCAGCGAAATGCTAAGATCACTCCCTAAGAAAAACACCCAGCCATCCAAGAAATTGCCCAACGTGGCCATGTGCTCCTTGTGCTCCTTGTCATCCGCCAAGCTCTCAAAGTCCTCCCGCACGTCAATATACTTTGAGCTTTTCGCGCTCAGCTCGTTGTCGAGTCTGATCTCCGCGGACGAATCCCCCACTATGGACGACGCCAATATGGCTGGGTTTGGCAGCAGGTACGGCGTCTCATCGATACGCCTACGCAACTTGAGGCAGTCGTCGATCCAGTGAGGGAGCACAATCTTAATCTTGTGGTTTCCCGTCTGGTTGAAATACTCCGCGATCGAGCACTTGTCACTCTCCATATCGACCGCAATCAAATGCGTTGTGAACTTCGTTAGTTGGTCCAGAAACTGGCCACCCATGGCCCGCACCCCGCCGTAGATCGCCTCTGTGTCTCCGTCTGGCAGACAAGCGCACGAAATGAACACATCACGAAAGAAGTACTTTGGGTCAGGAGAGTAGGGCCGTGGCGCGATTAGCTTCCCAGCATCGAGCGCGTCATCAAGCCATTTTGTAGTCACAACCGGCGTCATGCGTTCGTCTGCAAAACCATACTCTGGGAAGTCAATGCTGTTCGCTATAATATGTGTCAGAGCAAGTAGCTTGGACGACGCGAGCATTTTACCCGTGTCGCGCTTGATCACAACGTCAGACGAGAGCGCGCCATTCTCCACAAGCCGCTCTTTCACCTTTGCTGCGTCTCCCTTCGATAGCTTCGAAGACTCGACGACAAGAAATGAAAACGTGTCAAACAGCTTTGTCGAGGCCATTGCTTGTGTTTATCTACGAGACGCTGTCGTATTCGAATGAGGTTTCACACCGCGTCTATCTGAAGGGCAAACAAAACACCAAAAACACGAAAAAGACGCGCTTTCAGAAACCACGTGATCTATTAGTCACGTGCATTCCGCCACTTCCTGTACGGGCAAATAAGCGGCGTGAGAAGGTGAACAGCCACACGGACACAACCAGCCGAGTCAGGAAAGTAAGTGCAGCATAGAACCATATTGGATCACGATATCTCATCTTATACAGCTGGAGAGTACAATGTCCGACCCTACAGAACTGATATTGCAGGTGAGTGGAGTCTCGAATCCGCGCTGCCTGAGACGACGACGCGTTGCTGGCCTTCCACGCCTCGCCATCGATTGCCGCTGTCCAGCTCTTTGAGGACTAGTACTAACTCTGCAGAAATAGGCCGAGAAGAAGGCAAAACCACCATCAGGGTTTTCTTCCATTTTTGGAGGAGGCTCGTCATACCGCTACGAGGAGGCAGCCGACCTCTTTGTACAGGCTGCGAACCTATACCGTTTACAGAGAAAGAACGCAAAGGCTGGCGAGGTGTTTGAGCGCGCTGCCGATACCCAGATTAAGGCTGACTCAAAGGACGAGGCAGCCAATACTCTGGTGGAGGCATACAAATGCTACAGGATGGAGTCGCCCCCGGATGCGGCCCGGTGTCTGACCAAGGCGATCGAGTTCTTTGTGCTGAGGGGCCAATTCAGGAGGAGCGCGAACTTCAAATCCGATTTGGCTGAGCTGTACGAGAATGACATGCATGACATCCACAACGCGATCCTCTCGTACGAGGAGGCTGGTGAGTGGTACCGTGGCGACTCTGCCACCGCGCTGTCTAACAAGTGTCTCCTCAAAGCGGCCGATCTATACTGCGAGGACGAGGTGGCTGACTACCTCAAGGCTGCTAACACCTACGAAACCATTGCGAAGGGCTCGCTGAGCAACAATCTGGCACGGTGGTCGCTGAAAGAGTACTTCATAAAGGCTATTCTATGTCGTCTTGCACTGAACGACTACCCAAGTGCAAACGCGCTGCTGGGCCGGTTTGTCTCGTGGGACCCCTCATTTCAGTCCACCAGAGAATACGAGTTTTCTGAGAAGCTGATTGAGGCCGTGAAGGAGGGCGACTCCGATGGAGTTGCCAATGCCTCGAGGGAGTTCGACAAATTTGCAAGGCTAGATGCACTTAAGGTCAAGCTGCTGAATAAGATCAAGTCGGGCATCAAGGATGCACCAGACGCAGTGGAGGATGATTTGACTTAGAGGGACGGTTGTTTGTTGTGGCAGATCGTAAGTTCGTTATTATTATTACTTATCGGAGTGTTTTCTTTTGTTTTCGTTCTCTATGCCTGAGCGCCCTCTCCGTAGAGCACCTCGTTGACGGCACTGATAGGCAGATCCCAGATCCCGCTGGTGGACCTGTACAAGTATCCCTCAGTCACGTCGTAATTTATATCTTCCTGTCCCGCTAACCGCGTCACCACGACCCCGCTATCGTCCACTATGGTGCGCAAATCATCCAGCGGCACAGTCTTCACCTCGATGTTGTACAAAGCCAGCGCGACATACGTGTATCCCATAGCCATGAGCACGTAGCTCGGCACAGCAACGGCCCACCACCGCGAAGGATAGTAATAGACGCCCATCGAGTTGAGCACAGCATCAGGCGCGAGAGACCACACAAGCCACACGATGAGAAACATCCCAGAAATGACATACGCCGCAAAGCCCTTGTACTCCGCCTGTGATGTGATATTCGTGGACACAGTGACATCGCTCTCGCGCGCCAACAGATCGGAAGCGCTCGTGGACTGCTGCTGCTGCAGCTCGAGCAGCTGGGCGTCTGTGGCAGATGATGCCGCACCCGTTGCGCGGTGCAGAACCGGCGTGGAGTGGTTCTGAGCTCCACCGAGTCCGTAGAACGACGGCAACATCGATGATAACGACGACGTCGAAATCGATAGTTTGAGTAATGGCGAGGTGAGCCGGCTCGAGCGGCCGTTTGGAGGCGACGCGGGGACGCTATCGGCCGTGGGCTCAGGCGGACTCAGTGTGACTGTGGGTATGAGGGGCGGCGTTGGAGCGGGGGTCAGTGTCGGCGTGGGAGAGCGCGACTGCACATCCAGCGTCTCTTCGATGCCATTCTCATCTATACGGCTGGCCAGCGACATCGAAGCGGGGTGTGTCTTTGTGGCAGTTGAGAACAAGCCAGCTACAAGCAGCGGATTTACGTCTTGATCTGCTATCCGAAGGCTGAGTCATACACGACATTTACAGCAACTTCGGAGGACAAACCATTTCCTCTGTTTTTTGCCCTTTTGCAAAGTTGACAAGCAGGTGGAATTTTTCAGGTTCAGCCTTCATGTATCCTAATTACTATCATCTTTTTGCTGACCCGGCAATGCGGCCAAAACTTCTCTCGGTAGCAACACGTGATCGATGTTCATACGGCAAGAGCATTGATAAGTGCTGTAGAAGTTATATAGTACAACAGTTCCTAGGCATCCGTATTGCTTCCAGTAGGATTCAATCCCGGTTTAACGTAGTGCAGGTTAAAGTTTTGAGACTTAGGGTACCCGCGAGAACCTCCGCGACCTGGACCCCCTCGGCCCCTTTGTGGTCTGGAGCCCCGTGTGAACTCAGTTGGTTTGTCGTTTACAGACGTATCGGACACTTCGCGCTTTAGTGGCTGTGATGGTGTTGAAGCAGCGGGTCTAGACGTAGATGTCGCCAAAGCAGAATCTGGAGATGGAGCTTTAGCAGTAGATGACGCCGCAGCTGCAGAAGAAGTTGAAGACGCTGTAGCAGGAGGAGACGACCCGTTTGGCGAACCCGATACAGGCGGCCTTGATCGAGGTCCTTTCCCATTGCGGGACTTAGGTCTCTTTTCGAACGCTTTCGGCGGGGTCTGTCTAGGCTCTTTGTCTGTTTGGATAGTCTTCTGTTCAGCCGTGGGTGCCGTTACAGGAGCAGAAGCTTTCTGAGGCTCAATGGGCCTTTGGTACTTGCTGTTGGCTGCCGAAAGCTTGAGAGGAGGCTTTCTGGTTCTTGGCTCTTTTGGACCGCGCCTGATGGGCCTTGTGTCATCGGGACCCGTGCCAGCGGGTCTGCCGGTGGACGTATCTGTGGTTCCTGCCACAGATTTGCTTGTTTCAGCTTCGGCCGCGGGTGTCGTTACACCCGAAAACTTTTCCCGACGCGCATTTTCCCTTTTGTCCTTCCCACCCCTAGGCCGAAGAGATCGAGTTCTTTCCTCCTTTGGACCCCCGCGTTCAGCTTCAGGTTTACGAGGAGCCTCTTTCTGTGCAGCCACGTCAGAGCCACCGTTCCCGCTTTTCTTTTCCTTCTCTTGCTCTTTCACAAGCGCTGGCTCCTTCTGGGTCAAGTCCACACCGGGACTTCTTTCCTGCATCGATTTGGGCCCCGTGGGTATTGCAGCTATGGGTGGACCATCTTCTTCCTTTGCAACACCAGAAGCTTCAGGGGCAGTGCTTGATGAGCCATACTTTTTCGCCAGTGTCTCGGCAATGCTTGTAGACTCCTCATAGGGGTTTACGGCGACCGAAGGTTTGTCAGACTTTTCAACCTTTTCAGCCTTTTGCGGTTTTGGTGTCTCAGAGTTACGACGAGAGCCGTTGCTCTTCTCTTTCTGTGTCGGGGCAGGTCTGTCTCCGAGTCTGAAAGTTGTGTGATTGATCGACATGCTCTGTAGCTGTTTATCGATTTCCTGCTGTTTCGCCAACACGTCAACAGGTTTGGCATGACCAAAAGGATTTGCACGGGGTACATGGGGCACCGGCGCTGATTCCGGGGCAGCAGGTGTGACAGATGGAGCGCCCGCAGCCAGTGGTTCCTCCGCGATAGGCTGGACGCTTGGTGATTGCGCAGAGGGCTCGTGGTGCGTTGTAACAGGTGAATGCAGAGGCGCCAGCTGTGCGCTGAGCATTTCCGGGCTCGGGGTGTTCACCGGCTTGGCGTTTCCAAATGGGTTGGTCTTGTGTCTAGGTGGCTGCTGGACAGAGTTTTCCAGAGGGGGAGGCGCCACCGAGTGTGCTTCTGCTGGTCCTGCTGCTGAGTGCTCCTGGTTCGGGTCGTTGGCAAAGAACCTGCTCTGTGCCGGTGGCGGATTGCGTCGCAGCATCTGCTGCTGCTGGCGTCGTTCATCCGCCTCTTGTTCTAGTTTCTTCTCCTCCTCCTCTTCATCATAGCCAGCCGTTTTATTGTACTCTTGAATGTCATGGAAGTCTTGGAAGTCAGCAATGTCAATCATCACGCGCAGTCTTTCCACAAAGATATCGGTCCACTTGAGCACCTTGTTCATTTCCTGTGCCGTGGGGAACTGTACAAAAGCGCACTTCTTCCCCTCTTGGCTGTGTGAGCTGGTAAACCTCGAAGCGGGCGGGCTTGGATCAATCAACAGCTTACATTTCTCAAAACCCATGAACCGCGACTCAAACAGATCAAGCATCAGTTTCTGTGTAGTTGTATGTGGCAGATTGGAGAACTTGATGATGAACGGAGGGCCCGACGCGGCGCTCACTTGAGCGGGTTGCGGACGATGGCCATATCCACCGCCTCCACCTCCCGCACCAAACGAACCTCCGCCGTAATGGTTATGACCGCCATACATGCCGCCGTCGAACCCGGTGCTCGGTTTTCCTATCGGCACGGATATCGAATTGATGTCAATGTCGTCATCTGCCCACGAGCCGCCGAGGCTCTTGTCGGCAAAAAACTCGCCAAGGGACATTTTTTTGGGACCTGGAGAAGAGACAGAAAAAGCAAAAAAGTTAGTAATGGTTCAAGTGATTTGAAACTGATTCACAGGTCTCCGGAAAAAGCCGAATTGCCAAGGGTCCAAGAAAGCGGGAGTTTCCCCAGCGTCACTTGCCTCATCGACAAACGGATTCGGAGCCAGAAAGTGCGTCTTCGCCACCATTATTAGGGCATCGTAGCGCACGGCAAAGCACCATGCATAGCTTAACATACCCATTTTTGCCTGGACTATGTCTCAATGCTAAACCAAGAGAGAACTGAAGGACCGTGCCTTCTGTGGGGGACAGCACCATCACACGTAGCATCGTGGTTGAAGTCCCTGTCACTTCGCTTCAACACCCGCTGACATAAGCAAACCCAACTGGTTTCCGCTTTTGGTCAAAAATAGTGTTGATTATATATACAGTTTTTTATCATTACTTCTGCTGCTGTTCTGCCTCGAGTCGTGTGCTCGTCATCTCGTGCACGTATGCTCCAAAGTGCTCCACTCCCTCCATGTCGTACACCGTGGCCGCGTCGTTCGTTTTGCGCGACACACCGCCATACATCTCGCCAGACACGAGGTGCAGCTTGTTGTTGTCTGAATATCCCCTCGTCACGTTCTTCCACGCCTGGTCCACAGCCGCACTCGTGAAGTTTGACGAAGCCAGGAGTTCCTGTCTACCCAGAACGTAGAGCCCCAGGGAGGCGCTAGAGAGAGCGGCCGCGACAAGGGATTCGTCCCCGAGGCGGCCCAGCTCCTCGGTTCTCACCAGCGACAGAATGACAAAGTTGCCTTTTTGAGATTGGAAATCATCCACTGTGCTCACGTGTGGAGCACCAAAGGTGAACCCGCCGTCGTTGGCGGGGCAGCGCGCTGCTAGGATATCATGAATCAGCAACTTCTGCGACTCATAAGGTGTGAGAATGGTGATCTGTGAAGCCTCATAGCCCAACAGTCGCATGTACATGTAGATGGCCAGGGCGTACTCTGCCTCGCCCAGGTTCTGGTAGAAACCCGGCGACGGCTCCGTCTCTCCCTTGCCGTTGTAATCACCCACGTCGACAAACTGATACACGTCTTTGAACCCTGCATTGCCCGTTGACAAGTCACTGAGCGTCGTCAGTCCCTCGTAGAGGTGTGAGTACAGCGCACACAGTTCAGGTCGCGTGGTGTTCAATTCCGTAAAGTGATAGGCGGAGACGCCCATTTTCAAGAACCTGCCGAACAGCGATGTGTGTAAGTTTGAATCAGTGTTAGGCACAAACCCCTTCGAGTCACCTGCGAAAATAGCTCTCCTCAAATGCTCGCTGCCAAGTTGACCCACCGACAAACCGGCGACAACGTCAAGCTCGGTCAACTGGCTTGCCTGGCTGTAAACCACATTGTCAAAGTGAAGCAGCGTGCCGCTGTTCTTTGCCGCGTACGCCGCCGTCATGGTGATCAGCCTCGCGCGCTTCGTCGCGAAGTACTTCTCGGAAGCGCTTGGAGAGTACACCAGTTGGCTCTCCTGGAGTCCTTCGATGTCTGCAAACAGCTTCGCTAGGCCCGCGTACTCTTTCAAGGCCAGCATGAGATTTTCGGAGTACGCCCTGGTCTCCAGGAAGTTCGCGAGAGGAAAGGGGTAGAGCGCAATGAGGGTCTCATTTGATGGACCCGCCTGCTTCAGATCGCTCAAGAATTGCCTCCATCGTTGCTCAACGTGAGAGCTGAAAAAGTAGAGGGCAGACTTTGGATCATTGCCAAAAGCCCCCTCAACCTTCAGGCTCTCAGCCAGGTCATCAACACGGGAGAGCAGCCCAGTGAGTATATCATCAGTGTCTATCGACGTCGCGTCTTCCCTCCCCATATTGACAATCATGGTTGCGTCGAGCAAGCTAGCTGACTTGATCTCTTCGTTTATCCGATTCAGTTCAAGTGCGTCCTTTGCAATCAGCAGGGTGCGTTCACCAGGATTGTTTTCGTGAATCGCTGCGATTATCAGAGCAAGAGTAGGAGAGACCCCGGTGTCACCTGTGCCGTCAATCAAGGTCAGCCCAGTTGACACACCAGACACCAGAGCACCCGCTTGTTCGCTCGTTAAATACGTACTGGGGGAGCCGGTAACACCGCGCAGTGAATCGTACGAGCTCACCTCAACAGTGGCCGAGTCGTCATCGTGGAAAAGAAGCAGAAGGGGCGGCCGCGGCTGTGTTTGTGATCTGCTCTCTCCCTTTCTCTTCTTATGAGAAGACCCATCCTGGTCCCCAGCCACCAAAGTGTAATCTCCAAGACTCTCAGAGAGTCTCTCAAACGATGAGAAGATAGTCCCCAGCTTGAGGGCTAGCGGGCGATCAGTCTGCAACTCGAATGAACCCGCTCGTGGGTCGCCGTACCCTAAGAACAGGTCCGTGAACCATCCAGGATACGCGAGGCTCGTAGAGAGTTGCAGCGCAGCAACGCGCTTCAGTTGCGAATGGAAATCGCGCCGGCGCGGCAGCATGGCGAAATTTGCACTTTCGCAGACCTCCCTACCATCATTTTCTAGCTGCAATGTGTTGAAATCCAGCAGCAGTCGCACAACGCGGGGCCCTCCTCTGGCGGGTTTCTCCACCCTGACCACTTTTCCAGAGCGCAAGCTTCTGATACCGTGCCGTTCACTAGGTCTGTACGCCTCAAGTTCAGGGGTCGTCAATTTCAGTAGAAGCACAACGTCTCCCGGCTGTAAATCCTCCCACGCTTCCTGAACTTCGCGGTTCATTCCCTTAAAGTCGACGATTATCTGGCACCTGAGCGCAGCTGACTCAACCACGGTTGGCTCAACTTCGAGAAACACAGGCTTTTGCTGCAAAGGCAGGCAGAATCGGCTTGTTCCCGCAGTTGTAACCTTGGAATCACCGGAAGTGGCGGTGACGCCGAGACGTGCAGTCACCTTGACCACCTCCTCCTGCAGTTGCTGGAACGCTTGCGTTTTCAAAATGCGGAATACCCGCCACAGGTAGTCATTCACGCTGAGGTACCCCGTGCCTACCCGGGGAAGAACTGTGCTGATCGAAAAAAGCGAGGACTCCGTAGGCAGAGCGTCTTCCTTCCCGCTGTCTTCCAGCTGTGCAAAGTAGTCCGTATACCTGCACGCTATGGCCTCCAGCAAGAATTGGCGACTCACTGTAATTTCTTCCGGGTAGCTCAGGCGTATGCCCACTTTGTCACACAGAGATTTGAGTACCTCTTCATCCACCTGCTCAAAATAAGCAAGCAACGACTTGCGCGATCGCAGGTTCGCAAAGTTGGTGAGAGCCAGGTCTGTGAGGCTTGCACTGTAGTCGCGCAGGGCAATCTTCTGCAGACTGCCGAGTTCTTCGTTGTATATTTCCCTCGCTGTGTCGTAGCTCGCCACCTGGCCCGTTAAGTCCTCAATAGGGTAGAAGACAAAATGTTCCAGCAGCGACACCATCTCATTCGTTGGTGTGCCTTTGAAGTGCTTACGCGCCTTCAGCGCAGGCACAAAGTTGAGCTCCTTCACTAGTGGGTTCAGAAATCGCCGCGTTGGAAGTCTTGAGGTGATCTCCACCACCAGTCTCATGCATGCATCCAAGTAAACCTCACCGTCATTAGTCCTTTCAGCGATAAAACTCATACACGTAATCAGGACGTTGTAAAGCCAGTTTTTCTGTAGATACAACTCTCCCTTGGCTTCGCCCTCTAGAGATTCGAATTTCTTTTGCTGCGAGCGCAGAGACGACTCAAGTTTTGGGTTCGACTGGAACAGCCTGTCGCTGTGTTCGAGGTTGTCCCATGTGAGGATGGAGAACAGCGGCGCCGCAAGAGTTCGAATGAACGGCACCCCGAGGCTATCGATAACCTTCACCATAAACCTCAGGAGCTGCGCATGGATATGTACACCTCCGGCGGCGACTCTCTTTTCGTCAAACGCAGACAGGACCCGAAACCACAACGCGCGAAACTTTGCCTGGCCCTCTTCGTCGCCCACTAAGCCGGCAAGCAACACACTCTCATCAGCGTTCAGCAGCACCACGGTAGAGTACACGTGGTCCAAAGATACATCCCTGTGCAAAAACCGCCACAGGTACTTTTCAAGGTATCTCGTACTGACAAGGACGCCAATCTGGTCGCTGACCGGTGCTCCTTCACGTAGCGCCGAGTTCCAAACCGCGGAAACCACCTTGCTGTCGAGCTTCCTGGGTGTGCGGGACAGCCAGTTTGCTGCAGCAATCTCGCCAATGCTCTGCGAGGTACCTTCACCTCTCTTCGAGCCCGCCATACTTTGCCCTGTTTGTGTTCCAGAGCTGTGGTTCTGTGTTTCGCGCTTTTGTGGAGAGTTTAGTCCGAGGCACAGAACAAGAACAGGTAGGGTAACCCACCAAAGCACGGCTGATTGGATTGGTGAGGTTCAGCTAGTTGTCGCCATTGCCTGTATAATGAGGCACTCTACGGAAGCTGGAGGATATCTTTGTGTATTGAAACTACCAGGTAGAATGGGAGTACACGAATCGTGGAAACAGGGTAGTCAGGGAGCATGGGACGGTAAATTACACCGGCTCTCACCCATTCTCCCCATGGAATGACTTCCCGCAAAGCTCTCGCCAAACCCTCGCCCAACACTATCCCTCAGGCAAGCCCCATGCCCAATATGTAATCATAGGTGCAAAAAGAGCAACTCCTCAGGGTAATTCTCCGAGCAGCTTTCCCGTGATGCAACTCTCTCTCTCTATAGAGCGGTCCGGTAGTTCATCCCCGGGTAACCGCACTCCATCGCACTCTCAAAATTTTTTTTAATATGAAAATTCACACTCAATTAGGATACGACCCTCAACACGTTGAAGAATACTCCCCACACAAGCACGATGAACAGAGGCAGAGGCGGATTCAGTAGCAGCAGAGGCGGGCGCGGTGGGCGCACCGGGCCCTCGACTTTCAACCAGGGCCCTCCGGACCGTGTCTTTGAGATGGGTTCCTTCCTGCACGCATGCGAGGGCGACCTGGTGTGTCGCTCGATCAATGACAAAATCCCATATTTCAACGCGCCGATATACCTCGAGAACAAGACGCAGGTGGGCAAAGTGGACGAGATCCTCGGCCCGCTGAACGAAGTTTTCTTCACCGTGAAGCCGTCGGAGGGCGTGCGTGCCGAGAGCTTCAAGGACGGAGACAAGGTGTACATCGCTGGTGATAAGCTGCTGCCGCTTGAGCGGTTCCTGCCAAAGCCAAAGGTTGCTGGTCCACCTCCTCCAAAGAAGAAGCGCAATGCCGGTGGTGCCGGTGGTGCTGGTGGCAGAGGCGGATTTGGCGGTAGAGGCGGTGCCCGTGGTGGATTTGGTGGTAGAGGTGGAGCCAGAGGTGGGTTTGGCGGATCGAGAGGAGGGTTCAGCAGTGGTGGATCGAGAGGTGGGTTTAGCGGATCGAGAGGAGGGTTCAGCAGTGGTGGATCGAGAGGCGGGTTTGGTGGATCGAGAGGAGGATTCAGCAGTGGTGGAAGAGGTGGGTTTGGCGGTGCACGGGGCGGCAGAGGTGGATCCAGAGGTGGTCGTTTCTGAGCGTCTGCTTATTTTCTGTCATGATATCGAACTAAATTACTACTTGGGCCGGATATTTTTCCTATTTTTCTTTCTTTCTCCTTTTGTACAATCATAGCTACTGAAGATACAACTGCGCAAATAAACTGCGCATTTGAACATTATACCAATAACAACCTAACCATAAGTCATCATCCAAAACTCATTACCAAACGTTTGAAACTCACCCATGCTTCTGATAGAGTACCCACTCTTGACCAGTTTGACTAGCCACTCCACGGATTTGTACCACTCGAACTTGTTCCCTTCAGCCATATCGCGCTGTTTCAAGAACAGACTCGCATTCATCACGTATCGTTTCCACAGGTTGTTATCGTATGTGAATGCATAATGGGAGAAGAGTGCAATTGCACAGTAAAACGTGAGCACGACGCATGCCATTGGGTTCCACTGTTTCACCAGCATCTTGAACGGACGACACATGTTGACACAGCACCTAAACAGCGGCATAGCATAGTCGTATTTCTCCGCCACGTAACACGAGCGCTGCAGATGCATTATGGCCTGCTTGATCTCCTTGTACACCTCAAATGGAACCTCTCCCTCCGTGTGGAAGTAGTACTTCGAGAGCTGCTCGAGTAAACGCTGGCCAATAGGGTAGCTCACGTCATCTGGGACCTGTCCTGTAATCTCGTCAACGTACATCAGGCTCTGTATGTCCGAGTTCATGATTGTTGGGAACACCGCGATGCTCACCGTCATAATACCGTTGCTCAGGGACATAAGATCGGATGAGTCGTTTTCGTCGAACGAGCACACTTCAATCACATCCGGGTGCAGCGTAACATACGTGAAGAAGAACTGGTTGCACATGTATAGTTCCTGCTTTTCCTGGAGCGTGAGTGAATTAATTCCAAAGTCTCTTAGCTTGTCGCCCTGTTTCCTCATCAGTGCAATGGCGCGCTGGAAGTGTGCAGAGGCGGCATTGCGCACCTTGGGGTCCTCGAGTTGGTTGTTGTTGTGCTCGTACTGCGTCGTCCACACATGCAGCCCGCCTAGAGACAGCACCATCTCCTTCATCATGTCCGATCTCTGAAAGATCTGCGGCAAAATGGTATTGTAGGACGCCTCCATCTTTGGTTTCTTACCTAAAGTGTAGACAAATGTTGTGTAATTGAAGAAATAGCGCATGATTTCACTATCCATCTGCTGCGCATTCAACATTGATGAGAACGCATTGGTGTCGTAGATTAAGAGCGCGGTCTCCAAGTCAGAGCGATCACCGTGACCGGACAGGTCCAAATCTGTGTCTGATCCGTCAATTTCAATGAGGGGTGTAAAGCCGCTACCGCTTGCTGCCGAGCTTGCGCTGAGGAGAGCGAGGTCTAACTCCTCCTCAAACAGCTCTATTACCGAGGCTTCCACTGGCGTTGATTTTGTGCTTGCGATGGTGGTCGTGGCCGGACCTGCATATTGACAATTCCTTCGCGTCTGTACACAATACTCGCAAGCCGGACGCTCCTCACTGCACTGTTTTGTATGTGTTAGCTACAAGTAAGAAAGGATATGGCGGGGGGATGCTCACCTTGATTTTCAGCTTCTTACAGCTGAGACACCCGTTTCTTGATCTCTTTTTTTTTGGCTTCTCGACGCCCGCCATGATGTGCGACGTATATGGGGCTAACGGCTAACGGCTAAATGGTCTATTCTTCTGTGCGCCAAAGGGAAGAAGAAGTAGAAGAAAATAAAGCACAGCGTACCTATTCCACACGCCGCCAATCTGATAATCCGCAGCGGCCCTTCCCGCAGATATATAGAGCTACGCGCTTACGTCAGCACTCAGTGGCGCGGCGTTTCGGAGTTAGCCCCATCGGGCGGTGGCTATTGTTAGTTTACACTTCTAGCTTCTGGGGCTGGACATTCGTGGTTGCTGGGTTCGTGAATTGGTGGATACGTGCGCAGCGTGTCTGGGTGCATGGGTGACGCACACGGGGCTGACGTAGTTTGCTCCACAGCCCCCTTACAGGCAGCCAATAGCTGCCTCCTTGCCGGTTGAAGGGCTTGTTTTTATGGCTGCTCGTTATCGGACTTACACCGGGCTATGGCCGTGACGGTCCTCGTCCACTTTTAACCGCCTCTATCGAGCCCCCGTAGCCTTACAATCACCACCGCTTAGACCCTCAATCCTGTTAATATATACAGCCATCTACAACACCTAACAAAAGTCCGTCTCTAGTCTATTGGCAAGTCAACGTCGCCGCTATCTCGCAACACACTTGGCCCCTGAGCTTGGCAACGACATCCAGAGCATTCACCGATGCGCAGAAACCCAAAACATTCAGTATAATTTCCCATGCACATGTATTATACAAAGCATCAGCCGGGAATAGCTGTGAGTAGTTTAAAATTGCACGGCTTTAGCAGCAAAGCACAGCCTCTTCTGGTCGTGCGCCGGCAGAATGGTTACGCGCTGACATAATCGCATGCTGAAAGTAGAGCTACTCCAGCATCAATAGTTGGAGGCATATACAGCTGATTGCAGGAAGAGAACTTTAAGCATGGGGAAATACTAGATAAATAGATGCCGTCCGGCTGGTGCCTGCAATTTTTGCTTCGAGATGTAGTCACCGAATTTGCACCCACCCAAATCAGCCACAGATGAACCCATTCGAAATCATTTCCGCAGTACAAGTCGCATACGACGTGATCGTGGCAGGCTTTGTCGTCCACATCCTCCTACGCTGGCTCAACCTGCGCGACCTTATGCCCGATGCCGAGCGCTCACATATCCGCAATGCCACTAGAAACCTCATCATCCTTTCACTCGTCAGGATCACCTCCGCAGTGCTTATTATCGTGGTGTACCAGGACAAAAAAGCCGACACCAAAAGCATGTTGATTGCAATTTTCGTCCTTGAGTCATTCGGCACTGTCTTCTTTGAGACTGCATTTTTCTGCGTTGTGCAGGTGATCCTTGACAAAAAACTTGGGGGTGCCAGTCTCGAGCCAGAGGCGCGTCCGCGGTACATCACCCTCCTGTCGCTCGTGACAAACAAGCTCGCGCTCGTTGCGGCGATCCTTTCTGCGGCTGGCGGTGGACTTGCATCGGGGAGCAACGCGCAAACCGGTCGTGATATCCTGCGCGCCGCTTCGATCATCAATATCGTTGTGCTCGTGATGATCTGCGCGTTTCTCGTGGGGATGACCCAGCTCGCAGGGTCAACAGGCTCAGGAACAGCGACCAGCGCAAACTACAGGCGCTACCTTGCTGGAGCGTACGCAACAATTCCATTCCTTGCGGTTCGTGTCGGATGGTCTGCTGGAAGCGCATTTTCCAGTTCGTTCGAGAACAAATACGCAGTTGTTTACGGTAACTGGCGGATCTTTCTCGGTATGGCATTCATCACCGAGTGTGTGCTTTTCGTGCTGCTCGTTGTGTTTCTAGAGTATTTGATCACTCAGTCGCCAGAAGACATGGAGGCGGGACAGCGCGTTGCCCGTCAACACCCAGAGGAGGAGTATTATGACAAACCTCAGGAGACAGGGTCGCAACAGGATGCATACAGGGGATACACACGGCAAGCGTCGAACACGCCACCGGTTCAGACGCCTGCGCCGTCGTACGCGGCAAACGAACAGGCTCGGCGGGATCCGTTCGCTGCTGATGGCTCAAGAAGGCACAAAAAATCGGGATTCCCTCGCCCTCTGGTTGTCCAGGCGGCTGTGGGGATAGTACACGCGCTTCAAAAGAAATGATGAAGTGATACATTCCATGTGCCGACTGAGAGAATTTTCCGAGACTATATCTTTTTTCTTGTTTCCTTGCTACGAGTGTAAATAGAAAGAAACAAACTTCTAATATCTAAAACGATACTTTTCAGAGACAGACTTATCTTTTTTAGAGACCCAGCTCCTTGCTCAATTCCTCATTGTAATCGTCAAACATCCTGTTGATGTACCCACGCAACAACTTCTTCTTACCAACGTTGGTAATCAACTCCACGTCCTCATCCTCAAGCTTAAAGTCAAAGGTTTGCAACGCCAGTGCAATGCGTTCCTTGTTGCTCGAGGTGGTCACCGGGAGAATACCATTCTGGTAAACCCAACGCAGAAGGATCTGAGTGCTCGTACGGCCATACTTCTTCTCGAGCTTCGCCAGCACCTCATCCAGTGGACCAGGCGACCCTTTGGTCACGGGAACCAGCGGACCGTACGCCTCGATCAAGATTCCCTTATCCTTCGCGAACTTGATCAGCCCAGGCGTCTGGTTCTGCAGATACGCATGGAACTCAACCTGGATAACCTGTGGCTGAATCTCAGCCGTCTCGAGCAGACGCGTAAGCGTGGGCACGTCAAAGTTAGACACGCCAATGTTGCGCGCCTTGCCCTCCTTGTACAGTTTCTCAAGCTCGGCCCAGGTCTCAGCGAGCGACAGCGGGGACTCGTCGAGGAACTGAGAGTGGATCAGGAACAGATCCACATACTCGAGCTGCAGGTCCTTGAGCCCAGCCACGAGCGACCCGTACGGCCCGGTAGATTTTGGGGGATTCCCGGGGAACCCACCGTGGTATTTGTCCGTGATCCACAGTTCCTCCCGCGGCACACCGGCGGCCTTGATCGCTGCGCCAATGTCCTCGCGCGTGGTGTACACCTCCGCGGTGTCAATGTGCTTGAACCCAGCCTGGATAGCAGCAACGACCGAGTCAACCAGGTCCTGGTCCAATGTGCCCTGGTGCTCTGTCTCGCGGCCCTTCTTCTTCCACTGCCATTTAGTGCCTGACCCGTATGCCAAGGCGGGGATACGATCGCCCGTGCCTGGGACAGAGAAATATTCCGTAGTGACCATTGTTAAGAGATGGAGATGTTCAACTTTGGTTGACCAGCAAAGAAAATTATTAACGAAATGCCAAACAGTCTGCGAGGGTGGAAATATATATATACCAAATTGTGGAGGTGGAGGTTAGGGGGTTGAGGTATTTGTCAATGGTAGTTGCACACCTCGGATAAGCCGTTGCGTCATCGCGATTGTGATGGAGACTTCACACACTGAAAAACCTCCGTTTTTCTCTCTTTTTCGCACAGAATATTTCTAGAATGTTTTATTAGTCACAGGGTGACAATCTGAACAGAAAAAAACAACTGTGGTTCCACAAAGGCCGCGTCGTGTTGCAATATCTCTACATCTCGCTGGCGTTTAGGTCTAAAGTCGAAGTGACCCACAGTTTAACGGGCCGTGCACTATTCTCAGTGACCACGCGAAACAAACGGTTGATTGGCCGATGAAAGAGATCAGATCCTCTAGATAGTGAAAAATACTTCAGCTACTGAGAAACATATATCTGAAAGAGTCAGTTGTTGAAGATTCCAGTGTCCAGAGTCGCCGTCTTGACTCGCGGTCTTGACTCGTATCGCATTTCTCCCGCGCTCCTCCAAAGACCTAAGCATGTTGCCTGCGGCTAACGCGCTGCAGTACGGGTCCCTGAGGAGTTGGCGCTCCGAAAACACCGTTCTAGTCGAGGTACGCATTGGACTCTACCTCGAGGTGAACAGAGTCACTTTACAACACAGTAGGGTTTCTGCCGTGTAGGTAGCACTGCCATGGTCCAGCCGCTTCTCTCCCAGGCCCGACCTACAGAAGAACGCGTCAATTGGTTTTATCGGCGATATCGACTGAAATAGTACACAGCTCGCATACGACTCAAAAATGCCACGCTAGAAACACTCCCGAGGCCCACGCCATCCCCGAGACTCCCTCTCCCACACCCACATCCCCACACACCATTACGCCCACGTGACCGCTGACGTCAGCTACGGCTGAACCCGCGAACTTCTCGGGAAAGAGGGGTAGCAGCAGCCCCGCTCCGGAAGAAGCCAAGTCCGACACTCCGCAACCGCCGGCCACTCGTGGTGTAGACACCCCCTGGCTGTTAGACGTTTATTTTTTTTTCCCTGGCCGGAGGATGCCTGTATTTCACCTTGTCGTCTCCTTTTCCACCCACCCCCACCACTCTCCTTCACCTCCATAAATTCTTGCATCACGGTCAAACGGGGCTCAGATTCAACAAAAAAAAATATAGAAAAAGACTTTCCTTACAACCATGTCACCCGATCTCGAGAACAACTACGTCAAGGATACAACATCCCTGAGGTCCGATACCTCCAATAACAACCTCCAGTATAACCCCCACCATTTTGGCGGCAACACCAGCACATTCTCGGACCTGCCAGTGTCCCACATCACCACGGGCGGCAATGAGTCCGAGTACATCCTGCTGGGTCGCCAAAAGTTCAGGCGTCAGGAGCTCATCGAGGCGTTTGCGGGAACGCTTAACCCCGGTGTTATGGCTCCACCGGAGCATAACTTTGGTAACCCAGCTCCCCTCGGGCTGTCGGCATTTGCACTCACGACGTTTGTGCTCTCGCTCTTCAATTCGGGCGCCATGGGCGTCAGCACGACCAACGTGATCGTCGGCCCTGCTCTATTCTACGGCGGAATTGTCCAGCTTCTCGCTGGAATGTGGACCCTAGCGGTGGAAAACACGTTTGGTGGACTCGCGCTCAGCTCGTACGGCGGGTTCTGGATGTCGTTCGCTGCGTTTGACATCCCGTGGTTCGGCATCGCCGACGCATACGAGGGCAAAGAGCGCGACCTGCAAGTTGGCATTGGGTTCTTCCTTCTTGGGTGGACTATCTTCACGTTTATGCTCGTTCTATGTTCTGCCAAGTCAACGGTTGCCTTCTTTTCGCTCTTTGTGTGTCTCGATCTCACCTTTCTCATGCTCACCATTGGCAACCTCGGACCGTCGCCAAAGTGTATCACTGCTGGTGGGATCTTCGGCATAATCACTGCCTTCATCGCCTGGTATGATGCCTACACCGGTCTTGCGAACCGCCACAACTCGTACTTCCCGATCCGTCGTATCCCCATGCCCAACTCCGGGTTTGCTGAGATGGCTGATGAGGCCATGGCCAAGGAGCAGGGGAAGGCAAAGGAACGTTGAATTACGAAGTGACACGAGTTTACGTATTTTAAGTAGCATGTTTTTTTCCTTGTTGTGTGATGATACAAAATGTCCGTTTTTTTCCTCTTTAAACACCGGTTTTAGTTGACTCCTCTGGATCCACCGCTCCAGCAGGTTGTACATCTTGCAGGCGAACGTCGTCCCTCACGAAGATATCGTTGTCGTTGTCGTCACCGTTCTCTTCAACTTGCTGAGCCTCCACGTCAGACCTCGTGAACCGATTGTGCCGTGCTTGTTTGCGCTTAGCAAGCAGTTGCCGATGGTACACCTCCGAGATCACAATTGCCAGCGAGGACCCAAGAACATTGGCCTGCAGTTCAAAGTTAGTAAACAGTAACCATAGCGCATTTATACCAGCAAAAACAGACATAAAAACTTACCACAATGTCCCATAGGTCAAAACTCCGGTACGGTAGCAACTCTTGTACGAACTCACTTCCAATCCCACCAACAAGGGTACACGCCACGAACGACAAATTCCGCAGAAACCGCATAGATGAAGAGTCCAATACCCAATAAAACAACCCGCTAACCGTGAAAAACATCACAAAGTGTAGGAATTTGTCATGGGGAAGCGAAATATTGGCAAACCCCAGATAAGCCGCTAGGACAATCGCAAGCACAAAGCCTGGTCAAAAGTTAGCAAAAACAAAAACCAAGAACAAACAAGCAGCAAGAAAACTCACCAGCCAGCGCAGTCTTTCTAACCCTCATTAAAATGACCAATGCTTAGAGGAAGAACAACAATCCAACTCCGCTCTCTTTCCGGTCTTCTTCCCCATATAGTGTAAGTCCCAAGCCCCTTCTCTGCCCCAAAGTCGCCAGGGCAGCGCAACCGCTCGTGATCCAGCGGTTCCCCCAGTGCCACATTCCCATCAACCGCAAGATCCATTTCTTGTCCTTGTTGAAATATCCACCGGCTCTATTCAGTGTCAGAACTGAAATCCTGAATCTGTCCACGTCATAGAGGAATCCCATCAATTGACATCACCGACGGATATCCCCTTGATTGCCAGGACGACAGACAGATAATAATAACAAGCAATGTCTCAGCGTATGTTTTGTCTTTCTTCCCCCCGGCGCTTAGCGGTTTCGAAATATCTAACGTTGTCGCAACAGCACCACAGAGAACCCTGGGCGAGCCGCTGTCTCAGGATGAGAAGCAGTTCTACGGGCGTCTGTTCAAGACACTCGACCCGTCCTCGACCGGGTTCGTCACGGGGCAAGCTGCAAAGCCTCTCCTCCAGGCGTCCCAGCTTCCGCTTGTCACACTCGGCCAGATCTGGAACGTCGCAGACCCAGAGAACAGGGGATACCTTGATCAGTTTGCGTTTTGCGTCACGATGCGCTTGATTGGCCACGTTCAACAACAAGGACCGAACATTGCCATTGACGCCAAGCTAGCTGATAAACTCGGACCTGTGCCGCGGTTTCAGCCAATTCCCGGCATGCAGCCTAACTTCTCTGGAGGAACTGGGGTTGTTGGACCACAGGCGTCGGGGTCGCCAGGTGCTGCTCCAGTTGTCCCTCCGCTTGGACCCGACAGCGCCAACAGTTTTGGACAGATGTTTGACAGGGCGGCTGCGGGCCGCCAGGTGCTCTCGGGTGACGAGGCAAAGGGTATCTTTCTCAAGGCGAAGCTGCCACAGCTTCTACTGAGCCAGATCTGGGGACTCGTCGATAGGCAACAGCGCGGCGCTCTTACGAAACAGGAGTTTGTTGTTGCAATGCACCTGATACAGAGCGTGATGAACGGATCAATGAGGAGCGGCGTGCCTGCTGTTATCCCAGCAGAAATCTGGGCTGCGGCTGCACCGCCTCCGGTGCAGGCTGCACCAGTGGTAGCATCTCCTCAGCCTCAGCAACAACCTGTACACACTGGGGCCGCCACAGGAGATTCCGACTGGACAATAACACCTGCACAGAAACAGCAATACGATGCTATATTTGAGGGTCTGGATAAGTCACAGCGCGGTGCGCTTGGAGCGGGAGAAGTTGCACAATTCTTGATGACTTCCAACCTGCCCAATGACGTTCTCGCTACGATCTGGGAATTGGCAAACATTCAGGATAAAACCGAGTTCTCGAAGCAGGAGTTTGCCATTGCCATGTTTTTGGTGAACAAGAAGATTTCGGGACTTCCTGAACTCCCCAACGTTGTGCCCCAGTCTCTGGTGCAGAGCTCTGCTGGGCTGGCTCTCCCTGTATCTCCCCCACCTCAACAATCTGCTGCTGCACCACACTTTGCAGCCGCGACCTCAGCGCAGCAGGCACCACCGCCACTACCACCAAAGTCAGCTCTCAGCGACCTTGCCGGGCTGAACGATATTTTCTCAGCCACTGCCTCGCCACAGTCTACGGGGTCTCCAGTCAACTCAAGAGCTACCCCCCGGCCACCCGTGTCCAGAACAAGCTTGCCGGCTAATGCCACATCAGCTCTTTCGTCGACGGTTACGGGCAGCCGTGCGCCATTTGTACCATCTTCGAGCTTTGGCCAGCACATGGTGCAGCAGGAGCAACAGAAGTCGGCCAAGGCTGCCGAGCCTCCTTCGCTGCTGAACGAGTCTGACGAGGAAAGCGAGGATGACGATACTCTTCCAGCAGCACCTGTTATCCCTGGTCGTGATGATAAGCCACAATTTGACCGCCAGAGCAGTACCGGAAGCAGCAGCATCGGTCCGAACTACGATGCGTTTAGGTCTTTCAGCCAGCAGCCTGTTCAGCAGCACCAGCCTGTTCAGCAGCAACAGCAGCAGCGTGCAGCGCCACCACTGCAGCAGTCTCATACAGCTCAAAGGGAGTTTACACCGCAGCAAATTGCACCTGCGGCAAGCGGATCGTTCGCCGAGAGCGACCCAGAGATCTCCGGAAAATTGTCACAGGCCACGGTTGATATCGCCAATTTCTCCAACCAGATCAATTCTCTCACTACACAAACCACCAACGTTAACGCGAAACGCGAGCGTGCATCGAACGAGCTGCAGAGAATTCTCAAGGTGAAGGAAGACATCCAGTCCAAACTCTCGCAGCTCCGTACGCTGTACGACCGCGAAGTGCAGCAGGTTGCAGAGGTTGAGAATGTCCTTATTCAGTCTCGTAGTGAGACTGAGAAGCTGAGACAAGAAAGCTCACTGGCTGAGGCAAGCTATCACGCAGAGCAGACCAAGCTGCAGCAGCTCCAGATGGAGTTTGAGGAGAGCCAGAAGCAAAACCAAGCTATGAAAGAGCGTCTTGGGGTGTTGAATGCTGAAAAGATTGACGCGAATTCCCAGGCTGAAAAACTGAACCAGCAGCTGAAGCAGGCGCATAACTTTTTTGCGGTTACATCACAGCAGGTTGCAGTGGCTGAATCGGAGAATGGCGACTTGCACTCCAAGATTGGTGACATTACGAAATCCATCAAGGAGCTCGAGGCGAAGAGCGCTGCCCTGTTGACAAGAAGGGCCACGCTATCTTCACAGAACAGTGAGTTGCACCAGAGACACGGCCAACTGAGCGCCGATTTCGGAACCAAGTCACTCGACTTTAGCAACTCCACCATTGCTGGTTTGGCTGCTGCGGGCGCAGCGGCTGCAGCTGGTGCTGGCGTGACTTCGGCTCTTGTCGGTAGAGAGGAAACCGTCACTTCTCCGTTGGCTGCACAGCAGACGAGTAGCAGTAATCCGTTCTTCGGTGGAGGGGTGTCTCAGACGTCAACCGGGCCTACCCGTAATGAGGGTGCAATTTCGTCTGAAGAAGGGCCACTTTCGGCAGAAGAGCCAACAGCTCCCCTGGATGACTTTGACGAGGCTGAGTTTGCCGCACCGGTGAACCGGGAGGTTACCCCTGGCGTACAGCCCGACCTGGGAGTCTACGAACAGCAGTACCCAACGAAGCAACAAATTGAGGATACTTACCCAAGTGTGAGTGTCGGATCCCCTACGAACACCGGCATAGCGTCCACCGAGGGAGACAGGGATGTGACAGACACGCCGGACAGCTCGCCTGCAAACTCTGACTTTCAGTTCAACCAAGGTTCGAACAACATGCCGTTTAACTTGCCTTTTGTCAGACCTCAGAGCGCAACTTCGAGCGTTCAAAACAATGCCCCACTCAGCGTCAGAGGCGACTTTGACGTGTCGAACCCCAACTCGCCTACAAGCACCATTGAGGAGGAGACGGCTCTTCCTGCGGATGTTCTTGCAGGGCAGAATCTATCACCTCCTACCGCGGGCGCGGCAGCTGTTACGGATGAAGATCCTGAGCATGCAGCTAGTGCCTCGGGAGACATTTCCACTGTTGAGGGGCACGAGCCCCCCACGTCTTCTGGTGGTGAATCTTTTGAGATAGTCAACGCTGATGATGCACAGGAGGAAAGCCGTGAGATCAGCTTGCCACAGACAGTCTCAGAAGACGCTGCAGAACCGGAGCCACCTGTAGAGGAGACCAGCGGCGAGACCATTACGTTGGACAAACACATTGAAGAACCACAACCAGAAACGACTGGCTTCTCTACTGTGATGTCCAGCAGCATGCCAGGGAGCTTTGTGATTCCGAGTGCCAATTTCAAGGAACCTGAGGAGCCGGAGACTCCCGAGGAGCCCACGGAGCCGGCTGAGAAGGAATTGGCAGCGCCAGAACCAGCTGCTGCTGAAACTCCAATTTTGCCGGAAACCCCACAGGTTGCTGAGACACCTGAGACTGCTGCAGCAGAGACTCCGTCGTCGTCGGATGATGATGAGCCCTACGTGGTGGGTGCGGCGCACACGGCTGGCCAGCCATCGAGCATTGACAGGGAGTTCCCACCGATCCAGGAGCTGAACATTGCGGATGAGGAGGATACCAGCGATGACGACGATGAGGAGTTCCATGATTCTGAGATGCCTCAGAGCCAGGAGCTTCCCGATGAGGTGCCTGAAGTGCCTGAGGCGACTCCAAAGGAGTTCAATCCATTTGGTACTCCCGCTCCTGCTGCAGCTGCTTCTGCAGCCCCAGCACAGGACGACTTTGACAAGGCATTTGAAGGACTCCCATCTGCAGCCCCACCGGCCGATGCCGCAAAGGCGCCCGACATGTTTGATGACTTTGCAGGGCTACAGGAGGCTCAAGCTGAGCAGTCATTTGGACCTACGTCGGGTAACTTTGACAATTTTGGAGCTGACTTTGCCAACTCGAACTTTTTTGGTTCCCAACCCGAGGCACCGGAACAGTTCTCTTTCGGCGCGCCATCATCGGTACCTGAACCTACACCAGAGCACACAGCTGACCAGACGAATGACGAGTGGGAGCAAATCTTTGCTGGCTTTGGCAATGCACCAGCGGCGCCGGAGCAGGCTGCGCCGTTTGAGCCTCCGTCGTACTCGCAGAGCGCTGTCCATGCTGCGGCGCCACCACCGCTTCCCTCAAAGCAGAAGTCCGCCACTCCGGAGGAAGACTTTAGCCAGGGACACGAATTTGCGATTGAGGAGCTCGTTGGCATGGGCTTTTCCAGAGCTGATTCGATTAGCGCGTTGAAGAAGAACAACTGGGAACTAGAAGCCGCCTCCAACTTTTTGCTGGACGATGCATGAGCTTGGGCATGAACATTTCCAGAATGATTTTGTATTTTCGTATCCGTTATTATGACGTTCCAACATTTTTTAGTTATATACTCTGATTCCAAACCCTATAATATTGGTATATTCGGTTGCGCACCTCGTCAATCTTGTCTCTGTCCACTTTGCGGAGCACGACATCATAGATGGAGGCGAGATCAGCATCTGGAAGACCTACATTGTACCGATGATGCTGCCAAGTTTTCCCCCGTTTGTCCTTGCATACACACGCCACCAGAACATGTTTTCGATGGTCAACGAGCTCAAGGGCAAGTTTTCTTCAAACTTCAACAGAGTTATAGCGAAGCATATGGTCCACAATGCGTTTCTCCAGCTACAAGGATTGAGCATCGCACGACTCTCTGAGACAGCTCTGTTAAGAGTTGAGCACCGCACGACTTCTCTGGTGAGCTCCAGTGTTGACAATCACACGGATATGTTCGACTGCCTTCGACTGCCGGACAATTACACTATAGGGGATACTATTTATGTAAAAAGGGTCATAGGAAAGGAGAAAAAGAGAAAAGAAAGAGCGAGCAGCTTCCGAGAAGTAGCCGGTAGGAGCTGGCACTGACATGCCCAAAGGTCGTGGGAGGCACATATGTCCCTACGGTTTATCGAAAGCAGACACTTGCCACATGGAGAAAGGCGATGACGATGGGGCCAACACGCCCAGCGGGATAACGCCCTGATCTTCGAGATTTTACGACCTATCGAGTTACCGCCATTTGCAGAGTGCGTGCCATTGATAATTTGAGTTCATTCATTGCTGATTCTGGCACAACTAAAGAAAAGGATCACGGTTCCGGACCTCCGATAGAGAGACATCCAGCAGCACAACACCAACACATCATCATCAACACATCATACCAAATGGGTGACCAGTTCACATCTGTGCAGTGGGACCGTGATGATCCCGCTCTGGATGAGTCACAGAGCGAGCACGAAAACATTGGGTCGACTATCCTCGAGGAGGAATCGGACGATGCTCAGTCCGAGCTGATCCAGGCGCCGCCATCGCCAGTTGATGCTGGGCCACTGCAGCAGCAAGGAGATGATGACGACGATACAGTCACGGAGGAAACACCGGTGCCAGCTTTGGGTGGTGCTCGTGAGTCCACGGTGTCGCCAGTCCGCTCTGCGGCTGCACAGGGGAAACAGCGCGACGATGCGTTCGCCGCCACCACAACAACGAACACCACCGCGGTCGCCAACGATAGGACCAACAGCAATGGAAGCCATGCGCGTGCCGGCTACACCGTGCACACTGTGGTGCACCGTCCCATCACGGAACACGATGGACAGAACCAGTACATTTCGTACCTGATCGAGACGGAGACGGACAACCCTGCGTTCCACGCGCGTCATTTCCAGATTCGGCGGCGGTACTCAGATTTCAGTTTCCTGTTCCAGTGCTTGACGATGGATTTTCCAACGCTGATCATCCCGCCTCTGCCGAACAAGCAGCGGCTCGAATATATCAAGGGTGGTCGTTTCTCGGACGATTTCACCGCTAAGAGAGCCATTTCGCTCAACAACTTCCTCTCGCGTGTGTCGCGGCATCCTGTGCTGTGCAGTGCCAAGATATACCAGGTTTTCCTTGAGAATTCGGATTACTGGAATTCGTACAAGCACAATTTGAAGATTGGACCTGGCGGTGCTGGAGGAGCGAGCGGCAGCGGGAGTGGGGGCGGAGCCACGGGGAACCAGAACCTCGAGACTGTGAGCGACTACATCATGAATGCGTTCAAAAAACCCGCATACGAGTCAGGCAACTCGAAGGAGTTCCAGGAGATACTTGACAAGTCGAACAAGCTGCAGGAGAACGTCAACCGGGTCGACTGGATCTGTCAGCGCGTGCTCAAGAAGCAGCACGACCTGTCTTCTGACTTTGGCAAGTTTGGGGACCAGTTCGTCAAGCTAAGCAGTTTGCTCGTTAATGATTTCACCGACGATGCGCAGCACTCGGAACAGACACCAGTGGATAGAGCACTGTCTGGTCAGTTCAAGGCGTTTGCACAGAACTTGCACAAAATGTCTGAGCGGTCGAATGTGCTTGGCAACGAGATCGAGTTTAACTACCTCACATCGCTAAAGGATCTTGACCACTACATCAACCAGCTGAAAAATCTGATCAAGCTCAAGGAGGCCAAGTCGATCGATTATGAGATGCTGACGAACTATCTCGAGAAGGCAGTGGCGGAGCGGCAACACCTGATGCACGGCGGCAGCGTCACCTCATCTACTGAGGGCGCCATCAGCTTTTTATCCAAGAAGTTTGAGTCGATCACATCCGGATTCACTCACTCTGGGCGCGTTGTGCAGGGGAATGGCACGAACGAGCGTATTGCCAAGCTCACAGCACGCATTGAGCTGCTCGAGGCTGAGAAGAAGGAGACGCTCAGTATGTTCCAGAACTTTGAAAGCGATATCTTGACGGAGTATGCGCTTTTTGAAAAGATTAAAAATGAGGAAATCACAGCAAATTTGCAAGCCTTGAGCGACTCGTACCTCAAGTACTACTCCAGCGTCGTGAACGACTGGAAAGCGGTCGACTTTGGCATACCGGATGAGACACTATCGGAGCAGCCACCCGCGATGTCATCTCCCAAACTTGAGGCTGCTGCACAAGGGCAGCAATCGCTGTCGCCGTCCGTCGCACCCAGACTGAAGGCTGATGACGAGCTGTTCGAACACAACGACATCACAAAGAATAGCGAGATCATTAGCGAAAATCTAAATCATGCAGAGGAGCAGCAACAGGTGCTGAATGAAAGCAGCTATCTTGTCTCCGACACAACCGACTGAGAGTGTTTTCTTTTTTTGCTTTTGCTTTTTTGTTCATTCTCCAATCTGGGGAAGGACGACTGGAGGGAAGAGTCCCATTATATATTCTATTATCATTAACTAATGCTGCTGTGTTTGTAGATTTCAATCAGATGGCCGCTGTCGTTTCGACTCGAGCTCTGACTTCGGGCTGCCCAGCTCGTGTTTCCGTTGTACAACCTCGACGATCCCGTCGCCGTCACTGTCAAAGATGTATACCTGATCGGGCCCGTACATCTCCTCAAACTGGTCTCGCGTAAGGTATCGTCTATACTCCAATCTTGGAAAATCGTCCTCAACAAGCTTGCGCTGTTTCTTCGAGTTCGGCACCGGTGCGCTCCCGTTCTCAAGCAGGTAGAACCGCCTCAGCAGCATCACAGCCTCGCGGTTCATGATACCAGGGTACGCGGCATACGCGCGCGGCACCCCCTCAGTCTGCTGCGCCCGCAGCAGCGGTACATCGCGGTTCACGGCAAGCACAGACCCAGTCCCGCCAAACCGGTCGTTGCCGCACCCGAAGAACACACGGCGCACGCCCGCCTGTCGCAGCGCGGACGCGCACATTATACAGGGCTCGACCGAGACGTACAGGTCGGTCTCACGCATCACTTCGGCGAATGTGCTGGTATGGGCAGCACGAATCTGCGCCATGGCTTCAAACTCGGCGTGTCGCGTACCGCACAGCGTCTCGTTCGTCTTGTTCGCGCCGCGGGCTATGATCTCGCCTCGGTGGACGAAGACACACCCAACCGGTACTTCCTTCGTATTCAGTGCATGCTCCGCCTCGGCCAGGGCATGCTCCATATATGCAAAATGCGTAGCCAGCTCGGCCATCTGATGTCTATTTTTATTTTTTTATTTTTTGTTGTTGCTTGGTTCTCTTATGGCTCTGCCAAAATACAGAGAAAAAAATGCCCCACAAAAGCAAAACGTCGTGTGGTGAACCAATATGAGAGGACAGTTGGAGATAGTGGCTTTCGCCGCTCTGATAGTTGGGTTTCACACGACCTAGTGTATTGATCTGCAGACAGACATAGTTCTTTAGGTTGGAAGAAACTGATATATAGTTTCTTTTCTTATCTTATTTTTAAGGTGTGGTGCTTGAGAAAACTACATAAAGGCTTCCCCACACTTTGCGTTTCTTTCTGGCTTCTACATTCTTCAAAAATATCTTCTTTTCCTCCACCCTAATATTTTCACTATGTATTATGTTTTATACACGACCTTTCCTTAACATCGCTCTGATGTCTGTGCTGCACACGACTCGCTGTATGTGCACCAGTTGCCTATGCAAGATCATGTTCTGGTCATGTCTTGCAGCATTTCTCTTACTTCTTCTGTTCAGACTTGAAAAGGACTATATTTATACCTTTTTAGCTTTTCTCTCTCTCTCTGTCTTTTATATATTCGTCAAGGGATTTATTTTCACCCTCACCATTCTGGTACTTTCTGTATGTTCACTGAGTTTGACACAGCCTATCCTGAAGAAATATAATATTAGTAGTGCCAAAGGTGAAACGTGACTGATTCTGTCAAAATTGAAGAACAAAAACACTTGAGAACCACAAACATAGCAAGATAATTATTCGAGTCAGGAAAGTTTCTGCCACCGCCTATCATCAGTTCATCAATCGTCTCTCTTATATTGGCAGCTCCTCAGAGTGTGGCTGTCTTATTGTCACACAATGCCCACAATGGAAGAACTTTGGGAAAGGACCAAGCAACTCGAGCTAGAAAATCAGCAACTTGAGTCAAGTATTCAGCAACTTAAGTCAAGTAATCAGCAACTTGAGCTAAATAAGCAACTCGAGCGTTTGCTTCGCAAGACAACATTCAACGAATACATGATGGCCTGGAACGACAATGTCTTGTCAAAAGTCGCTGTTGACACTATTGGCTTTGAAATGTTCAAGGTTCCTTCTGTAAAGCGCTGCCCAGCCATTCTTGTACCCTGGGCCGACTTCACTTCGATACGAAAAGATGTAATCAGCAGACTCGATGACACCTTTCCTACGGATGAGCGATTATTCACCAGCCTGGAGTACATCAGTGGTATTGCTGGAATGCTGGAACCGTCTTTTAGAAGCGGGACATCTCTCGCCCGCTACCTGGACCGTGTTATTGCTGAGCCCGTGAGCACGATTTTGTCCAAGATGAATGATTTTGATCCAGAAACCCACGGCTTCGCCACCGCGGATTACATTTGCTTTGACGGATATGCGAAGGATTTGGCAAAGGGTTTGCGTGAAGAAAGCGACACTAGGAGTACGGCACAGCCAGACGCAAAGGTGAAGAAGGATCGGATGTGCTTGATGCTATACTCGGATGGTCAGAACATCGAGAAAGAGATTGCATATGTCACCGAGTACAAAGCACCCCATAATTCAAAAGTTGAAAGTGATGCACACATCGTTTCTGACGTCACGCAAAACCTGAACCTATCTACTGAATTGGAGCAACTCAAAGACGATTTAGAACGTTCGACGGCGGCAGCCATTACACAGACATACCACTATATGCTAGAGGCTGGGTTGGAATACGGCCACGTAACCTACGGCGACGCATTTGTCTTTCTCAAGATTGACTGGTCCAATACGGAAACACTCCACTTCTATCTGGAAACACTCCACTTCTATCTGGAGCAGCCATCCAGCCAGATATCAAAAGAAAATGCCGCCCATAGCAATGCTGTCTGTCAAGTTCTTGCATTTACCATGATTGCATGCTAATCGAAATACCATGGTAACGACTCACGGGTGGAAGCACTGAATAAGTGCAACCAATGGAAGGTTGATAACGGCTACGTTTTAGGTGAGGTCATCAAAAAAGAGGAGGAGGCAAGGAAAGCAGGTGGCCCGACAACGTGCTTGGGAGAGGTTTCTGAGTATAGACCGTCTGCGGAAGAGAGTTCCGACAATGGAACGAAAAGGACCAAGAGGAGGAAACAAAACCCAAGGAAGTCGTCCCCTGTCAAGGAGTCAACACGTACACTTCGGTCGCAGAGCAAACGAGATGTTCCTGGAGGGGAAGGAGGAGCAGGTGCCCGTGGCGGGACGTCTGGCGGTGGTGGTGGTGCTTCTCAAGGACATGGGAGCGCTGATTTGGGGCCGTCGTCACGATCAGCACCCGACCGCGGTGGCCATGAACATGAACATGAACAGCAAAGGCAATACTGTACGTCGTCGTGCCTCCTTTCGCTCGTCAATGAAGGACCGCTAGATTGCAAATGCCCCAACGTGGCACTACACCTCGATAGGAAGCGCGCCAAACTCGACAGCAGCCGGAAGAAGCCCAGACACCCTGTGCTCTATGCCCAGTTCAAGGACTTATTGCGCGACCAGCTCAGCAAGAGCCTAGAGAAGGGTGTAATGGTCCTGGGTAAAGAAGGTTACTGCGGCGCCTCATTCCGGATCACGCTATTGCAGTTTGGCTACACCTTTATCGCCAAGGGTGTTACAAAAGGGCGCGTGCCGGGTCTGGAGCGGGAGGTGACAATCTATCAGAAGCTGCGGCCTCTGCAGGGTCACGGCATCCCGGTGTGCCTCGGCTCCATCGACCTCAAGCCGCTAAACCAGATTTACTTCTACGATATCGGCGTGCGCATCATCCAGTTTATGTTCCTATCCCACGGCGGCACCGAGGTGAGAAACTGGGGAGACTCCGCCAGGGCACGCATCATTAGCGCAACCACATCTATTCTCAGCAAGATGCACGATCTCGGGGTAGCGCACTGCGATATCCGGTGGCCGAATGTACTGCAAGGGCCTAAAAGAGAGATCAACATAATCGACTTTGACCGCGCCGTGGTTCTCTCTGGCGAAGACGGGGATATCCTGAGTGCAGTATCGCATGATACTCGGAAGAGGCTTACGCGGTCTAAGAGCAAAGAGCTTTCCTCACATGCGAAGATGAGGTTTCAAGACCTAATTGAGAGGGACGACTGGTATGCGCATCTTCTCTTCAATTGAGGTGGGATCTTTGATTGACGATGAGGAAGTTGTAGTGAACCTTGCCGTCCGTCTTTCTTTGCTTTTGCTCTTGTTTTCTCCCCGTTCAAATGGGCGTGTGTCTGCTCTCGCCGGCCCCATCGTTTCTCGCTCTTAGCTATATAGTTCTTTATTGGATTTCATCACTACACAACTCCGCGTTTGTTCTGTCCCGTTTTCCACCTTGAGCTCCGAGCTAGGCACGACCAATTGAGCATCACGTGACTTGTGTGGCCCTCGGCAGTGGAAGTTTGCAAGATGCTCGAAGGACCGGATTGACCGTGAGACGTGTATAGATGGTATAAAAAGACTCGAGGTGAAGGAGAACCATGCGTCAATACTCGACTACTTATAGTGCCGAAGAGGAGATTGGCCCGAAGATCCTGGGAGACACATTCATACTCTCCACACAAGACATCAAGTCGTGTGCAACACAAATACGATGGAGAGATGCACTAACACTCCACACCCACAAAACACAACAATAACAAAGATTTGACAACACGGCACAGCTACACAGCTCACGCAACAACGTAAGATGGTTACGGTAGATGAATACAGACAAGACATTCTGTCATTGACAGCAGAAATTGAGATACTTGAGGCGGAGCACGCGGGCCTGCGGCGACAGCACACGGCAGCAGCGAAACGCGACCGCGAGATCAACAAGAACCCAACTCCGGTGCCACGGGACCTCGAACTAGGCGATATCACACCACCACGGCGAAGAGTGGGGAGCCATGCGCGCGGCAGTGCACTCTTTGACGACATCGTGGTGCCTGAAGCCGCGCGACACGAGTTCTTCGATGAGCTGATCAACGGGATCGTGGAGGAGAGTATCGTAGAACACGAGGAGACACAGAGGCAGAGTAAGCGCGCCAGGAAAGAGGCAAGCGATGAGCGCAACGCGGACTACCAGGCATACAAGGAGACACAGCAGCGGCTTCTGCCGAAGATTAACCTCGAGAACCTCTATCGCCTAGGTGGGATCACTGCGTTCCCCGTGAACGACCCATCGCGTGCCGCCGCGAATGCAGCAGCTACTGAACCCAGTGAAGCGGACTCGGCTGATGACCAATTTCTGGGAATACGCTTCGACGTGTACGACCAGGTACAGCGCAAGTTCCTCGTACCGCACTACGCGATTCTGAAACGGATTCAGAAAAACAACCAGTGGGACTTGTTCAAGACAACGTTACCAAAGTTTGTGCCCGCTGCAGCCATCAAAGAGAAGTGGCTGAACGTGGATCTCGCCAAGTTTGCATCCGAGATCAGGCTCAGCCTGATACATCTCCAGCACAAGGCTCAGGTGTTTCAGAAGATACGCGCGCAGCTCACCTTTCCTTCGCGACTGGAGCACGACCTAGAGTATGCCAAAGTGAAGCTGTACCTCGGCAGTAAGTTCATTGTTATACTGGTTTGCGATCTCACCAGCGTGGTGAGTGTGATAGTGATGGATCCGTCGTACGGCCTCTCGCTGACAGCAGCCGCGGGCGATGACAATGGCACCGGGGGACCAGGCGATGCCAAGGGGAAGCTCGAGGTGCTCTTCAAGGGAAAAGTGGCCGGACTAGACGAGCGATTCGCGGGTATACTGGCCGAGTGTGGACTATAAGCTTATCCTCGGTATCTGTGCTATATCATATCTGTATTACGTAACACGACCAAGAGCCGCACCAAGGCAGATTGAACACAGAACCACAACGGTCTTTTTCCTACCTGTTTGCTGCTTCACCTCCCTCGCAAAAAAAGGAATGGCAATAACGGTGCCGAGAAGCCTGCAGAGCATACCGCCCGGTGTGATTCTTGCGGCTTACCCAGCCACGCTCGCGGCGGGCCTCTTGCTGCGTCTGTGCATCTACACCGGCACACATGGCCACATCCCACCCCCAAAGACAAACCGGTTCCTCGTGCCGACCAACGCGCTCAATGCTCTCTTTGCAGGCTATGCCTTTGCATGGTTCTACTCTACGTTCTTTGCTGTGTCACTGATCATTGTTCTGAAGTACAAATACTCCGCTCGGGTGGTGCTCCCCCTGACCCAGCGAGACACCACCACCTCACCGCAGCCGGGGGTCGTGGCCGCAGCGCGCGCTCAGATACTAAAGTGTGCGTGTGTGTTTCTGTACATTGGCGCACTGCGCGTGTGGTGTTTTGGTGAGTCGGTCTTTGACCGCATACAGCGCGCAACGGGCGGGGCGTGCTCTTTCGACCCGAAGTCTCCGTACGCCGGGACGCTGCCTACATACGACGTGTGTCAGCGCGAGGGTGGCACATATGACGGCGGGACAAAGATCAGTGGGCACCTGCTGATCCTTGGGTGTTTCGGCGCGGTGCTCGTGCTCGAGGCCCGGGTGTATGCGGTGATCGTTGGCAGTGAGGCCAAGCGGGCCCCAGCGGGGGAAATACAGCGGTGGACTACGCGCGCTGTACTTTTGTACCTTCTAGTGCTTGTCGGCGTGTGGTGGTTGCTGTTCTTTGTCACTTCTGCATTCTTCCACACCGTTTTGGAGAAGGTGGTGGGGTTGGTGTGCGCGCTGCTGCTCCCATGGCTGGTGTACGCCAACCCACGCACTGCTCGGTTTTTCACAGTCTCTGTACAATAAAAGCTTAGGCCAAGCCATTTATCAGAATATAATTACTAATGTTATTTTGTCTCATGTTGACCAGAGTTAGTTGGTGGCCTAACAAATCGAATATTTGAGGGTTACCCGGCTAATGTATACCCGTAAAAATCTGGGCATAGACTCGATGAATTGGACAAGGAAGACAGATCAGCTAGGCCACAAGGCACACACACAGCCTCACAAATAGAAAGACAGAATGAACTTTCTGCGAGCTCTGCCGCGGTCAGGTGCCATAGGCTTTTCCGTGCCGCGCCCTTTCAGCACGAGTGCGACTGCGCTGGTGTCGCTGAAAAGCATCAAGAAGCTCAAATCGGAACAGAAGAAGAAACGCAACGTTGCGAACCAGACGGCCCGGCTCGAGCGCGCTGAAAAAGTGGACCCTGTGCTTGGGCGTCCTGGAAACCCATTCCTCGCGCGTGTGCGTGGGGAAGTCGCAGAACCGCATGTGTTGGTGAAGGGTTACACCTCGGGCGAGGTGCAAAGGCTGCTGGACGGTGCTGAGCAGGCCAAGATGCAGAGGCTTTCACAGGTGTTTGGCGGCGACGAATCGCTAGGCGTGGCCGCGCGCCGCGAGGAGTCTGAGAAACGTGAGGCGATCCTACGGATTTTGACGATGCGTAATTCGAACCGCATGGAGCAGCGTAAAGTTGTACAGAGGCTCGCAGTTGAGGAGTTCCAGCGGTTTCCTGGAGACACCGGATCGTCGGAGGTCCAGGCCGCGCTGATGACTGTGAAAATTCACGGGCTGATGGATCATGTGAAGGAGCACCCTAAGGATCTGGACAAGATTCGTCGCACGCGGATGCTGGTGCAGCAGAGACAGACAATTCTGAAATATCTCAAGCGAGACAAGCCCGAGAGATACTACTGGGCAATTGAGAAGCTTGGACTCTCTGAGGATGCAGTGCAGTTCGAGTTCAACATGGGCAGGAAGTATTTACAGGAGTTCAGCGTGTGGCCCGGCCGTGTGCTGATCAAGGACAGTAAGAAGCAGAGCGAGACCAAGAGAAGAGAACGGAGGAGACAAAAGAAGGCACTGAGAACGGCAACTGCTCAGGGCGGTCTCAAGGGGAGAGATGTTACCTTGTAAATAGAGATGACTCAATAATAAAACATAAAATGGCTTTTTCCCCTTTTTTTGTTCTTTTCTCGTAACGTACATAACAAAAGACAATTATCAACCCAAAAACTCCTTGACTGGACCACCAATATGCTCCAGCGACAACAAAAACGTGTCATGTCCGTACATGCTCACCTCCTGGCTCAACTCCACATGCTTGATGTTCTCGCCGTCAAGGTGCCCGGCCCTGCGAGCGCCGTCCTTGAGCAGCTCCGAAACCTCTCTCTGCTGCCATGCTGGGAAAAGAATGTCCGACTCAACACCCACGACAAGGATATCCTTGGTGGCGATCGTCTGCAGCCCAGCACGCAGATCCTCCCTGCTCTCCTCCGCGGTAAGTCTGCGACCGCGGGGTTTCTCGCGGTATGCCTGGTTAGGCAATGCGCAAGCATTGTCCGAAGGCTGGAACTGCAGGTCATCTGGCGCGACTGCAACACCTGCAAACTTTTGCTCAGCCTGTAGTCTCGACGCGGCTGCCTTGTCTCTGCTTGCCTTTCCGAGGTCAAACAGGTCCATCGCCTTTGAAACGTACAGCAGAGAGTTTGCGTCATATTCTAAGCAAAACTTCTCACCAGCGTGGTCGAGATACGTCTCGATCAAGAAATCCGGACAAAGTGCGGGTTGCTTCGCTGGGTCCGCACGCTCGGTGCCGAACCGAATCTCCCATTCGGGGCCCGAGCGGTACGTGATCGTTGCAATTTCGCGCGATAGTTTCATGCCCGTGTGTGGTGGCAACGAGTCGTAGTAGAATCCACGGTTCCAGTTCGGATCACTCATGAGCACCTGTCTCTGGCAGTGGCGCATGGCGATCGAGTACGGGTGCGACCGCGCACACCCACTGATCGAGATGATCTTACCCACCTCCTCAGGAAACTCATGCGCATAAGCCAGCGATTGCATGCCTCCCATAGAGGCACCAATCGATGCGTATAACTTCTCCACTCCAAAATGCTGTGATATCAGGCGGTGCTGTGCGCGCACCATGTCGCTCACGGACAATATTGGGAACCTCGTAGCATACCGTTCACCGTCCGCTGGGTCCACCGATGATGGGCCCGTGGACCCGTAGCACCCACCAATCACGTTGGTGCACACCACAAAGTACTTTTCTGTGTCGAGGTACTTGCCTGGCCCAATGAAGTTCTCCCACCACCCTTTCTTGGGGTTCTTGTCGTTAGACTTGGCGTGCGAAGAAGCCGAGAGCCCAGTGTGCACAAGAATGGCATTATCGCGATGCGCATTCAAAGTACCCCACGACTCGTAAGCAATTTGAAACTCAGGCAGGTACCCGCCATAGTCGAGGAAAAGAGGCTCCTCGGATTTGAAGAGATGCACGTTCTGGTCGGTGATCCGCGAGTACGCTGGCTCGGGCCCATTGTCCATCAGGGTCTGTGACCGCTGCTCGATCTTGTCAAGACATGGGAAGTCCATCTGTGGGTTCGACGAGTGCGACGGCGCATGACTGGCTCTCGGTTTGTTCGTGTTAACGTCTGACGAGATCGCGTTGCTGGCGGGTGTGGGGCGCGGCGTCCACACGGCAGGCGTGGTGGAGAGGGCCCGCCGCAGGCCTCTGAAAAGTTGTGGTCTCTGTCTCAGCGACATGTTGTGTGTACTGGGGTGGAAAGATGCTAAGATGCCAAGTTGACGGAGTTAGTTGCAATATCAGAACAGCAGCCGGATAGCCCTCGCGTACAGCACGTCAATACCGCTTCACCTTCCCCCCATATCGCCCTCGCAGCCTCTGGCGGGCTCTGCTTATTAACTTTGCTTTATTGTGGTATTTTTTCTTCTTCTGCGCGCCAGAGAGCGCAATAGCACGTGACTTATAGTGTGGTAGTGTGTGAATCAGTGGAGCGTGGCGGTAATGTGGCGGTGTTATATGGTGGCTGGTGATACAACATTGGTGGTGTTGTGGGACTTGAACAACAGGAGAAGGAGGAGGAAGAAGCACAGGGAGAGGCATTTGGAGGCAAAAAGATGGCCCACACGCTGTTGGTGACGCAAATATTGCAAGCTTTGAAGATCAGGCCTCAGGTGCTGTCACTGTTTGACGTCCCGATAGAGTATGCAGACGCCCAGAGGTTTACTGCCGCTGATCCACCACAAAAAGCACACATTCCACCCTCGCTCTACGACCCGAACCACCTTGCAAAATTAGAGCACCAGCTTGAGGATACGTACCAGGAACAGGAGCACCAACGTTTTGGCAGCAGCGATTCAGAGATCCTAGAGCAGTCTTCGAGTGACAATATTGTCCCGTTCTCTACAGACCCGACGCAGCAGAGCTCGCCACTGCCTTTGCTTCTATAGCGCATTTTTTTTCAGTATTTTTAAGGGGAAACCTCGCCATATGCACGTGTATACAACCCCAATGCTTTGATCGGAAACAGAAACTTGTAGCTCGGATACTCGATAGCACACGAGTGGTTGAAAACACCCTCGACCGCCTCAAACCTCCATTCGCCCGTGTCCTTGCGCTGCCTCTTCATGAGCAACTTCACCGCACGATCAATCACCGATCTGTTGGGGTACTTCGCCAGAAGCAGTCCGATCAGTGCCCACGCCGTCTGAACGACGAGACTCGTCGGGCTGTTGACGTACGTATGTGTCTCTGACGACTTCATTGATTCTCCCCAACCACCGTCTGCCATCTGCCGCGACACCAAGAAATCGCAACCTTTGCGCACAACCTCATCGCTGGCATAATCGCGTCCAACGACCGAGAGCGCCTCGAGCGCGAACATCCCGGCATAAGTGTAGCAGATCCCCCAGCTGCCATACCAAGATCCATCGGGCTCCTGAGCCCTGCAGATGTACTCAATGGCACGCGAGATCGCAAGCTGGATCTCATGCCGCCGGTAAGTGTAGTGGTCTGTGAAATACTTGAGTCCGAGGATCGATGAGTCCGTGCACTCAACGTATGGATACTCGACCATGATGTTCCCAAACACCTCGGCCGGGTTGATAAGCTCAAGCAGCGGCGTGGCACGGATGTTCTCGTACGACGCAAAAGAGCCAAACTCGAAGGAGCCGGTATTTTGGAGCGATAGCAGCACATCAACCGCGTCGTGAAGCTTAGTGACGTCGTACAGGTGGTGCACGTCCGCGAACGCAGGCGAATGCTGCACCATGATGATCGCCTTCATCGCCTCGGCCGTGCAATCACTCACGGTGTACCCTTGCTCTTTTGTCGAAAAGGGCCACGCGCCTTTACGCGCGTCTCTGAAACTGCCGTCGACACAGTTGTCGGTGAACTGTGTGCGCACCAAAAACTTGTACGCACGCACAATCACATCGTGGTACTGCGGCAGCTCGGCTAAACCAGCCATGAAAAAGTACTGCACTGCAAAACTCGCGTCCCACGTCTGAACACCGTTCGTTCCCGTCACCATCATCCCCTGTGGCCCGAGAAAAAGACACTCCCGCAGCCTCTCCATCATCCGTTGGAACTTCTTCGAGTCGCCACCTTCCTCGAGGTACATCAGTATGCATCCAAATGCCGAGCTCACAGGCGCAATACTGAGGTCCTGGGTGTTCTCGAGCTCTTTCCGGGCCAGCTCAACGCACTTGGCGTTGCTCCGCTCAAGCACCCACCGCGGCCGCACGTACCTCTCGTACGCCACCAGCAGGTTGTTCGCCAAATTAAGCAACCGCGTGTGCGGATAGTACAGATCCACGCCGCACACGTTGTTCCTCTGACGTGCAAACCCAACCTCGCTATATGGTCGCGTGTATATCTCGCTACGAATCTGCTCGAGCAACTCGTCATCATCGCACCGCGCCTTCTTAGACGACAAGTATGCAAACGGCACGTAGATTGCGCGCGTGTGCACCCACCACCTTCCAGGATGGATGGGCAACCAATAGGGCAGCGCAAACAGCTCCGACGGCGCCGGGTTCACGCCTTCCCACTCGTAAAGTCGCAGCAGCGACAACCACGCCTTGCCCCAGTGTGGACAGCCCACGGCACCGCCCAGTCGCAGCAGTGTCTCACGCGCACGCAGGCACACAGGATGCGTCGCGGGGACACCCAACAGCCGCAGCACAACGTAATTGATAGCCGTGCCAAAACACGTTGACTTGTCGACCGAATGCAGGCCCCAGCCACCATCCACCGGGTGTGCCGTGTTCACAATGTACCGCACGAGCTCCGCGCGCTGCTCATCAGGTATGTGTGTCTTGGTGAAGTAGCATGCGGCAACGTATCCGATCGTCATGAACATTGGACCCTTATACTCGACTGGCCACGTCCCGGAGTTTTCGTCTTGCAGTCCAGAGAAAAAATCCGCACCAGCTTTGCACGCGTCAAACACGGTTTCGGGAGCCCGCTCGAGTTTGGGCGGGTCAAAGTCTGTGCTCCCGATCAGATACTTGACCAGCTCGGGCTGTGGGTCGTCTGAATTTTTGGCAAGGTATTCCCAGCGATTGGCACCGAGCACAGAGACACGCAGCCGCCAGCGTGACGGATCCGATCTCGGCAGTCCCAGCTGCTCCGAGTAGTACATTTCTTCTAGATGCTGTGAAACGACCCTAGCAGCTGATAAAGTTGAGCTGAGTCTCCAGGTTGATTTGCTCAGGTAATAATGTATGTCCCTCGTTCGTGTCGTATACACGACAGATTGAGTAGAGCACGCCATTCGTGTCCCACTCACTTTCCCAGCCATGTGACATCATCATCGGCTTTGCCTAAGTGTCTTTGGTAATCTCCCGTCCAGTTCCCCAACAAACCGCCAAATTGCAATTGCGGTCCATTGAAGCACAAACTCCTACCACTTGACACAGTATGGTTGAGTACGCCGACACTTCTGCCCATGTTGCGCTGCCGCGGAACGTGAAGCCCACGCACTATGATCTCCAAGTGTATGACATTGACGCCGACAAGGGCACTTTCAACGGTACCGTGGCGATCCACATTGATGTGGTGGAGCCCACGACGACAATCACGCTAAACACAAAGCTGCTGGCTTTGCACACAGCAACTGCACGGTTTTCAGTCACAAAGACCGAAACCGAAGTGCCCGTGGTTGAGATTACATCCGACGAAGCCGCGCAGACCTCCTCGTTGCGGTTCCCCGAGCCTGGGTTCCCCGCGGGCCACCCAGCCGTTTTGACGTTAACTTACTCCGGCCAGATCCGCACGGACATGTGTGGGTTCTACGCGTCTCCGTATACCACGCCACTGGGCGTGCAGCGCTCGACGTTGTCGACGCAGTTTGAGGCGACGGACGCACGCAGTGCGTTCCCCTGCTTTGACGAGCCCAACCTCAAGGCCACTTTTGAAGTTGAGCTGGTCGTCGCTGATAACCTCGACGTGCTCGGAAACACTCCCGTGGCGTCGAGCCACACGCTGGATGATGGGAAAAAGGGCGCTGCGAGCGTTAGTGGAGCTGGTCTCAAGAGGGTTGCGTTCCAGCGTACACCTCTCATGAGCACATATCTCCTCGCGTGGGCCATTGGCAAGTTTGAATATGTCGAGGCATTCACCGAAAGGCTATACGCAGGAAAGAAATTGCCCGTGAGGGTGTACACGACAGAGGGGCTGTCAGAGCAAGGCAAATATGCGCTCGAGATGGCTACCAAGACGGTGGACTACTTTTCCGAAATATTTGACGTTGACTACGTTCTCCCCAAACTTGACCTGATTGCCGTTGCGGCATTTGGTGCAAACGCAATGGAGAATTTCGGGCTCGTGACGTTCCGGGCCACGGCTCTGCTGTTTGACCCCGCCACCTCGGACGTGAAGTACAAGCAGAAAGTTGCATATGTGGTGGCGCACGAAATCGCACACCAGTGGTTCGGTAATCTGGTGACGATGAACTGGTGGAACGAGCTATGGCTCAACGAAGGGTTTGCAACGTGGGTGGGCAGCACAGCTGTGCACCAAATGTACCCGGAATGGGAGACGTTCACCGAATTTGTTTCGAGCAGCCTGCAGACTGCACTGGACCTGGACGCGCTGCGCAGCTCGCACGCAATTGAGGTTCCCGTGCACTCTGCGCTTGACATTGACCAGGTGTTTGACTCCATCTCGTACCTCAAGGGCGCGAGTGCGATCCGGATGCTCAGCTCGGCCGTGGGCGTTGAGACGTTTTTGAGCGGTGTGTCAGTCTACTTGAAAAGGCACCGGTTCGGCAACGCGACAACGGCAGACCTCTGGCGCGCCGTCTCCGAGGTTGTCGGGGAGGACGTGGGCGCGCTGATGGAAACGTGGATTAAAAGTCAGGGGTTCCCCTACGTGCACGTTGCAGAGGACGGCACCCTGACGCAGCACCGGTTCCTCTCGTCGGGCGACGCAACAGCAGACGAAGACGCGGCGGTGTGGTGGATCCCAACTAACGTTTACCCCGAGGGCGCGACGCAGCTGTCGTCATTCACGGCGCGCACGGCACCCCTCGGCACCGTCCCCGGGTTCTTCAAACTCAACCACAACGCAGTAGGCGTGTACCGTGTGATCTACGCTGCGCCGCTTTTGGAAAACCTCGCGCAGAATCTGTCCAGGCTGTCCGCCGAGGACAAGGTTGCGCTCGTGGCGGACACAGCCACCGGCGCAATGGCCGGTCTCGTGGGCACGCCCGCGCTGCTGTCCCTCTTCGCTGCGTTTCGCACCAACGAGACAAACTACGCGGTGTGGCTCGAGATCACGAAGCGGCTCTCCGAGCTAGCGGCTGCCTTCGCAGAGCAGCCACCGGCAATCGCGGCCGCGCTCGAGCAGTTCCAGCTCTGGCTATACGAGCCGCAGCTCGCGCGCCTCGGCATCACCGCCCCCGCTTCCGCGGACAACTTCCTCGAGAACGCGCTGCGCGCACTGGTGTTCACCGCGGCGGGCGGGTCCGGCTCGCAGCTCGCGCTGACCCACGCGTCGCGCCTCTTCTCCACGTCCTCCACACCGCCACAGCTCCGCGCAGCGGTGTACACCACGCTCCTCGCGAACGCCAGCACCGCGCCCGCGCTGGACGACGCGGCGCTGGCGAGGCTCACCGCGGAC
>JAKTPE010000020.1:0-213656 GCA_030557465.1 Kuraishia cidri
GTTGTGGTGAGAGACGTGAGGAATAGCGAGGGACAGAGAAGTAAACTGGGGTAAGACCCATTGTCTTGCAAACGATCACAAACAGACACAGATCAACTCTCCAAGGCCCTGCCAGAGCAGAAAAGCAAAAATAGCGCTACGAGAAAATAAAAAAGAAAAACTTTTGTATCAGAACATATTTTACCTCAAATGATAACATCAGAGCTGCTTCTCAATAAGCGCTGGTTTTTAGTCACTGCGCTGGATCAACTTCTTCAGCTTGCACGTCACAGCACAGTAATACGCCCTCAGATCACCCCGGGAGCGACGCCATAGCTGCAAGCACGAGGACGGTTTCGTTTTCAAGGAGTAGGCTCTCCCAGAGCCGTACATGCGACCATCATGAATGCGCTGCCAGACAGGAGCCCAGCTGAACGGAGAAGCTCCATATATGACCTCCTGACAACACTTTCAGATGGGCTACTCAACGGATAAGGTCCAGTAGACTCCAACCACCACAGATAAGATCGAGGATGTGGCAGAAGGCACTCCGGCGCGAATATAAAAGAGTGAAGAAGTCCCATAGGATGCTCGTGTCAACTACGGATCTTTGATAGAGAAAACCAGGCACAAAAAGATGTATTCCGTCGCACGTCCTGCAATCACCAGCTCGTCTGGACCACCACCCCGAGGCGCCAACTCCATCAATGAAGTTGGTCTTCCTCAATGAAGAGGATGAAATCAATGAGAATGGATTGTACGTGAAGTCAAATGCATATCTGTTGCAGAGGAGTGTCAATTCTACCGGAGACCGTCAACTCATAGCGGGCGCACTCATTGCTTGCGGCACTGCTCATTTATTTCCAGCAATCCCAGTTCTTTGGCGCGGCGGTAGTTCTTCAATTCTTTGTGCGCGACATCAATCCTTTCCCAGCGGTGGTGATCCTTACGGGCAGGTGCCAATCGGCTGATATCTATCTATATTACCTGGCCAAACCAGCCACTAGAAGGCATATGACGTAAGCAGGATGTGTAAAATGCTAAAGCTGAAGCGAACCGTGATCTCGTCTCCACATATTGCTCTGGCACACATACACACACACACAAAATATGGCACGGTTCTCGGGCCTGCAGAAGGAGGTGCTGAGTTTGTACAGGCTGTGTCTGCGATCAGTCAGGAATAAACCACCCGTGAGTGTGCTGCTGCTGCCCCCGAGCACCACAAGACTGTGATAGCTAAACTAACGCATCGGCAAAATAGGAAAAGAGACAGAACTGGATCAACTTCATACACAGCGAATTCAGGAAACACCAGGGACTCGCGAAGCGGGATTTCTCGACTATTGAGCACCTGCTGCGCGTGGGACACCGGCGGTGCGAGATGTACTCCAGCGAGCTCATCACCGACGTTCACTGATCACCCACAGATATCGTCATATAGCAAGAGCACGGCAAACCACTTTGGACAACTACAAAACCTGTATATATATTTCCTAACATGTCATTATACTATTCACATACTACATCCACATCACCTCAACAGCTCCTCGTAGTGCGTTAGCAGCGTCTCGGTGGCCATGCTGCGCGCGCCCATCTCGATCATCTCGCGCTCCGGGTCCTGCGCCCTGCTCCGCGCGAGCGTCGGCGCAAACACAACGGCCAGATTGTGCACGTTCATCCGGTTGACCGACCCGCGGAGCACAACCAGCCGCAGGTGCCGCGCGAGGTGGAACAGCACGTCGCGGTGCGACTGCGGCAGCGCCTCCAGCACGCGCCGCAGCGCCGCCTTGTGCCCCTCGGGCCCGCCCTCCGCAGCCTGCACCTCGATAAACGCGCCGTATGTCTCGTACGTGATCATCGGCTCGGGCACTTTGCTCAGGTACCGCTTGAGCGTGCTCGTCACGGCGTTGATGTCGCCGTCGAGCGTGTCTGCAAGCGCGCGCAGGTCCCTTTCCCGCGTCGGGTCCGTGTCCTGGAACGCGCGCTCGAGCTTGTCGATCGACAGCGACGCGCCGCTGATGCGGTAGATCCCCTCGGACTCGAGCCCGCGCCGTTCGACCTCCGCGATGCACCGCTCGATTATGTACGGGATCCGGCGGTTCTCGAATGCGACGCGCGACTGCAGCGTCGAGTGGAAGAGGTCTTTTCCCGAAGCGTCTGCCGCGCCAGCGGCGGCGCCCGCGGTCCCGGCAGCGGTGTGCCTCAGAGAAAGGAAGTTCGAGCTCCGCGACTTCGTCATCGCAGAACCAAGGGAATCGTCAGCGCCAAACACACCACCACCACCGCTGCTGCTGTCGTCGCCGAGCTGTCGGAAGTTCAGCGGCGATCCGACCGCAGACGACGACGTGGACGGCGTCATCTGCGTACCGGGGAACACCTTTCTCCAGAAATTCACCTTCCGCGGACGCGAGCCCTGCACCACCTCGAACGAGTCGACAACGTCGTCCTCCACGAGCGTCGAGTTGGCAACCATGCCGAAGCTCGTGTTTGCGGACTGCGGTGGAGGTGGGGCACGTTTCTCCGGCCTGGGCGCCGCCGTCGCAGCAGCCACCACGGCTGCGCTGGATGACGACGACGACAGCGACACGAGTTCCGGCGACTCTCTCTTCTCCTTGGGCAGCGACGACAGAGAGCTGTCCATGCTCTTGAGCGCGGTCTGCCTCTCGGTGACCTGCTCGGTCACTTTCCGCAGTTCGTCGTGCATGGACTCGATCTCGCTCTTGAGCGACACCTTCTCGGAGTCAAGGCCCTTCACGTCGCGCAGGAGGCTCGCCTTGGAGCTCGTGAGCGACGCGATCTCCGACTTGAGCAGCCGCAGCTGCGCCTCGACCTGGCTCACCACCGTGTCCATCGGCGACGCGTGCGAGTTCTCAGACGCGGACCGCGCGTGCGTCCTCGCGACTGAGGGCAGCGGCGGCGTCGAGAACGCAGCGGTCGAGTGCACCGACGACTCGGACTGCTGGCGCGCATGCGGCGTGGTTTCCTGCTGTTTCTGGTTGTGGGTCTGGTTCACCCGCGGAGACACGGCATCGGCAAACGACGGAATCCGGTCGTCGCCCGTATCTGCATTCCCGTTCGCGTTCCCGCTGACGCTTCGCTTGTGGCGATGGAACCCAAAGAGACCCTTCTTGGACATGGACCTGCCGAGTCCACCGCCGCCGGTTGTTCTCCTCGTCTGGCTGCTGGGGCTCGTGAGTCCAGGCACCTGGTCCTGCTCGGGTGTTCCGGGTGTTCCGGGTGTTCTACCGCTATCGCCAAACTTGAACGAGTTCTGGTTCTGGTTCTGGTTTTCCGGTGTGTCTCCGGGGGTCGCCTCGAGTGAAACGCCGCGGATGTTGAGGCCCTTGCTCTCGCTGTCAGTGGCACGGAACACGTTGTCTGGAAGCTGCGGCGGTGGAACGGGCGGTGGTTTCGATTTCGGGCTCGCCATCGCCGTAGGCGTAGGCGCACCACCCCTCGGTGAATCGTTGTCAAAGCTGAAGATATCGTTACTCTCCTCGTCCTCCATCACGACTGCCTTGCGGTTCCGGGGCGACATCACGCCCTGCATGAGCATCGGCGACCTTGTGCTCGGTGATGAGATGTTGGTGTTAGCGCTCCTCGGAGTGGTGGCGGCATCGAGTCGCGGCGTGGCGTTGACGTCGAGGAACACCGACTCCAGCGGTGTGCTGCTGCTCAGCTGTGCTGGGGCAGCTAGGATCATGCGTTTCGGTGACCTCAGCGGGATCGTGAGCGACGTGGCACCGTCGTCGCTGTTGTTGTCGTTGTCCTCCTGCAGTGTGATTGGGATGCCGTTCGGGTAGTTTTCTTTTAGCTCGTCCGACGAGTCGGTCTTTGAAGACGGCGGCGTCATTGTGGGTAGCGTCGCTGACGACTCGCTGAACTCTGACGACGACTGCGGGATATCGGGCAGGTGCTTTTCGTACAGCGAGCTTGTTTCCGGTGTCGATGTCGTAGTTGTCGTCCCCCTCTTTTTGGCATCGGTGAGCTTCTTCTTCTGTGCGTCGTGCCTTCGTTTCTTCTCAATAAGCCTCTCGTGGCACGGCATGCAGAACAGTCCGCGCGACGTGCGCGCGTACCGCAGATCCTCGATCTGCTTCTTGCACGATCGGCAGCAGAAGCACGACGAGCAGTACGCCTGGTTCCCCGTCAGGATCGCGAGGTCGTATATCTTCTTCCCGCACGACTTGCACGAGTACGAGCAGTCGGAGCACACGAGCGCGCCCGTGCCCAGCACGAGGAAGTTCGAGTTGCACCCGAGCAGCTTGGAGCACTTCGAGCAGCTGAAGCACTGAGTGTGCCACCTGTCGCCGCCGAGCTCGTACGCGTGGCCCTCTCGTATAGCCTTTTCGTTCGGTGTTAGTTTAGTTGTTCACAGTCATGCAGCAGCCACAAATACAAAAAAATAACACTTACAAGTCCACATTTTTTACACTGGTGGTTCATGTACTCGTCGACTTCATCCTGCTGGATGTCGAACCGAGGCTCCGTGGGCGAGAGTGTGAGAGCCATTGTGGAGTCTGTTCTGGCTGTCTCAGGTTGAGATTTGGGGTACCTGGAAGGGATGAAACGTTGAAGCACGGAAAAAAAGGGGAAGCCACAAGCGCGATGTCCTGTTTGAAAACGAGGGGATGCAAGAGAGACGTAGCCCAGTTCCAATGCAACCCAGTCCAAGCACACCGAGACAATGCAAAACACGTACAAGAATGGGGCTGGTTCCTTCCCCCGAGACGTATTCTAAATTAGACCGTTCCAGGAAAGAGGCCCGGATCCAGATCCAGATCCGGCCGCCGGGGCTGCGCAACCGGCGTTTTTCGGCCCCTGCGACGCGGGTCGTGCGCGGGCCATTTTCTCTTACGGGGCTTGTCTCGCTTAGACGCAGGGGGTTATTGCTATATGTGTATACTCTAGAATGCATAGTTGGACTTCTTTTTTTATGTGATAATAATAACTATTTTTGCTCTAGAATGCATAGTTGGACTTCTTCCTCAGCACACTGCCGTAGATGTAAAACAGCACAGGCACGGGGACCAGCAGCACGCCAAACAGCCCGAGCAGCAGCCCGGCCCAGTTCGTGCCCATGCCGTGGAACATGAACGCCGCAAAGATCGGGAACGCACCGCCAAACGCAGACCTCAGCAGGGTGTTCGCCGCCATCGCCGACGCCGAGAACACGAGGTACGCGTCGACGATGTAGTTGATCGACGGGATGAAGATGCCGATCAGCCCAAAGCCCGTGAATATCCCGGACACCGTGGGCACAGCCCAGTGCACCGTGTTGTGGTAGTTGCCCGTCCACGTGAACCAGAGCACCCCGATGGGGAACGCGATCCCGCCCACGACCATCGCGGGCAGCCTCGCCTCCGCAACGGGCTTGCCGCCGTTGCGCTCCATCGCGCGCACGTACCGCGTCTCGCAAAATATGCAGAACAACCCACCGAGGATGATGCCAACAGTGAGCCCGAGGTACGGCAGTTCCGCCACTCCGCCGTGCATCTTGTAGCCCTCGGCAAACACGATCGGGTACGCCGTCAGGAACAAGTACAGCATGCCGTAGATGAAGGCGTTGTAGATGGTCACGAGCAGGATGATGGGCTCTGTGTACAGCATCGAGAAGGGCCGCAGGATGGCGCCGTTGCACACCTCCGAGAAGGACACCTGGAACTCGTCGTGCGGCGCGTGGATGCCCCATATCCCAGTGCGCCGCTTGAGGTCTCTCCCCTTGTCAACGAGGATGATCGGGTGGTGCGTTTCCTCCAGAATGAACAGTATGCCAATCGCAGCAACGGACCCAAAGATCCCCGTGATGTACTCTGTCCAGCGCCACCCGAGATACGAGTTCACGATGAACGCGCCAACAACGGGCGCGAGCGTCGGCGCGAGAAACACGCTCATTCCGAACAGCGTCACTGCTGCTCCCCGCGTACGGTCGTCAAACAGGTCGCCAAGAGTCGCGGGGACAACCGCCAGCGGGGCCGCGCCAACAAACCCGGCGAAAAACCGGCATATCAAGATCGTCTGCAGGTCCTTCGCTGTCGCCGTGGCAAAGTCAAAACAAATAAACATGAATGACGACATGATCAGCACGGGTTTGCGCCCGTAAATCTCGCTGCAGGGGCCCCACAGAACAGGACCGGCCGCGAAGCCAAACACGTACAGCGACGTGCCGAGCGTTATCACCACCTCTGCAACTTTGAACTTCTTGCACAGCACATCAGTCGCGGTCGAGAACACAGACGACCCGAAGGAAACCGCTAGGGTGTAAAACACCAGAATGCCGCCGATCAGCACTTTCCTCCCGACGGGCCAATTGAAGGGATGGATAGGGTCGTCGGGCCCATCGAAGGCAACCGTGTATAGATCCGCGTCCGGCAACGGGGCAGGGTACGCCTTGCCGTTGCCCATGGGCGGCAGAGGCGTTGATTGATCGAGCCTTGCATCCGATTCAGCTTTGCTCTGCGAGTACGTCAGCGCCCTCGATACAGTTCTATCCAGCCGACCCTGCTCTATGTCTTCAGGGAGCTCGTTGTCCTCGATATCGTGTGGGGCCACATACGCGACGGGATCCGTGCCGCTCGATGCGCTTGCTGATGCTGATGACAGCGATGGAGGTTCTTGCTTGTCGTGGCTCATCTTTTCTCTAACTCAATCGGCAAAAGACAACAAAGGGTGGCCATGGCTCATTTTTTATACTTGAAAAAAAAAACCAAAACGGAGGTCATGGTTTGTTTTTATACCCCTGCGGTAGAGAGCATCCGAATATTGGAAATACATGTTGAAGTGGTCGGCTGAAGAGCTCTTCTTGAGCCGCTATGCACAACTGCCTAATTCGGATGTCTGCATCTCCACTCCGAACTCCGGATTCCGTCCCCCAAATTCACTCTATTTTTGAAGATTCTTTTCACGCCAGTCCCAGTAAAACGACAAATACTGCGGGAGCTGAGACTCCACATCGCAGTCCTTTGTGTACGTCATTCCATCGAGTCTGAATTGTAGTAATTCCCTCAGGTCTTGCAGCGCACAGCTGTACCCTGGACCACTCTGACATGCAGGAATGGGATAAACTGCGTCGTTCAGCAAAATGCGAACGTAAACATTGTCTCCGCACGTGAGTCTCTCAGTAACGAGCCTTGCGCCCATCGGGATGATCTCCGATGTTTTGAAAGACCGGCCGAAATCGATGCCGTCGAGTGGAAGCCCCACGAAATCGTCGAAAAGGCCGAGTGCAGTAACGTAGAGCAGCAGGTCCGTGTCGTGCGAGAAGCTGAAGAACAACTTACCGACAGAAGATGGGCCTTGCTCGAGCAGCTCAAGCGTGGCGTTCACGTAGACTGAGCCCAGAACCACCGAAAGATAATACCCAGGGCCCTTGTTATACCACAATAGCAAGTCCCTGGAATACGCAAACCCGACAAATGCATCGAGCGACAGCGCATCGCACGCTTGCGAGTGTCCTTTGGCGTTGAGCTCGTAACCGCAGTACTGCACAAGACTGAACACGTCCTCCTCGGTGATGTTGAACCCGGGAGACAGCGTGTTGAGTCGCGCAGCCTCGCGTGTAAGGTATAGCGCGTCAAACCCGGCAATCAAGTCCTCGTTATAGTGATCATCGTAGTTGGAGCAGGCAAAGTGGCTGGTGAGCGTGTTCGCGCCCTGCTGCTTCGACTCGGGAATCACCACGACTGACGCCTTGGAGTCATAGCTCTCGCCGGTGAAACCCTTGGCGAAAGCGCGCGCCGAGTCAACCACCCTCCCCTGGCCAGCCGTGAAAAACGGAACAACGCTGCTGTTGTCCCAGAGATACCCATACTTCTCACGCATCGCCATTCCAAACCGCAGCGAGTCGTTGATGCCCGAGTATACACCCGTCGTGGTCTCCAGTTCGAGCAACGAGTCATTGGCGACAAAGTACTCGAGATCCTTGGCAAACGCAAGCGGCCCAGTGTACTCTGCCCCCTTGGGCTCCGCCAGCTTGCCGTAGAGGTCTTTCAGAATTGTGCCCATTCCCTTGGTGGGGTACCGCTCTCCGTGCCTCATGAACAAATGCACCTGGTCAACCTCGCACCCGTGCGGCGTGCTTGAGTCAATGCCAAACCCTGGAGACGAGACATAGGGGCCAGCGCCTCCCAGGTGGTGCAGGATGTTGTACTGGTCGTTTGCAGTCTGCGCATATGGGCTGCTGCAGGAGCCGAAGCCGACGGCCGCGGCCATAAGGCATAGCAGAATTGGTCTTTTCATGTGGGTAATGCGATGGGGCACATGAGGGCCGATCAGTCAGAAACAACAAAGATTGTTATGTGTTTATATATGTGTTTCCGGTCCCTGGTGTAGAGTACGTGCCGCTGCACGTGGGCTGCTCTGGCGTAACCTTTATGGTGCAAAAGAGAGGCGGTTGTGTTGGAGCAGGGGGGGCACGGCCGCTCGGAGTAGGAGATGTTCACACACGACTGCTCGGACGTGTGTGGAGATGTGTCTCTGGAGGTTCGTCTGTTACAACACTGCTGCTCTTTTCATAAAGCCACCATTCCGCGCTCCTCTGCTTTTACATGTCCCTTCCAGACAGAAGAGTCCTGTTGGGCGGGCTCAGCTTCACCGTTGCACCCGGTTGATTCCTACACTACCTCGAGTGGCGCTTTCTTACAATGGATCCCTTCTATCGCAGTCGATATCTATCACGAGAGAGATTAGACGTACAGGCAACATGGAAAGCTCCGGCATTCCTGATACTACCCATGACGCCGAGCGGTACCAGGGCCGTAAAGTTTCGAAGGGGAAACGGCTCCAGCAGATGAGAGATGCTCAGAGGGCTCTGCGGGAAAAGAAAAGCAGACAGATGCAGGAGATGGCTGCAGAGAACCAGAGGCTGAAGGACGAGATTGCCAGCTTGAGACATGAGCTCGTGAGTCGGAACTCCCTGGTACCAAGCGTTTGCACCAGTGCCTCAGCGAATGCGCTGTTTTTCCCACCGAGCGAAGCGAGGTACGACGTGCACAATACGATCAGCGTGGAGCATCTGTGGACGCAGGTGCACTTTCTCCCGCAGGACCTCGAGAAGCTTGTCTTCCCGGATGGAACGTGTTTGATGTCCAGTTTCATGAACAAGACTCTTTTCTTCATAGCGATGCACGCGACGGTAAACGACACATCGGGTCTTGGTAACTCGATCTTTCGGTATTCCACGTCGGAGCAGGAATCGCGCGACTACGTTACAGGCATGAAAAACTGTATTCTGGGCCGCATGCCTGGCCACTGGACGTTTGCCTCTGAAAAACTGCCCAAGGGTGCGCTATCGGTGGTGGGTATTGTGGAGTTTCTCGTCAAGTACATCCCCACGGATTTCATGTTTCTGGATGTCTTTACAACTCTCCTTGCCAAGATGTGCTTCGCCACTCGTTGGGGTCCTGCTATTCTCATCAATGATCTGGTCCTCATTGTGAAAAAGTCGGGGAAGGAAAGACGTCCAGAGATAACGTACGAGGCTAAGATTGACTATTTTGCGCAAGTATAGTGATTGAGGGCAGGTGAGATGTTTCTGAGCGTTGGCTTGGGTCAACGTTGCACGTGGCGTGTGCCAGAAAGAATGTCCTTCTGATGACTGTTCTGCAGCAAGCATATTCGTCCAAGTGGGAAGTGGGTGACAATTCGACCGGCTTAATGTGGCTATGACATTCAGCCCACTGTGCGATGATTGCTCTTCTTATGGACTTGTGGATTCCACCTGATATCACTCGTAATATGACGTTGATTAAAGATAAGGACCTCGTCAGTCTACTCGAGCAGTGATGAGAGGATGCCGTAATGACAGTATTCGCAATTTTGAGGATCCGAGCTCACACACTTACTATGATCACGATATATATACATAACAGTCATAACTTCTATGGACTACAGGTGCATAAGATCAAAAAGCTGCCTGTTGAGAACAGACTGAATACCATCAAGACCCTCGTTTTCGAAACTTTCAAATCTTTGCCCCACGGGCGCACTGTAAATCTCATCGGAAGAACCCAGCGTGTCGTCCAGAAACTTCTGCAGGAATTTTCCCAGGTTTAGTGAATCAGCAGCAAGGCTTTCCCAGTAAGGCAAATCAAAGTCTGTAAAATTGTCCAGAGTGATGTCAACCAGAGCGGGCAAAGCTGCAGTGGTGGTCTCCCCAATCAACGACGATATGAAAAGGAAACTCCTCGCAATGGGCTCTTGGGTAACGAGCGGTATCGACCTCGTGTGTTTGTTGTCGCCACGAGACTCTATGTACGACTTGCATAGCAGCATCAGCAGCACTGAGTGTTTGAGGCACTGAGTCCGGTACACTTCCACTTCCCCCTTGCCCTTTATGAACGCGATGTAGTGCAGAGACTGGAGCATCGTAATTACTAAGAGACGTAATCCTTCACACGACGAGTAGGTCGATAGCTCATCCCCTAGTTGTGGAGTCAGCAGTACATGCTGGATATCCATCTCCAGTACATCGTCAAGGGCATCAATACACCCGTCGATATCAGCCTCGCCCTGCGTCATCTGCGCCATGGTGTGCCTGACGACAGCCGTTGTGGCCTCGAGAAATCCGAAACCTGGTGCGGGTGCACTGACAAGGGATAAAGGTAATCCCGTCTGAAAACTTTCAAGGCCATCTTGAAAAAGTATCGCGGTCCACATGTTTTTGAGCGCCTCCTGGTATTCCGCAGACCTGTCCTTGTACAACAGGGAAATATCTCGATGCAGGCCGCACTGGAGAGCTATGCTGTATATCTGTGGCGCAACGAACAGGGACCCTGCGGTACGATGAGATCCGACATATAAGTTCTGAGACGTTTTCAGCAGTAGCAGCGCCTGGAGCATCGGTATTGTAATTGAAGGTCCTTCTAAGCTCAACGCGGCCTCTGCAAACCTTTGCAGTTTGCTCTGTGGCTCGTCTTTGAAAGTTCCAAGCGGGCCCAGTAACTCCAATGCAAGTCGCAGCACTAACAAAAGAATGGCAAGCTTTAGGAAAAAATGCTCGGTTTCTCCGTTGAATATGCAAAAGTCTGCACTCGGCTGGAATATCTCTTCTGCGAATTGAAAGAACGTCGCCTGATCAATACAGCGGCAGGCCAAATTATGCGAGTTGAAAAAGTTTCTCCAGAGGAGATCGACTTCTTTGTGTTTGGGTAGGAACGTAAGGATCTCCTTCTTCAGGGCCTCGGGGCTCGGTGTTGTGCCTCGCTGGACGACAGAAACCTTCGCATCAAGAGCGACATCTGAGCTGGCGCTCGGCCGATCGCGGTGCTGAAATTTGTACAGGGCCCTCCAGCTTGTTGCGCCATGAAACACCTCCCCTAAATCAGACGGGAAAACCACAAAGAAATCAGAGATATCACACAGTCCATCTGAGTGCTCACTCCCGTTGGTTGTAGTTTCTCGCGGTGCCACTAATGGTGAAGGCTCGTAGACGCACAGCCTCGGCGGGATGCGGTTCTTCTTGCATGTGGTGCAGATCGGCGTGGCATTGTCGCATTTCACTTTCCTCGCTCGGCAGTTCGAGCACGATTTTACAAGTCTCTTGAACTTTGCCATTTGAGGTTGGAGGGTTTGGCCGGGGATGCAGAAGGCCGGAACATCTTCGTTCGTTGTGTGTGGGGTTCTTGTGGCTTGCACGACTCAGGTACTCGGTGTGATTTAGCGAGAGGAGTCATAAGACACCGATACAGGGATTATAGTAGCAGAAAAGAAAAAGAATTATAAATTAGACAGACGTCATTTGTGGAATAAAATTTGTCACTGAGAAAATAAATATTAAATATGGTCCAATCTACTAATTTATAAGCCAAAAATATCTTGTATCACCATGAAAAATTGTACAAAAAGAACGCAAAAGAATACCTAGGGAAGTAAAAAAAAAACGCCATCACAAAAGAATAACAGAGATGAAAAAAATGAAAACATTGCTATCCTTGCACCAGTGTCTATCTATTAAAGAATCCACAGTCCAATACTCGGGGGTAAAGCCGGATATAAATACTTCTGCCAACCGTCGCCGTGTCACCAACCGCCAGACGGGCGCCCCAGAAAGTGAACATCTGGCGCATTGTAGAACGACCAGCCAGATACACAGCCCCTTCCAGTACCCATCAGTAGACTACAGCAATGTTCCAATATCACAGGTTCCGGTAAGTGGAAATGACCTCCGTGCAGGTTTTTGTGTTTTTCTCCAACTAATCTCCTCCCCTTCCAGAGTGTTTCACCAGGATTTCGTCGTTGACAGGCGCTTCGAGCTGATCAAAGGCCTGGGCCAAGGCGCTTATGGCATTGTGTGCTCGGCAAAGTATACAGAGAGCGAGGAAGGTGGGTCCGTCGCTATAAAGAAGGTGACAAACATATTCAGCAAGAAGATCCTCTGCAAGCGGTCGTTACGCGAGCTCAAACTGCTGCGCCATTTTAGAGGTCACAAAAACATTACGTGCCTGTACGATCTGGACATTGTTCCCGATGCAAATGGCAATTTCAGCGAGATCTATCTTTACGAGGAGCTGATGGAGTGCGACATGCACCAGATCATCCGGTCGAACCAGCCATTGACCGACTCTCATTACCAGAGCTTTGTCTATCAGATCCTGTGCGGCTTGAAATACATACACTCTGCAGATGTTCTGCACAGAGACCTCAAACCGGGCAATTTGCTCGTGAACGCCGACTGTGAGCTGAAAATTTGCGACTTTGGGCTTGCGCGTGGATACAGCAGCGATCCGGAAAAAAACAACGGGTTTCTAACCGAGTACGTTGCCACGCGGTGGTACCGTGCACCCGAGATTATCCTCAGTTTCCAAGGATACACCAAGGCAATCGATATGTGGTCGGTGGGGTGCATTCTCGCCGAGCTGCTTGGAGGGCGCACGCTGTTCAAAGGAAAGGACTACGTGGATCAGCTTAACCAGATCTTGCGGATTTTGGGCACACCTGCGGAGAGCACCCTGCAGTCGATCAAATCGCAACGCGCACAGGACTACGTACGCTCGTTGCCCTATATGCCGCGGGTCCCATTTTCACAGATATACCCAGAGGCCAATCCTCTTGCGCTCGACTTGCTCAACCGGATGCTGACGCTTGACCCTGCGGAGCGTATCACTGTTGAAGAGGCCCTTGAGCATCCATATCTGCAGATATGGCATGATCCAAACGATGAGCCCGTGTGTCCTGAAAAATTCGACTTTTCGTTTGAGGAGGTTGACGATATCGCCGCGATGAAACAGATGATTGTGGATGAGGTGCGTGAGTTCAGGGAATATGTGCGCCGGCCGATTGACGAGCAAGGCATCGTCTACGAAGATGCCCAGTTCACCCAGTCTGCACAGCTAGCACAGCCGGAGGCAGCTGCTACGGCTGAAGACTATTCTGGCCAGCAGCAGCAGCAGCAACAACAGCAACAACAGCAACAACAACAACAACAACAACAACAACAACAACCACAACTGCAAACACCGAGCCGTGAAAATTACAACGAGGATGATCTTCCTCCTAGACCGCAGGAGAGCGGGGTCTACATGCCAACGGGCGGGCTTGACCTCGAACACGAGCTCGAGTTTGGTCTCGATGCCATGTCGATTTAGCTAGATGCAGATAAAATACCAGCTTGATTGTTTGAAAAGAATAAAAAACCTGTATTTTTTGTCTGTATTATAAGCCGATTTATATTCATCGGCATGCATATAGCCTCCCACTCAGTTACCCATACAAATCCACCTTTACTGAGGATTCTTCAACAACTACGGCACCCTTAACCGGCAAATCCTCAAATTCACCTGCAAAAGCACGCTGCAACCACCCGAACAACTTGTCATACACGATGCGGTTTGCGTTATGGTACGAAATCGAGTGATCGCTATCGGGAAACACATGCACGTCGTAGTTTTCCACGCCAGCCAGATCAAACAGATCGAGCAGCCGCAGCGAGTTCTGGAAATGAACATTGTCGTCTCCCGTGCCGTGCATTAACAAGAACCGCTTGGCTCCCGCAATCGCAGTAACGTTATGCACAGAGCTCACAGCGTAGTGGTCGTCCTGGGCTGAAGGCACACCCATGTACCGCTCAGTATACACCGAGTCGTACAGCCCCCAGTCCGTAACCGGAGCCACCGCCATGCCGTACCGGAACACCTCGCCGGCATCCCGCTCGAGCGTCTTCAAAGTCATGAACCCGCCGTAGCTCCACCCCCATATCGCAACCCGCGCGGCGTCAACGTATCCCTTCGCAGCCCACGCGCGCCCAGCGGCGATCTGATCCACGGACTCAAACCTGCCGAGCTGACCGCGCACAACGCTGCGGAACGCGCGCCCGCGGAACCCTGTCCCGCGGCCGTCCACCGTCACAACCACCGCGCCGAGCTCGGCTGCAACCACGCTCGAGAACGACGGCGCCGCGAACGCCGTCTGCACAAGCTGGCTACCTGGGCCGCCGTACACGAAGAACAGCACGGGGTACTGCTTGCCGGCGTCAAAGTCGAGGGGGAGCGTCTCACGGTAGTTTGCCGTTATCCCATCGCCGAGGTCAACGACGCCGTAGCGCACGCGCGGCACGCGGTGCGTCGCGACTGCCGTTTTCAGCGCCTCGTTCGCCTCCATCACTTCCTGCTGCCCCCTTGCGCCGCTGGCATCGTGCAGATCCACAAGACGCTGACCGGGCACACCCGGCCCATCGTAATTCAGCAAGACATACCGCGCGCCCGATGAGAACGAAACGCCAAACCAGCCCTGTTCAGCAACGTTGGTGTGGTTTGCGAATCCGGAGCCATCGAGACGCACAGAGTACAGGTGCCGCTCAACCGATGACTTCTTCGTCGCGAGGAAGTACACCGTGTTGGTGGTGTAGTCGAACGCAGCGGGCGCATCGACAACCTCCCACTCGCCGCGCGTGAGCACCACCGCGGGCTCGGCTGCACCGGGCGGGGAAAAGTACGCGAGGTGGTTGTACCCATCCACGTCAACGGTGTCAATGTACCCGTCAACGGCACGCCCGGCGGAGTCACTGGCAGGCACGAACAGTGTGTCGTGTGTGATTTCAAACCAGCTCGTCGTGGTGTGCTCCGAGCGCGTGACGCGACTCGAGGCGCTAGCCGCATCGACTAGGAACAACTTCAGCAGGTTGCTCTCGCGGTTCGTCACGCGCGCTAAAAACTCCGAGTCGCCAACCCACAAGATCTCCGTGATTAGCCGGTCGTCGTTTGAAATGTCTGCATCGTTGTAGAAATCATCCGACTCGGGGAGCTTCACCAAAGACGACTTGCTAAAGTCAAACAGAACAATATCAACTATTGGGTTGGGAAACCCTGCCTTCGGGTACTTGATGTTGCGCAGCTCAGGGTACGCCGCGTTAGCGCGCTGGACAAAGTATGGGATGGGGAACACCGGCACCTGAGTGTCATTGCTCCGGAGGATCGCCAAGAAATCCCCGTGAGGCGACCACCACAGTGCCGAATCGCTCTCAAACACCTCCTCCTCGTACACCCAGTCCGGTTTCCCGTAAAAGATCTCGGCCCCGCCGTCGGTAGTCACTTGCCGTAGCTGCGGTTTGTCAAACACATCGATCGTCTTCACGTACACGTTGTTGTCGAGGACAAACGCAACCTTGTTCGAGAGCGGCGACCATGAGGCAAGCGAAATGCGTGAATTGGCCTCGAGATCCGTGTCATACAGCGGCTGTAGCGCGCCATCAGCCACACGGTAGATCCAGTAATGCGCAAAGAACGAGTGTCGCCAGTTGTGTTTCTTGTCGGTCATGAGCAGCGCATACTGCAGATCGTTACTCGCCACGATCGTCTCAACGGTGTACTTGTGGTTGTCATACACGATGCTCGAACCATCAAACAGCACATGCTCGTAGTCCGGGTCCGATATCGAGCGGATAACGTAGGTTGAGTCGTTACTCAGAACATAGCTGCCCGAGTCGTTCGAGAGACTGTCGGGGGACTGTATCCACTGGATCGAGTGTTTCTTCGGGGAGAACGTGCCGTTCCTCACGAGGTCGAATGTGAGTGGTGGTAATGCGTGTGAACTTGCAGGGAGAGAAAAGGGGAAATGCTGCTGCGGTAAGAGCGAGGAGTGTGTCTTGAGGAGGGCGTTGACGGATGACACGAGGAGGGTCGAGCCGTAGAGGAGCACAATGAGCAGGATGAGCACGGGAGAGGCCCACCGGTGGGTGGAACTAGCCCTATATGACCTCAAAAGCCCTGTATCTCTCTCGCTCTTCTCCATTAGCGGCGAAATAGCAACGGTCCGGAGTACCCCTACAGGAGCACCAAAAGAGGAAACAGGGACTCAAAAGAGGTTAAATGGGCTGGCTCCCTCTCCACAATCACCCGCAGTTACCCGGCAATCACACAATTGCACCCGTGCACCACACATCACGTGCCACGGTGTCGCCGGGTAACACCTTATACACTGCTCTGTCCCCGGGTAACCCCCAGAACCGCCCCCTGTCCGCCCCAAAAAAATCATCAACAAATCCCACCTCCAAAACCTCCAAGACACGACAAAGAGCTCACCGTTCAACCTCGACACGACACGACCGGCACCTGTTGAGCAACGTGTACCTATCAATCAATCAGTCCACTACCACCTCCACACACCTTTAATCATGTCTTCGAGAGACCCAAGATCTTCAAAGAGACAAAAGATCCACAACCCACAGGATTCTCTGATTGATGTGGACATCATCAACGAGCACTCGAAGCACCTCGACCAGGATGACTCCACGGAAACAAAGATCCAGCAGATCATCCCAAAGTACACCTCTGCCTCCGCAAATGACCTGTCTCACCTGAACATCCCGGGTCTCAAGGCGGCTGCTGAAGATATGGCGGCCCAGGCGGCTGCCGTCGAGGCTATGCGCGCAGTGAGGGGATTGCCACAACACCACGACCACCACCAGCACCACGACCAGCTTGACGATGGGTCTCTCTTCGTGACCCCGCTCATCGAGGAGCAGGACTTCACCAATGTGGCGGACCTCAAGGAATTTGTGCGTGACTTTGCAAAGAAAAACGAGTTTGGTATTGCCATTGCCCACTCTAACAACAAGGCCATTTATTTTACCTGCGAGCTGGGTGGGTCCTACAGGGAAAAACGCGGCAAGAAGGGTCAACACGACCACGATGAGTACTCTCCAGAGAATGACGGCAAGAGAATGTCGTCCAAAAAAATCAAGTGTCCCTTTGCCATGGTTGCGAACTTTTCCAAAAAGAAGAACTATTGGACGTTGAAAATCTCGGAGAACAAGCACAACCACCAAAAGCTCGACCCTCTGACGAGCTTCCCTATGCTGCGTAAGAGATCCAACCAGGTTAATGCTACGATCAAGGACTTGTACTCTTCTGGTGACAAGCCCTCGCTGATCCACGCCAAGCTCACCCAGCTGTTCCCAGAGCTGATCATCAAGAGAGAGGACATTTACAACGAGATCAGAATCCTGAAAAAGAAGAGAATGGTGCCTACAAACACAGAGATCAAGAACCGCAAGATGAACGACCTCGCCGTGGAGAATGACCACTTGGTGCACCACCACCAGCACCACCAGCAGCACCCATTGAGCCACATGGGTCACCACTCTGGACACCAGGGCGGCGTGTCTGACCATGGTCTCACGTGGAACGGACTGCCATCGACAGGCTCGTCAGATGTCAAGCTTGCTGAGTTTGCTGCTGTTTCGGAACAGGTGAAGAAAGAGGCCGAACACGCAGCAGCTGCAGCAGCCGCCGCTGCTGCCCTGGCAAAGGACAATGCCACAACCAACGAGAAGATCGACGACCATCTGTTGAACATTGACTCTCGACTTGTGGAGAACTAGTCCAACTTCGTTCTCTGCTCGCTGAGAATCGAGTGCCGGATAATGGTTTTGTGTGTTTACTACTTTTAGTCCTTCCTGTCTTTCGTTCTGTCTTGTTCCGTTGCGCTTTGTCTCTGGGGTTTCTTTTATTTTTGTCCATTTGTCTCTATTTTGCTGCTTTTTTCCCTCCCCCCCTTTATCCCAGTTTGTCTATTCCCTTTATTGTATATTAATCGTATTCCTTCGTTGTTGAACAAAAATCGAACCGGTTCTGCCACAGGCCGCCGTGTCACTTAGCCGCCACACGAGCTGAGTTCGCCGCCCGACACGACGAAAGGTGGATCCAAGATCGGGGCAAGAGTAACAAGCTCAGCTATAGGGCACAACTCAATTGGTGTCTTGTTTTTCTTCCTTTCCTGATTTCTGGGGTTGTCGTTTGAATAGCTGTTTCTCTCTCTCTGAATTACACAGCAGTTGAATTGCGCCGATCGGAAGCAGAACATATATACAACCATGTCTCCAGCGAAGGAAGCTGACGCCACCAAGCCTGCGGAGAAACCACCGCTCGTCAAGCGCCCCACCAAATCGGGCAGCGCCTCAGAGGGCAAGGACAAGAAGAAGCCAGACGACGAGGAAGAGCTCTCCGAGGAGGATGCAAACCTGAAATCGGAGCTCGAGATGCTTGTCGAGCGGCTCGCCGAGCCCAACGAGCAGCTGTACGAGCCATCGATCGCCGAGCTCAAGCGTTTTATCAGAGAGTCCACATCGTCAATGACGGCTGTACCCAAGCCGCTGAAGTTTCTCCGCCCGCACTACCCGCAGTTGACCGAGATCCATTCCACATGGAGCGATGCGTCGCTCAAGGAGAAACTCGCGGATATACTTTCGGTGCTCGGGATGACATACTCAAGCGATGATGCCACGGGGGAGTACAAGCGCGAGTCGCTCAAGTACAGACTTCTGTCGACGATTGACAGCGAGATTGGCGGATGGGGCCACGAGTACCTGCGCCATCTTGCGCTCGAGATTGGCGAGGAGTATGGCGAGAGGCTCGAGGAGGGCGGCACAAATGCCAACGCGGACGAGCTCGTGCAGCTATCGCTTGAGATTGTGCCATACTTCCTCAAGTACAATGCCGAGGCCGAGGCCGTTGACTTGCTGCTCGAGATCGAGGCGATTGACAAGCTGCCGCAGTTTGTGGATAAGGACACTTTTGACCGCGTGTGTCTCTACATGGTGAGCTGTGTCCCGCTTCTTGCACCACCGGACGACCTTGCATTCTTGCACACTGCTTTCTCGATCTACCTCGATAACGATCAGCTGACGCAGGCTTTATCGCTGGCACTCAGACTCGACGACGAGTCGCTGATCAAGTCTGTGTTTGATGCCACGTCCGACGTGAGCGTGCAGAAACAGCTCGGGTTCATCCTGGGTCGCCAGAACTCGTGCTTCAAAGTGGAGGACGAGTCTGTGCAGGCGTGCATATCCAACTCGAAGATTTCCTCCTTCTTTTGGTATCTCGTGAAGGAGCTGAACTTGCTGCAACCCAAGGTGCCCGAGGACGTTTATAAGTCGCATCTCGAGAGCTCGACCGTTGGACTCGCTTCATCGCGTCTCGAGAGCGCCAAGCAGAACCTGGCATCGTCGTTTGTGAATGCATTTGTCAACGCGGGTTATGGTAAGGAGAAATTGATCTCTGACGAGCGCTGGATATACAAAACTAAAGGCGAGGGGATGCTGTCTGCTACAGCATCTCTGGGACTCGTCCATCTGTGGGAGACCAACGAAGGTTTGCAGATGCTCGACAAGTACTTGTATGCGGAGCAGCCAGAGGTAAAGGCGGGCGCACTGCTCGGAATGGGTGTGGCGTCGACGAGCGTGCATGATGAGGTTGACCCTGCGCTGCTGCTTCTGCAGGACTACGTGAGCGACCAGTCAACTGACACGCGGCTCATCACATCGGCGGTGACGGGTCTGGGAATCGCATTCGCAGGAAACGAGAACGAAGAGGTGCTCAACCTCTTGCTGCCACTGATCTCGGACCCGGACGTTGCACTCGAGGTGAGCTCACTCGCGGCACTGGCTTTGGGTCACGTGTATGTGGGAACCTGCAATGGAGACATCACATCGACGATTTTACAGACATTGCTCGAGAAGGAGTTCCACGACCTCACGTCCAAATGGATCAGGTTCATGTCCCTTGGACTTGGTCTGCTGTACATGGGCAAGTATGAGCAAGTTGAGGATGTGCTCGAGACGATTGATGCGATTGAGCACCCTATCGCACGCACGCTCAAGGTTCTCGTTAGCATTTGTTCGTATGCTGGCACCGGCAACGTATTGCAGATCCAGGCGCTGCTGCAAATGTGCACTGCCAAGCCAAAGGATGGCGATGAGGATGAGGATGAGGATGAGGAGGATGAGGATGAGGCGGCCGCGGCGACGGGAGCCACCACCGCGGATAACGCTGATAATGACGACGGTGCGACGATCGACACGGGCAAAGATGACCTGGACGACAGCAAGCAATCGACACCCGAGGACGAGTCGTTCCAAGGGTATGCCGTGCTTGGTCTCGCGCTGATTACGATGGGTGAGGAGATTGGCACTGAGATGTCGTTGCGCCATTTCGGGCACCTGATGCACTATGGCAACTCGCTGATCCGGCGCGCTGTTCCATTGGCAATGGGTCTCGTGTCTGCTTCTAATCCGCAGATGAAGGTGTTTGACACCCTGTCGCGGTACTCGCACGATGCCGACCTCGAAGTTGCATTCAACTCGATTTTCTCGATGGGTTTGGTTGGCGCGGGCACGAACAACGCCAGATTGGCACAGTTACTGCGTCAGCTGGCTTCGTACTATGTGAACGACCAGGACGCGCTCTTCATGGTGCGTGTCGCACAGGGGCTTGTGCACCTGGGAAAGGGCACGCTGTCGCTTACGCCGTTCAACACGGATCGTCAGATCCTCTCCAAGGTTGCCCTTGCTGGTTTGCTCACGACTGCCGTGTCGCTGCTTGACCCGAGCAGCTTTGTGCTTGATGCGCATTCGAGCTTGCTGTACTATCTCGCGCCTGCTATCCGTCCACGCATGCTGGTGACGGTGGATGAGCAGCTCGAGCCCATCAAGGTGAACGTGCGTGTTGGGCAAGCGGTGGATGTTGTGGGACAGGCGGGTAAGCCCAAAACCATCACTGGGTGGGTTACGCATTCGACTCCTGTGTTGCTTGGGTTTGGCGAGCGTGCTGAACTGGAGAATGACGAGTATCTCAGCCTTGCCAGCTCGCTCGAGGGAGTTGTTATCCTGCGGAAGAACCCAGATTATATGGATGTAGATGCATAGAGTGAGTCGGTGAGTTTATTTCTGAAGAAAAAAAAAGATTTGATAGTTTTATTGTTCCATCTTGTAGGAACGCAGAACACCAGGTGAAAAAATGCTGTTTCCTTTCAAATATACACCCTATCGCAGCGTGCCGTTCTGGACAAGCACTAATGAAAAGTACACACCATAACCAAGAGTCCCAAAGTCGACTTTTACTCTCTATCGCACCTCACCACAACCTATTTCTCCTTCATAGCATCACGAAAACTCCGCAGCCTTTGCAGCCATCAGCAGACCAACAATCAGTCCAAACAGTCCAAGCACAGACCCGAAAATCTCCACAACCAGGATCTTCACGAACAACGACGGGTCCGCCGCATCCGAGATCGCAGCAGTCGAACCCGTCACACCTACAGCGACACCACACACGAGATTGCTGAGCCCAACGGTGATACCAGCCCAGAACAGCGCGTATCCGGTATACAGGTTCGCGCGCGAGTGCAGGTTCGCCGCCTCCACGGGCGCGAGCTTCGACGAGAACACAATCGCCATGATCAGCCCGTAAATAGCCACAACCTCGCAGAAGATGATCGAGATGAGGTTTTTCGTCGTGATGCGCGGCGCCTTGACGCCTGCGCCGAGGATACTCGAGCCCGTGATGAAGATCCCCCACGCGGCACCCACGACGGAGAACCCAATGCAGGCCGAGATACCGAGGGACGCCCACAGGTACGGCGACGTCGATTCGAGGAACGCTCCGACGTTGAACTGCTCACCGTTGTTGTTGAAGAGCATGTCTTGAGGAGGGGGTGGGTGTTAGTTCGGGAGGCCATTTACAGCGGTGAGTTTGATACTTACATCCGCCCACGACGGTCAGGGCCGAGATGGTTAGCAGGGAGGTAGCGCCCATTGTGTGTTGTATGTGATATATATTCTGTGCTCAATTGATTTGGGTGTTTCGTTTGTGCCGCTGTCCCTTCTTTGGTGCTCTGTGTGCTTCGTCTTCGTCTCGAGCAGCAGCAGCAGCACCCGTCCTTGGTGACACGTGTGCGATGGCAGACGGGTCGACTTGATTCGTGTTTTTTTTATATTCTAATTATATTCCTTCATTTATCTGACTTTTCTAGCTTATTATAGTTCGGTCACGGTGGCACCCTCGGTGGCTGGGTCGAGCAGCTTCCACCGACACGTCACGTTCTCCTCTGCGAAGCGGCCTATGATCTCCTGTGCTATCGCGTCAAAGTTCTCCGTAGCAAGCGCGAGAATCGTGGGTCCCGCACCGGACAGACAGATCCCAAGAAGTCCAACGTGCGTTTGAGGCGTAACGGATGCCAGGATCTCAGTGAGACCAGGGATAAGCGTCTTGCGGTACGGCTGGTGCACGCGGTCCTGCATTGCCGGGTAGATCAGCTCCGGGTCCGGCGGCGACCTCGTCAGCGCAGTCGTGAGCACAGCGAGACGCTGCAGGTTGAATATCATGTCCTTTGCAGTGAACGCAGTTGGAAGCACCCCGCGCGATTCCGCCGTCGAAACCTCAAAATCAGGGATGATTGCAATGCACCGGATCTCCGGACTCCAATCGTACTTGATGTGGCGGCCAATGTCGACAGGTGGCTCCGGCGGCACCAGTCCCGTGTCGATGCCTCCAGCGGGCTCAGGCAGCACCTCGCTCAGTGGAATTTCCTTGCGTTCCGTCTCGCTCGCGGTCAAGTCACGCAGGTACGATCCGACAAACCCACCCATCATCGCGGCGGTGATGTTGTCCGGGTGGCGCTCAATCATGAGACAGTAATCGAGAGCGCGCTGTTTCGAGAGACCAAGCGAGCCCAGCGCATCACCAAGTAGCACGCCGGCAACGACAGCCGCGCCTGATGAACCCAGTCCGCGTCCTAGTGGGATGGGGTTTGACACGTGGATAAGCGTCTGTGCTGGGAAACTCCGCACGCCGTTGCACCGCAGCACGTAGAGCGCCGTGCGCGTGATAAGGTTGTGCTCCGTATTCAGCGGCACCTCCTCTGCGCCCTCGCCGTCATATGTTAACGTGCATCCGTGGGGGTCTTCTTCGTTCGCTTTCGCTTCGGGGTCGACGCGCACGTCCAGCGTCAGATACAGGTTCAGGCCAATTCCGAGCACATCAAAGCCGGGACCGATGTTTGCCGATGACGCGGGAACAGATATCGCAAAGTGTCTGCTCATGTTTGTGTGAGGTCCGTGCTCTGGCTGCTGTTACCTCTCGATGTGTCACAGATTGAAAAATTTGGAACCCCAGTGGGGCGTGCGCGAACCAGCAAAATCTTGGGCGGAAGGTGAAGCGGCGGTCAGAGATCACCTTAACCGGTGTTTTTTTTGCTCTTGAGGTCATATTCATATATTATTCAACTATGCTGACACGAAATGTGTTGAGGGCAAGCAGGTCGCGTGTGCACGCCCTGCGGAATTACTCCGGTGCGGTTGAGGTGAGTTCCGCCCAGTTTACAGCTGTTCCTGAAGAAGACCAGCCACTAACCGATTACCCCAGTCGACGATGAACTTGGTGACGCTACCCAACGGAATAAGACTGGCTACGGATCCGCTGCCGAGTCACTTTTCAGCGTTGGGAATCTACGTGGATGCCGGTTCACGGTACGAATCCACGTACAACCTGCACGGAGCGTCGCATCTGACTGACAGGATGGCGTTCAAATCGACTCAGAACTTGAGCGGCAAGAAGATGCTTGAGAGTCTGAATGCGCTCGGTGGCAACTTTATGTGTGCGTCCTCGCGCGAGTCACTGATATACCAGGCGTCAGTGTTCAACGCGGATGCTGAAAAGATGTTCAAGCTGCTCTCGGAAACGGTTGCCAGGCCGTTGTTGACCGATGAGGAGATTGACGACCAGAAGATGACTGCACAGTACGAGCTCGACGAGATCTGGCTGCAGCCGGACCTGATTTTGCCTGAGCTGTTTCAACAGGTTGCGTACGACAATAAAAACCTCGGCTCTCCGCTGCTGTGTCCCGCAGAGGACCTCCCCACGATATCAAGACAGACGCTGCTCGACTACCGCGCCAAGTTCTACCGTCCCGAGAATCTTGTTGTGGCGATGTCGGGCGTGCCGCAGGAAAAGGCGCTTGAACTGACACAGAAATACCTCGGCGACTTTACAGCAACGAGCGCCGAGCCAGTGACGAAGGAGCGTGCGGTGTACACCGGCGGTGAGCTTGCGCTCCCTCCTCCGCCACCAATGGGCAACATGCAAGAGTTCCACCACATCCACGTGGGCTTTGAAGGTGTGCCGATCAAGAGCCCGGACGTGTATGCGCTCGCGACGCTGCAGATGCTGATTGGCGGCGGTGGTTCTTTTTCGGCTGGTGGCCCAGGGAAGGGGATGTACTCGCGCGCATACACGCGCGTGCTCAACCAGTACGGTTTTGTCGAGAGCTGCAAGTCGTTCATACACAACTTCACCGACTCGGGGCTCTTTGGCTTGTCGCTGTCGTGCATCCCGCAGGCTGATGGCGTTGCTGCTGAGTTGATCGGACAAGAGCTCGCGATGCTGTTCGCGCGCGGTGCGAGTGCCAAGGCAGGCTCGCTTACCGAGTCAGAGGTGTCGCGCGCGAAGAACCAGCTCAAGTCGTCGCTCATGATGAACCTCGAGAGCAAAATGGTGCAGCTCGAGGATATGGGGAGACAGGTGCAGGTTTACGGTCGGCGTATTGATGTCGTGGAGATGTGTGCCAAGATCGACCAGCTCACGCGCGAGGACCTCATCGCGATGGCGGAGAAAATTTTGACGGGAAGCAAGCCAACGATCGTGATCCAGGGCGACAGACAGGCGTTTGGTGACGTGGCGGGAACGCTCCGCAAGTTTGGACTAGGGATCAGCGATGGAAAACAGGCCGAAAGGCATCAGCATGAGCAGCAGCAGCCCAAGAAGAGGGGATGGTTCTGAATATAGAGCCATTTTTTTCGTTCTAGATGTACACAAATGAAACAAAAAAAAAAAGATATCATAAGAGAGTCAGTCAGTCAGCTATGCTTCGACACCAGAGTTGGAACGCCAGTCCAATAACTCCTTCTCCAGTCTCAGCGACTGCTCCTTGTAGTCCTGCTTCTCCCTCTCTGCGCGTCTCGCCGCCAGACGTGCCTCAGCTTCCTGCCGCTGCAGCGCCGCAAGCGACCCATCTAGCCGCTTTACCGTCTCCTCGAGCGCACGTCTCTCGTCATCGTACCGCGCTGTCGTCTGCACCTGGCTGTCATACCGGTGCTGCAGGTCCTTCACGAGCCGCTGCAGGTTGTACACCTTGTGGTCTTCCTCGCGCTGTGCGGACCCGTTCAGCAAGATCTTCTCCTCGAGATCACGCACGCGGTCTGCCCAGTGTCGACTCTCTGCGCGCCTCTCCTCCTGGTGCTGTGTCTCGGCATCGGCCATCTTGACGCTCATCTGCTGGTTGAACTTGGTGAGCGCCTTGTTTTCCTCGATCACCATCATCGAGTCCTTACTCAGCGCCGCAAGACGCTGCTCGTATTTCCGCAGCGTCAGCTCAGACATCTGCAGCTTTTCGCGTACGAGTGCCACATCGGCGCGCTCCTCGGCGAGCGTCTTGGACAACTTCGTCACCGTGACTGAGTTAGACGCGTCCTCCTTAGCCTTCTCGAGGTGTCTGTCGAATTCCGCCGAAATCTCAGTCACACGTTCTTCGAGTGCGCGCTTCGACTCCAGCAGGTTGTTACGCTCCACCACCAGATCATCGTTCGTCGCACGCATCGCCTTGACCTGTGCACTGAGTGTGTCAACCTTCGTAGTCTGCTCCTGCTGGGTGGCAGCAAGCTGGTCATTCCTCCACGTGGTGTCGTGCACCAGGCGCTCAAGCTGCGTCTTCTCCTTCTGCAGCTCCGCCATAGTGAACTTAAGTGAGCGCGTCTCCTTCTTGGAGCCCTCGAGCTGTACGGACACACTTTTGATTTGCTTGCTCAAGTCGGTCTCGCGGTTCATGGATGCAACGAGCTCTTCGTTCAGCATCTTGAGCTCGCGTCCTTGAGACGTGGAGAGAGTCGAGTTAGTAGATGACCTCAGCGCCTCCTCGCTGTCGAGTTTCTCCAACGCGGCTGCGTACTGCTCCTGAACCTTCTTGAGCTCAAATACTTTGTCAGACAGCTCCTTCTCAAGTTCTCTGATCGAAGAGTGCAAGCGGGCAACCGCCACGTCCGAGTTCTTGAACTCGAGCTGCGCCTGGGAAAGACGCTGCTTTGTCTCGCTGAGCTCGTTGCGCACCATCTCTTCGGCTCGTGTTGCCGACTGTACCGCGATCTCCGCGGTCTCGATCTTACTATAGTAGCTCTCCGCGCGAGACTTATATAACTCCACGGCCTCCTGCAGGTCAACGTTCTTGCGTTGCGTCACGTCGAGCCTCGTCTTGAGCTGTACGAGCTGCTCTTGCTGGATGAATGTGGCGTCGCTCGTGAGCTGCAGCCTCTTGAGCTTCGTCGTCGTCTCGTTCAGGAGCGAGCTAAGACGCAGATTGTCCTGCTTGGTGGATGACATGTCTTTTGGAGCATTGGCAGAGTCGCCGTTGAGGATACGATTTGTGCTCTCCCCAAGTGGGCGTCCTGCAAGGCCCTTGTATTGCAGCAGTTCCCTTTGCAAATCGCCGTTCAACCTCTCCAGTCTTCTATTTGCAGCGCATACATGCGACAAGTCGTCATCGTCATCGCCGTGGGATGCGACGGAGCGCGACGCAATGCTAGACGATTTCAGAGGGCTGCTCATAGCCGACGTTGGCTCTTCCGAAATGCCATTCTTGCGTAAGATGGCACGCAATTGCCTGTTGGCATACGCCTCGGACGCCAGTCGCGTTTGCGCGAGCTCAAACTCCCGCCGTAGCTGCTCTGTTTCGCGTCCTTTGTCGGATACCGCTGCTGTGGGGCGCATCTTCTGCAGGTTCATCTCTGCGAGTTTCACATCAACACCCTTCTTTGCCTTGGCGAGCTGCTCAGTCTCGAGCTTTGCATCCTTGAGACCTTGCCTCAATTGCGTCGCCGTGCTACGCTCGAGCTCGAGTTCCTGCGTCAGCTCGCGAATCGTGGCGCGCAATTCCGCAACATCCCTTTCGTGCTTCTGTTTCCCGCGGTCAAACTTCACCTCGTCCGCTACCTTTGCTTCCAGTAGCGCCTTTGCCTCACGCGATTCGTGCTGCAGCTGTTTATGCTTTACCCGCAGTCGCTCCATCTCGCCCTTGAGGCCGGAGTTCACTTCGCGAGTGGCCGATGCAAGACTCGCTTCCTTCTGCTGCAGCTTCGCCTCCAGAGCTTTTGCGCGAGCCGCGCCCGAAGCAGCCTGGCTCTCGAGCTGTGCAATCTTTGCATTCTGTTCTTTCACGCTAGCTTTGAGATTGACAGCCTCAGCCGCTGCAGTCGCTGCAGCGCTGTTCTTTGAGCTGAGTGCCTTCACCTCGTCCGCAAGCTTCTCAGCACGTTTTGTCTCCTTCTCCAGCGTAGCGGCCGCAGCGGCATGGCGCTTGCTGAGATCGTTTAACCCTTCCTGCACTTCCTCCAGCTCGTGCGTCTTTTCACGCAGACGCTTTTCCAGCTCCAACTCGCTGCGTTTTGTTTCTTGCAGCGTCGTGTCCTTGACATCGTGCAGTCGCCTTTCCGCAGCAACCTCAGCACGCACGCGCTCAACAGCAGCCGCAGCCGTCTCCTTCTCCTGGCGCAGCGTCTTGACCTCTCCCTCGAGACCGCGGATCCGGTCTTTGTAAATCTTTTGCCCGACCGCTGCACCTGAACCGGAACCGGCACCAGCAGCATCAGCGGGCAGCAACGCCGGCCTCAGCTGCGCAAACAGCTCAAACCACGGATCCTTGCTTAGCGTATTGTACGCTGCAAAATTATCACGGATAACAGCAGCAGCTCTACGGCGGCGCATGCGCTCATGGAGCACACGACGCACGCGGGCACCTCTTGCCGCGCTCTGCAGACGCGTAAACACCGCTGCGAGACGCGCGTCGCGCTGCTTTTCGAGCTCTGCGAGCACGCCATTGCGGAAGAAGAGCTTCGTGAGACCAACTTTGTGTGCTTCCGGCGCAAGTGAGAGATCCGCCAGAATCAGCTCGCACAGCTGTTTCAAGCCACGGGTGCCGCGGAGCCCAGTGAGGTTGTTGTGTGCTAGTATGCCGTACTGTTCGAAAAAGTGAGCAAACGAGACACGGTTCGGGTATCCGGCGCGCGCGATACGTATGCCCTCGAGCACACCGTTGCAGCGGAGCTGCTCAAGCACGAGACGCTCGTCAAATGTGCCCGGCTGCTTGGAGGAGTTCGGAAGGATGCAGCGTACAAAGTGTGGCTGCGTCGCTGCGAGCTGATCCATGAGGCTGTTGAGCTGTTGTCTATGGCGCTGGGCCACGGTGCGGAACATGCCTGTGCCAGCTTTGGCTGACCCCCGTTTTCCACCGCGCGCACGTGGTGCTGCTGCTGATGCTGGTGCTGTGTCTGTGAAAAGAGCACGCACAAACTCGCTTGACGAGTGCTGAGACAGGAGCTCGGTTATCGAGTCGCTCAGCGGGTCCTTGTTCTTTTCGAGCCAACCCTCGGTGTTGTAGTCAACTTCACCCGCGTAATGCTTGATTATGAACCCGTCACGTAGTTTGTTTGGCCTGTACCTCAGCTTGTCTTTATCTGCGCTCTTGTCCTTGTTCTCGAGGTTGTCGTGGAGCTTTTCCAGGAAAGTGCTGTCGGATCCCTTGGGCACGACGCACTCCTCGTCCAAGATTGAAAGCACGCCAACCTTCTTGGTGGCACTGCTCTCGATGAGCTCGATCGTGGGCTTCAGGTCGTTGCCAAAGTCAATGAACTTCCAGCTGATGTTCTCCTTGAGGTATTCGCTTTGTTCGAGGACAAACATGTGGTGGTTGAAGAACTGTTGGAGCCGCTCGTTCGTGTAATTGATGTACAGTTGCTCAAGCGAGTTCTTCTCAAAGATCTCAAACCCGGCAATATCGAGGATCCCGATAAAATTGTTCTCTCCGCTATCGCGTTCACCGCTATCAGCCGCGGCCTCTTTGAAGTTTTTATTAATCCGATCAACGAGGAACTTGAAGACCCGTTCGTACAAGCTCTTGGCAAGCGCGTCAATAGCAAACTTGGCCTGCGCTGCGTTCCACCTCTGCACGATGCTCTCTTTGCCCGCCTTGACCTTATGTGTGAGCAGTGCGTTCTTCAACTGCGTCACTCCAGAGATACCCAGAAGACGCGCAATCACAGCAATGGGTGCACTATCCTCCATAATCGCATCCCTATCTGTCTTCCCCTCGTTTGCAAACGCAATATTTCCAAGATGGAGCACGGCAGCAACCATCTCAAACACGTGCTTCGTATCCTCGTCGCTGAAGTTAACAACATCAAGCGCACGCAGAAGCGCCGCAAACTCTTGCTTGTCATCGAGCCCATCGACGCTATGCGATGCCCCGCGCAGGTACCCATAATCGAAAACGGACCGCGTAAGCTCGCACCGCTCGAGCTGCTCGTCGGAAGCACCGCGCAGAAGCTGATAGAACACATGGTAGTTGCGCTCGGCAGAAGCACGACGCGACACACGAGACTTCTCAAGGAGATACCATTCAATCTCGGCACCAACGAGTCGCCGAGACGAAGGTGCGATCCGGATCTTGACAAACTTGCCGAACCGCGATGAGTTACCATTGCGTGCCGTCTGGGCGTTTCCAAACGCCTCGAGAATGGGGTTAGCCTGAAGAATACGCTGCTCGACGCTGCTGCCAGTTGTGGTGGTGGTGGTGGCTTTACGGCCAGGGCCAGGGGCGGCCACCGATGTGAGGTACTGGATCACGCGCTTCGTGTTCTCTGTTTTTCCTGCCCCGCTCTCACCCGTCACGAGGATGCTCTGGTCACGGCGGTGCGCCACGAGGTTCTGAAATGCCTCTTCGGCAGTGCCGAATATATGCGGGGCCACTGCGTCGGCCGCTGCTGCTGCGGTAGTTGTAGACGCTGCATCTTCACCGCTTGCCAACGACTGGGGTCTGCTGGCGACGTGTGCGCCGCGGTACATCTCGACAAACTCCGGGCCGTACACGCTCAGCGGCTTGTATGGGTTGACGGCAACGAGAAACAGGCCCGACCGGGTGTACACCAAATCGTCGGCGTATCGCAGCCGCAGGTTGTGCACGACGGACGGTTCGTTCAGGTACGTCAAGCTAGCCATGTCGTTGCAGCGGTCGAATTGGGGCGGGTTGACGCGCTCAAGTGCCGCAGCTGCAGCGGGCGCAAGTGTCTGTGTTGTTGTTCCGTCAGCATTGCGTACCGTCACCGACCCATCGGACTGTGTGCTGCCTGTGACTATCTGTGCTTTGGAAAATGTCCCGGAAGCGTGGTCTGGGATCCAGACCCAGTGCTCAAAGGAGTCTCCGGCAGATGAAGGCATTAATTCCTAGGTGGGTATGTTATGGTGCGTTGAGTGTGCCAGTCTGCCTCGTTTAGCCCTTTTTCGTCCGTCTGGTTCCTTCTTCTTCTTCCTCTTGTTCTAACTGGTGTTGAAGGGCCCGGTGTTTACCTTTTCCGAAACGGGGAATTTGTCAACACACGCTCGACTGGTCGTGCACTTACCAGATGATAATGTATGAGATAAGTTGGAACTAACAATTTATGGAGAATGCTGCACAATTGACTGCTGGTTGGGGGTTTGGAATGTGGTAGATGGTGGGGGCGGGGGGCAGAGAAAGTTTGGGGAGTACAATAACGGCGAATGCCCGACGGCTTTGCTCTCAAACCCCGACAACTCACTACTGCCAGCAAGGTTTCGCGGTCATTTTGTCCCCTAGACTAGAATTGAAAAATAATGCATGCCAGAAATGACACCCGGGACACTCTAACTTACTCTGGTGCCTTCAACTACACTTCGATCAGGTGCACCAGAGGCGAGTCGATTAGGGAGAGATCTAACCGGTCTGGCATCGTTAGAGGAAGCAGCGCGGCTGAAAAGATTCACCGGACTAAACCTGTGTTACAGAGCCCTAACTCCTTCTAGTCAGCCCAGCTGCTGCTCCTGCTGCTCAGACTCGGGCAATTTGCATTGTACAGGGCGCAATTGGCCCAATTGGCCTGAGCGGACCGCGGAGTTCACCCTCTCGCCAAGTGGTGTGATCACCAAAATCTCAAATCTGCAATCTCCGACTACCCAAAATCCACAATCTACAATTCAATAAACCATAACGATTAACTCCGTAGATTTTCTCCAGAAAACATGGCTTGTAATGACAATATCAGAAAAAAATAGACAAGGCAACAGAAACAGAAACCGATTTTTTATTTATCGCAGATTGCACGGTCAAACGCCAGCTCCTCATTCTACTCTGTGTAAATCAACCACTCCCTTCTTCTTTCTTCCTTTCAGTCTTTATATTGTTTTCTTCTTTTTTTTTCCCTTTTTCTCTTCTTTTAGTATTAGAATTAGGTAGTTTAACAAAGGTTGTTGTTGTTGTAGCTCGATCAAGCGTCGGCAAACAGCTCCTCCTTGAGGTCAATACCCAACTCCTCTCTGACACCCTTCAACTCCTCGAGGTATGCCTCGTACTGCTGGTTGTTCTCAACCTTGTGCTTGAGGCCTTCAAAGACCCTAACGGCAGTGGCATAGTCGTTAACTCTTCTGCAGGCTCTCAGGGCCTTCTCAATCACGGCTGGGGCAGGAACCAAATCGTAGGAAAAACAGTTGTTCAAAACACGCTTCATCCAAAAGTTAGTACTGGCAAAAATAGAGTCAATCTCTGTTAAAAAAGAGAACTTACCTGAACCTCAAACAGGTCGTACGCCTCTTCAAACTCCTTCTCGTATCTGGTGGTGAACTCCTCAAAGGTCTCCTCGTGGTGCGCAGAATACGATCTGATGGCGCCTTGTGCCAGAGAAGGTAGTCTCAGCGTGTTGTAGTTGACGGCTTTCGTCGTTGTCAAGAGCAGCGCGCGGCGTGGTGCCACTGACGATCTGACGATGGAGCGGAGCGAGGCAGACAACATGGATTATGCTAGGGGGAGGAAAGGAATTTGTGCGAGTGTGTGAAAGAAAGGATGCTGGATGGACGGAAGAGGAAGGTGAGCAATTATTCGCAAGACCAGTAGTCGAAATCGCTTGTCCCGTCTGGAGGAGAAATATATCACGCCAGCTCACCAAAGGGTTTCCAGACCGATGGTGTTGGTTTAACGACCGCACCGATTGGCCCACTCAGAATTCTCTTCGCCGCGGCGTGCGCAGCCCAATTTGGGTGCCAGCGCCGCCAGGGCCGCGCAACCGCTGCCGGTTTTTCTCTCTTTCGGCTCGCCCTGGAGATTATTCTGCGGTGGTGCCGTCTTGGCTGTTGCAGCTGTCGTTGAAAGATGCCACTGCCGTCCGGACGGTGCCTGAACATCCCCCTGGAGGGCGCAGGCACCCGAGCACACGCCCGGTTCCGCGGGCCGGCCAATGGGAGCCGCGCAATTTGGTTCGCTCAGCAGCACTGCGGCCCCGTAATTACGCGTCGAACCCCGAAATGCGCGTACTTCCAGGAACGCTGGTGGTGCCATATGCTATAACAAATATAACTTTTTTGAAAAATCTAGCTAATAAATTATGTAAAGTTTATGCTTCCCGTTTATAAATATGCATCGTGCCTCGCACGTACCCCACGGTGTCGCCTTAGCCATACCGCGCGCTCCATCGACCAGTAGCCCGCACGCCGGTCTCTCATCTCTGCAAGCTCACGCTCCCACCTCACGAGCTCCTCCTTTGCAACGCCTCGCTCACAGCACAGCGAGAGCGCCCATCGCAGACGCGCGACTGACCCGCGGTTCTTTACACGCACGCCCTCGAGCACCGCGTCGGCGAGCGCAACGAGCACAGGCCGATCGAACCGTTTCACCCCGTGCGCATACAGTAACGAGCGAACCCTTCGCAGTAGTCGCACTTTGGTCGACACGCTGAGCGCACCGCGGGACTCGAGCATCCCGAGCGAGTAGCGACGCAGCAGCAGCACGGGGTCGGCCGCTTTGTCCCCCTGTAATTCGATCTCTCGAGCCAGCTGCTCCAGAGTGTGACGCGGCGCTATGCGTGCAGCCTGCTGCACTATGCGTCCGAGCAACGGTGCCGCGACACGCGCATCCAGCGCGCGTGCTAACTGTGTTCCTTTTTCTGTGTATTGTGTCATTGTGGTGTTGCGGAGCAGACCGAGCGCCACGAGTCCGAGCGCCTTCCGCTGCACGTCTAGGGGTACGGCCGCCGCAGAAGCTTCGACCAGCACGCGAGAAACGACAGCGACGGCGTTTGGAAATTCCAGCTGCTGTGCCAGCATCTCGCCAAACCGCCGTAGGTCCGCAGGGTATAGGAACCGCCCATCCTCGCGCATTTCCAATGCGCTTTTGAAGAAGAGCCAAGACGCAGCCGCAAGCTCGGGCGCCCCATCATCGCCGCGAGCAACTTGCTTAATTAATGTACTCAGCAGGATCAGCTTCGATCGCACCGTCAGCCTTGCGTGCTCAAGCACGTACGCGTAGCACTCAGAGCCCGACACAGGCATCCCGAGTCTCGAGGCATCCGGTGCAGACACGCTGAGCGCCTTCTCGCACATCACGCTCGCCAGGACATCGGGTACAGGCCATCGCGGCGAAAGTGCAACCAGCAGACTGCCTGCAGCCTGGAAGCTGAGTGAACCCGTACCGCCACAGGCACCAGCAGCTAACTGCGACGCAGCGTGTTCCACAACCTGCGTCATGAACGCGGCGTCGCCAATGTACTTGGCATTAGCGCGCACTGCGCGCAGCACACCGCGCACTCTGCCCTCACCACCACCACCACCACCACTACTGTCCAATGCCACTGCAAAATCCGCAAGAAGTAACTCGGCAAGAACGTAGGGTGACATGTGCTTTGCTCCGTCCTTGAAAACACGGTTCCGGTGGTCCCTCGGCACACGGTATATGCTCCGGGCCATTCGCTCAACCAGCACCCCGTCCGGCTGCCTTTCCGGTGTGTCAAAGTACATCGCCCATAGTCTCCTCATGTGCCGTTCGCACAGTACCGGTCTGAACAGAGCAGTGAAATCACTGTCGTTCATCGTGAAGCTGTTACTTTCAAACAGTGCCTGGACAACCTCCTTTCCCGTTCGTTTCCTGTCCTGGTCACTACCAGACACTGCCGTAACAACTTTGTCAATCACTCCGGGAACACTCGCAAACATAGGATCAAACTCACAAGCGCGTCGCAGCATCCCAAACACAGTAGCGACGCAATCCCTCTCTTGCTGCTGAACGACATACGCCACAAGACACATGAACCGCATAAGTCGGACATAGAACGGCGGCACAGAGGATCCACCGCCTCCGTAAACCACCTCGATCGCGCCAGCAACGCTCTCTTCGAGTTCCTCGACTCCGCGGAACCGCACCAGCAAATCTGGCCGCGCAGGAGCCCACGGCACGCCAATGTACGCCCGCTCGAGCGCACTGGCGCAGCGCAGAGCACGTATGACACCCTCCCTATCCTTCCCACCAAGTGTATCATCACTCTCGGCACGCAGACCGCGACTGGGCCCGCTTCCCTGGCGCACCTCCGCCACAACCTGCGCAACCACCCCCGCCGTCGGCGCCACCTGCGCATACCGCCGAAGCAGGTCCCAGAGCAGCAGAGGCTCGTCGCGACGCACCACAAGCGCCGGCGCAGCGTGCCCTGCAAACGCCGCGAGCGTATCACTCAGCCCGAGCCCACTCGTGGCAACCACCGCAGCCGCGCTCCGCGTGTGCCCACGCACAGCGAGCACCGCCGCGAGCCTCGCCACCAGCACCGCGGGCAGCAACTTCTGCTCCCCGCGCTGCGCATGCTGTGCGCGCAGGTACACCGCGAGGAACACCGCCGACCGCGTCGTGGAGGTCGTATGTGGTGGCATGTCGAGGAGTTTCGCAAGCTGCAGTACGGGCCGCGCGGGCACGGCCGCTAGCGCGGCGCGCACGTTCCGCGGCGCACGCCACGGAGTCGCGGACAGCATCTCCGCATGCTGCGCGTCGAGGATGTCCAGTGTCTCTGTCCCTGGGGTCCTCGTCGTTGTCGGTTGTTGTACGTTATTCGCTGGCGGATCCTGCTGCAGCATCAGCGACTCGATCCCGTGCAGTGTCGAGTCGAGCCATGTCTTTGCAATGCGCCCCAATGCAGCGTCCGGGGCGTTGGTTCCTCGGGTCCCGCTGGGTTTTGAGTCGCTGCTTCGATGTCGATGTCGGGATCGATGTCGCACCGACGTGACTCGTGCCCATCGGCTGAACATTCCCGGTGTCTATATGTGTTTCTGCAAGTCGGCATTAACCGAATTTTCTCTATAATCCATCAACTGTGTGCTGTCGAGGTGTGCGTGTGTATATATGTGGGTGTATGCTGCTGTAGGTGTCCTTGTCTCTCGTTTCTCTCGTCTCGTCTCGTCTCGTCTCGGCTCTTCACCAACTTTTTTTTTGTGGGGCGGCGTGCTCATACCAAATTATTCATCATGTCCTTTTTCTAACACATTACAACATTTTTCTTACAGTTTACTTATACTCCGTTCTTCTTGAGCTGCTCGATCTGCTCTCTCAGCACAACCTCGTTCTTCTCAATCCAGTTCAGGCTCTCGAGGTGCGAGTTGAGCAGTTTGAGAATGTCCTCGAGTGGATTCTCCTCGGGTCCCGCTCCGTTCCCACAGCTCACTCCGCCGGCACCGCTGCCGCACGCGCTGCCACCACCGTTGCCCAGTGCCAGAGATCCCTTCTGCGGACTGGTCAGTAGTGTCCTATTGAATGTGTCGCTCACGTCGTTGATCTCGTTGATCAGCGACGCAAAATTGGTGCCGAGCGATTCGAGCCTGTCCTCGAGCACCTCTGCAGTACGATACGCCTTCTCCCTGATTTGATCGTTCGTCAACGTCACTGTCGCGGACGAGTCTGAGAGCCTTGAGCCGCTCGATATCGACGACAGCAAACCTTCAGCCTGTCTTTCGTAGCCATCCAGCAGTGTCTCGAGCTCATCCTGCTGCTTCTCAACGTATAGCAGGCTCTGGTCGATCTTCATCTGGGTCTGTTCTGCCAGAATCGAGTCAGAGTACAGCTGCGAGATCTTTTCACCGCTCGATACGAGCGTCTTATCCCACACATTCACCTTCTCACTGTATGCCTCAAAGATTTTGGTTGCAGACGAGAGCTGGTTGGTCCATTTTGTGATAAGGTCTTCAAGCGTCTTGTTCTTGATAGATATCTGCTGTGGCTGAACGTTTTCTATCTTGTCCCCACTGGAAGGCGCCGACCCCTTAGTCGACTCGGTGAAATTCACAGTCTTGGTCTCTTTCTCCTTTTCGTTGCCTGTTTCTTGCTTCTTGGCGCCAAACGAGAACCCACCCGCAGGCTTGTCGTCTTTTTTGTCAGCGGCAAATCCGTTTGGCCGCTTCTCGTCCTTCTTCTCTTCAGGTTTGCTGCCAAACGAAAACGCAGCTGGTGCTCCCTTCTTCTCTTCTGGCTTGCCACCAAATGAGAACCCACCTGCTGGCTTGGCAGCTGGCTCATCCTTCTTCGCGCCAAAACTGAACCCTTCAGCTGGTTTGTCTTCCTTTTTCTCTGTGGCTCCAGCCCCAAAGCTGAACGCTGGCTTATCGTCTTTCTTCTCAGTTGCTCCAGTCCCAAAACTTAGCGTCGGCTTGTCATCTTTCTTCTCCTCAGGCTTGTTGGCTGTCGCCCCAAAGCTGAATGTTGGCTTATCTTCCTTCTTTTCCTCTGGCTTAGTGCCCCCTGCACCAAAACTAAATCCCGGCTTGTCCTTATTTTCCTCTGGTTTCGAGCCTCCAAAGTTCGGGGAAGAAGCGGCTGGCTTGCTGTCCCCACCAAGGGAAAACGCAGGCTTTTCGGCCGCCGTGGTTGTCGCGCCGCCAAAGCTGAATAGTGGCTTGGAAGCCGGAGCACTTGGAGCAGTCGCGTCTTTCGCATCCTGCCCACCAAACAACCCGCCAGTAGCAGGCTTGCTGCTGTCTGCAGCAGAACCAAACATCGACGGCTTAGCTGCGTCACCCCCACTCGACGCACCGAACGTGAACGAAGGCTTTGCCTGATCAGCCGGCTTTGCCGCGCCCAGACTTAAGCTGGGCAGATTGGTTTCCGCGGGTTTCGCTGCGCCAAAACTGAATCCGGTAGCTGGTTTTGATGTCGCGCCAAAGGAGACTCCGCCGGACGCCGGTGCGGCGGCGGGTGCGGGCGTGGGCTCTTTACTCTGTGGGCCAGACGCGGTGACCCCGAACGAAAACCCAGATGACGCCTGATTACTCTCTGCGGGCTTGGCAGCGCCAAAGCTAAATCCGCTCGAGGCACCAGTGGTGCCTGGGGCTGCTCCCGTGTTACCAAACAAACCACCGCTAGACTCAGGTGCAGGCGTGGACGAGGCAGAGCCAAACGAGAACGGCTGGGCAGCACCCTGCTGAGCTCCTGCAGTGCCCGCGGTGCCCGCGGTGCCGGATCCACCACCAAACGAGAACGGCGAGGCCGACTTCGTCCCTGATGCACCCTGATTCGCACCACCAAACAGTGATCCACCCGTGGTGCTGTTGTTGGCAGCAGAACCTCCGAAGTTGAATGTAGGGGCTCCTGTGGTGGACCCAGTGGCACCAAAGGCGGGCTTCGCGTCACTCGCATTTGTGTTTCCTCCAAATAGTCCACCGCCCGTGGTGCCAGTGGCTCCGGACTGGCCAAACGCTGGCTTCTGCGCGTTGTTCGCGTTCTGGCCGAAGGAAAAGCCTGCGGAAAAGAGAAAAAGTTAGAAAGTCCTTAGATGAAGCCCATTGAGTACGACAAACAACATACCTGACATCTATGTATGTGCTCTTGTTGCGAGTGGCCGATACTGTTGTTGTCTCAGAGGTTTTGTTCTCTTTGGCGTTTGATGTTTACGGATCGATTTGACGGGCCGGGTAACAGCAGCTGGTGTACGGGTGTGCTGATGGAGCATGTGTGTGGGGCCTTTCTGTCTTACTCTCATATAATTGTAGGTTGGAATTCAAAAACACTATGCCGCCAAGTTGCCTCGCTCGCGCTAGTGCCCTCTAGAAGGTGTTGATGGCCTTCGCCCTGGCACGGGGTGTCACCTTCGCACGTCATCAACGGCTGAGATCGAGCCACCGGCGGACAGCACCTCGAGCTAACCCTCGAACAGCCACCAAAACAGGACCACACCACCATCTAGCAAGCCACACAATGACTTGCGCGCGCATCACCGTGATGAGCACCCAAACGCACAGAATACATCCCAATATATTAGCACGAAATGGCACACAGAGACCCACACACATCAGCACCACGCCTGCACCACGTGACCCGGCCATCGCCCTCCCGGCGGTTTATAACCGGTCACCTGTCCCCGAGCAACACCTTTCTTCCGCTCTCCTACTTTCCTTACCCCTCGGTACATCTCTTTTTATTCAGATACACCTCAATTTAACTCCTTTGCAACAATGGTTTTCAAGCTCATTCTCGTCCGCCACGGCCAGTCCGACTGGAACGAAAAGAACCTCTTCACGGGCTGGGTCGATGTGAAGCTGTCCGAGACCGGCAGGAAGGAGGCTGCACGTGCTGGTGAGCTCCTTAAAGAGTCGGGTCTCAAGCCTGACGTGCTGTACACATCCAAGCTGTCGAGAGCCATCCAGACGGCGAACATTGCGCTCGAGGCCGCTGACCAGCTGTACATCCCCGTTGTGCGCACTTGGAGACTCAACGAGAGACACTACGGTGCTCTCCAGGGCAAGGACAAGGCTGCAACCTTGGCAGAGTACGGCGCCGAGCAGTTCCAGACCTGGAGACGCTCATTTGACGTGCCTCCACCACCAATTGAGGACCACTCTGAGTTCTCGCAGGCTGGCGATGAGAGATACAAAAACGTTGACCCCACCGTGCTCCCCAAGACCGAGTCGCTTGCGCTCGTGATTGACCGTCTGTTGCCATACTGGCAGGACACCATTGCCGCTGATCTGCTCGACGGCAAGACCGTGCTGATTGCCGCCCACGGCAACTCGCTCCGTGCCCTCGTCAAGCACCTCGACGGAATCTCCGACGCCGACATTGCAGGACTCAACATCCCAACTGGCATTCCATTGGTTTACGAGCTTGACGAGAACCTCAAGCCGGTCAAGCCATCGTACTACCTCGACCCAGAGGCTGCTGCTGCCGGTGCTGCTGCCGTCGCCGCTCAGGGCCAGAAGAAGAAATAGAGAGTGAGAGAGTGAGCGAGCCCGGCTGTCACTTGTTATACGCAAACATCTCTTCCTCTTCAACTCGCGAGATATCTAAATCGAATTGAACACAATGTTTTACTGCCGTAGTAAACTCGATTTTTTTCAGTGCGCCCGTAATAATAGCCCCATCCGGTCGTGTACTCCCCAGTCGCCCGGGCAGTTGTTCTGGGCCTTATGGACACCTTCAGCGAGATCAGAACGTGAACGTCGGACCAGAACAGTAAAAAAAGGAGGATTTCAGAGCTTAATAGAAACAGGGTACGCAGGAAGTTGACCACACACCACACACCGCGTCTCGCTTTTTGCATCTTCTTTTTCCCTCCACCATAGCATTACCACCTCACCCACACATCCAAGCCCCTCTCTCATCATGCATATCATACAAAAGGCCAAGTGAGTCTCGACATTCCCAGCACCGAATGACCAATTTCAAGACACTAACGCTCTTTCAGGAAAACCCTCGCGGCTTACAACTCGACGCGCGATCTGGCATTGGCAAGCGTCTCGGACGAGTACTCCCCGACCACGCCGTTCTTTTCCCGTTCCGTGCTCTGGAAACTCGAGCTGATAACGAGCTATACAGATACGTCCTCGAGCAGCACCGGTTCCAGCGGTGGCCACGGTATTGAGATCCGGCTTGCGGAGCTGCACGCTGCACGGTCGCGCTACGCTGCGTTGCGTACAGAGTTCCCCGTGCCGTGGGACCAGCTCCCGCACGAGCACGCCTTTTACGAGCCGCGCACGGATCAGAACGAGCTCGACATAGGTGCAGACCGGCGGCCGTTCCCGAGGCGGCCTGTGCCGAGCTCGCGCGTGAGCGCACCGCACGATCCGCTCTCCCTGGGCAATGACATAACAACAGCCACAGCAGCAACAACAACAACCGAAAGCAGCGACGCAGCAACACTGACGACCATCCTCATCGACGTTGAGCGCCTGTTCCCGCAACTGCCGCGGGTATTCATCGAGAACACCAGCCACAAGAAGATGATCACCGAGGTGCTGTACGTGTGGTGGAAGCTGAACGGCGGCGAGTACCAGCAGGGCCAGCACGAGCTCGCCGGGCTCGTGTTTGTCGCGTTTGCAGACGAGTGCATCGACCCGCGCAAAGTTGTCAAACGCCGCGCCGACGGGTCCCGCGATGAAGTGCAGCTCGATGCGCGCGAGGCCCGCGCGGTGGACCTCCTCGACCGCACACACCTCGCGGCAGACGTGTTCACGTGCTTCTCCCGCATAGTTGCCGTCCCGCGGGAACGCTACTACGACGAGACCGCGCTGCTGCAGGAGGCGGTGCGGTTCAACCTGCGGCTGCACGCCAGCGACGCGGCGCACTACACGCTGCTCTCCTCGCGGCTCCGCATCGACTCGTCCATCTGGCTCATCCGCTACCTGCGCCTCCTGCTGCTCCGCGAGCTGGGCGTGCCGCGCACGCTCGAGCTGTGGGATAAGCTCATCAGCTACGCGTTCGCCGCGCGCACCCCCACCCCTACCAGCAGCAATGCGCCGCCCATCGACATCACGCCCCTGCTCCCGCATATCATCGTGCTCTTGCTCGCGAAGATCAGACCGCAGACCATGCGCGGCGACTACGGCGAGGTGATGTATATGCTGCTGCATTATCCCGTGAGGGAGTCGCCGCACCTCGTTGGGGGTGCGGCCGCAGCCACCACATCGGCCCCCCGTCGGCGTGCCATCCGCGTGAGCACGGACAGCACTGCTGCTGGCACCGCTGGCGCGGCTGGCGCGGCTGACTCACCGGGCGATAACGACGACGGGGACAGCGATGGCGATGGCGGGCTGGTGTACACGGACGAGGAGGAGGACACGGTGGTGCTCCGTGCGGGGGCGAACGGCACCACCACGGAAGCGCATCTGCACCCGTACCCCGTTGAGCTCGTTGACGTTGACGTGAGCGAGCTCGTCAACGATGCGATCGTGATGCTGAACTCCGAGTCGGAGATAGGCACGGTGGGGAAGATGCTTGTCGAGAAGCACTCGGGTGCGGCGCGTTCCGGTGGTGGGATCATGGGGTCCATACGCCGGAACTCGTCGCTTGGACTGCGTGGTGTGCGCGGGAAGAAACCAGCACAGAGCCGTAGTCTTGATGGCACGGCAGACTTTGAGCGCACGCGGCTCGAGATGCGGTTGCAGCGCCGCGTTAACGAGACAATGGCGAAAAAGTAAAAAAAACACAAGAACCTTCTACACACTCATGACATGTTATAAAAGTACCGTTATTAGTTCGTATCGTATCGCTCTTTGTCGTATGTATGAAAAAATTCAACTCTTTGGTCCATGCTTTACACACCGGGTGTCCCGGTGTTGGTCTTCACTTTGACCAGCTCGCTCAGCAATTTATCATACGCAGCGCTAACCGCGCTGTCGTCACCTTGGCCACCATGACCACTGCCTCCACTGTCGCCTTTCCCATCATTATTAGCGTCACCAGCACAACCAGTACCACCACTCTCGCTGCTGGAGCTGTCGATCGACGCAGTGTCAGACGACTCCGACGCGCTGCCCAAGCTCGAGGGACTCTCGTTGTCTTCATCCGTGGTGTTGCTACCAGCAACATCCTGGGCCATATGGTCCGGTATACCCAGTCGCTTGAGCTTATGCCCGAGGTCGTGCATTGAAAGACACCCATCCGCCGTGCTGGCCGCATTTGCAGCCTTGCGCTTCCGGTAAATATCGCGCAGCCGGACCCCGCGAGTCTTGAGCACATGCAGCAGCTCCGCCACATCCTTCACGTCAGACGCACTGAGCAGGGCTTGTCGGATGTCCTCGCTGCGCATGCCCTGCAGCGCGTCCGAAGAGCTCTCTTTCGCTGATAAAAGCCCGGACAGCCGCAACATTGACCCTTCCTCCTTGGCCTGCTGCAGCTTCAGCGTTGAGTGACTCGCAGCGCGCGATAGAACGGGCGTCGCGTCCTCTTTAATCTCCGTTGCGGCGGCTGCGGTGTCGTCTGCCGATGCAGCAGTACCGGGCTCAGGCGTGAGAACAGACGGCGCCCTGCTGTCCATTGCGCCCTCCATCGCTAATAGCTTGGCCGATGTGTACTCCGTCACGCCTGACCGTCCAGATATTGCGTTGCCGCCCGGACCAAGCTTGGATCCAAGCAGTTGCAGTCCTCTGTCGAGCGCAGAATCAATCACGCAGAAGCGGATCAGTGTCTCTTTACCCTGCAGGTTCAAGTCATCTTTCATCTGAAGCTTGAAAAGCTCAGTCATTGTCTCGTGGATACGGTCACGCACCTTGCGCACCTCTGTAACAAAAACCGCAGCACGCTCGCTCGATACATCTGGATCCTGTATAATCTCAGCCATAGCCTCAACGAGTGGCTTGCGATCCGCCTTTTCTTTGTTCGTCACTTTACCCACAGCGTCTTCAATGAGCGCCGCAACGATACGATTCTCGTCGTTGGCACCGTTCCCGTACAGTGCTTGTTCCATGTTACGCATCGTCAAAAGACCAATTTTCTCACGGTACCGAGTTGGCACTTCCTCGGTGTCGAACTCAACGGTGAATATCGAGCGAGACGAGTTGAGGGCATGGCACAGCGCAACCGCTGATGCCTCATCCATGTGGTTACCACGTAACGAAAGGTAAGTGAGTTTCTTGCACAATGGAAGGGTTTCCGCGATAGCGATGATCGCAGATGACGTGAGATCGTTGCTTTCGAGGTAAAAACGCACGAGCTTGGTGAATAGCGGTAGGTACGTCGAGAGTACTGGGGTGAACGTCAAAAACAGTTTCTTGTTGTTCGAAAGGTCAAGGAAACGTAGGTTCGGCAGTCGGGAAAGACAGTAGATGAGCTCGTGAGCATCCTCGCCATCGTACAAGTTCGTGTTGTTCAGCGACAGCAGCGCCAGCGACGAATTCGCTGCATGAGCTCTCGCATAGTCGATGAACGGACGCAGACTCGTTGAGAGATCGTTGTAACCGAGATCGATACCAGCAGCCGGACGTGTCGTCACCCACCGAGCCACAATCTCGCACTGGTAGTAGGAAAGGTCGTTGTATGCGAGCCCTATTTTGAACGTTTTCAGTGACAGCGCCATGTCGAGGAAATTCTCAAACACCTCGAGGTCGTTGATCTTGCATCCGGTAAGAACAATCTCCTCTATGCCTCCTCGTGCGATGATCGTCGCCGTCAGCAGTGGCCAGTCCATTTCTGAGCGATTCTGCAGATTGCTCTCCATCACAGCAGGAGCGACAGAGTCCGCACTTCCCTCAGCTCCTGGCTTGCTGGTAGGGATCGTGGGGGCACGCACACGTTGTGTGTTCACAGATAAGGAAGGACACTGCGTAATGTCAAGACGCTTTACAACCTTGTTCATCGAGAGGAACCAGCACAGTAGCTTCCACCCTTCAGCGTTGATCGGGGTGTTGCGAAGTGACAATTTCTCAAAATAGCGCTTGTTCACAAGTGACGACAAAATAATGCGAAACATTTCCTCCGTCAGCGAGACACCATCGAGCGAGAGACACACGAGAGGAGCGATCCGGATAAAGTCAGAGAACGCAAGAACCTCAATCATTGATGGGCGCGGGTTGCGCAACTGCAGTATTGTGAGTGGGTCAGTCGAGCCCTTTGGGATTTGCTTCAGTGTTGCTGGGATTGGCAAAATCTCACGCAAATGGCAGCACCGAGTGTATAGCTCGTCGAGCTTGAGCGTAACAAGTGGCTTGTCCATCTCGGTCCCACTACCACTGGCGTGTGAATGCCGCTTGATCATCGGCTTGTCAATCTTGACGTTTGACTTGTGTGCAAATGTGAACGCACCTTCCTCATCGTCTCCACCGATGTCACCATTCTCGGTTTTGGTCGCACGCGCTTGGGCTGCGGACGCCGCCGCAGCCGCCTCCGACGTGTCGTGCTTTACCGTTTGGTCGAGGGAGTTGAGCGACGTTGAGGATGAGCCTGCTTCGACGGGAGACGACGCTGGCTCCGGTGTGCCTGGAGCGTCTGGCGATGGCGAGCCAAGTGGCGGGTGATGGATCAGACGCAGGTGACCCGAGCCACCGACAACGATACCAGCCGCCGCGTTCAGCTTATCCTCTGGGTTGATCTTGTGCACGATGATGCTACCGTCTCTATCAATCTCCACGTTGCCCCTGCGTGGATGACGCGATGGGATCTGCTGCGGTGGGTCATTTACAAACACCGTTGTTGCAAATGCAACTTTGCGCATCGGCGTCAGTTCCTTGAGAACACCGATTGGTGGCTCCTTGCGTATCTTCCTCGGAGGTAACAAAGCCGCCCCTCCAGAACGAGGCGAGAGCGGAGAACTCGAGTCGCGGGACGTTACACGCGACAGCGAGTCGGTATGCGTACGCTGCTTGCGCAGGAGCGAGCCAAACATCGAGCCTGACCGCTCTGGTGCTTGCAGTTGAGACTGCTGTTCCGGGTGTTTGGCATACCGTGGGTGTGGAGACAGCGCAGAAGGGAGTCTGGGCATGTCTGGATGCGGTGGAATAACGTGGCCAGCCGCATCGAGTTTGGGCGATTCGACAACGGCGATCAGCGATTCTCTTCGGCTGTCCGTGGATGACGCCAACGTAGATGAACTCGAGGCCGCAGCGATGCCCTTGAGATATTGTTCGAGTTTCGGATCCACGTGATGAGTGTCTGCGGTGCTTGAGGCAGCCCCATCAAAGGGTCCAGTTGTTGTAGTTTCAAGCGGTGCTGGGCTCGCTATTTCCTCGGGATGGGGACACGATGGAGCAGCAGCAGAAGCGACACTGCTGTGCACACTCGTTGTAGAGCGGCGCGACACTGGCGCTGGTTTTTCCTCCTTCTTTCTGAGCAGTTTCTTGAAGAAGCCGCCTGCACTGCTGGTTGAAGAAACACTATTCTTTCTCTCCGCTATGCGCGTCTTTTCAGTCGTTGAAGTGGTTGCAGTCACGCTCTGGGACCTGTTTCTCATCGCCGGCGTGATAGAGCTGGCTGTGGATAGGGTCTTCGTAAGCGGCGAAGGTGAAGGTGAAGAAGGGTAGTGGGAGGATACAAAGCAGCCATCAGTTGTCTTCGATCTTGTAAGCGGAGACGACGACGAAGAAGGGGAGTCTCTGTTGAAAGCTGTTGCTGTGGTTGTCGAGACCGACGGCGGCGACTTTGAGCTGTTTGACTTTGCGTGGGAGGGAGATCTTATCGGTGTGAGGTTGTTTCCCGAAGAGCTCAGGTTTGCTCCTCTGAGAAACCAGTCGATATCACCTGTGGGGAGAACCAACTGATATCCAGTGGCATCTTTCTGCAATCTCTGTCTGAGACTCTCATGGGTCTCATCTATGTTTGAAGGGGACATCTGCAAAGATGTGTTTATCCGGAGGTGTATGTGTATTGATGATGTATGTCAGTTGAACCCTGTAGCCAATCTGGGGAAAAGGGGGGAGGGAAGATTGACAGGAGGAGGGTAAGGGCAGGTGTGTGGCTATCGGCCGATGGAGCAGGGGGGAGTGATTATTAGCAGGGGCCAGCCAGGCGAAGGTTCATGGGAGAGCCTAAGAAAAAAACAAAGAGCAGAAAAGTTGGAGGAATATTAGACGTTGAGGATGATAAGCGCTGTCTATTGTGTACGCCTTGTCTGATTCCTCTTGTCGCTTCGGCTTGGGCTGTCAGCTGTTCGGCCGGGGATGGGGTTCGGGTTACCCGGATGGAGGGTGGACCGGCTTGGGCGGTGTGGTGGGTGTGGTGGGTGCGCTGGTTGGTGGTTTGCGGTTTGAGGCGGTGGTTCCAGGAGAGTGGAGGTGGCTTGTTTAGTGCTTCTCTTGCTCTCACGGCAGCTGCACTTTTCACCCGTGTGCGTCCCGTTCCAGTTGGCGCTGTGATGCAACTTGCTCCTCGGTTCTGGCACAGCCGTGCTGCTGTCACGTGCGCTCACACGCACCGTTCTGTCCTTTGATATGCAACAAACTATGTTCATCTATATATGTATATATATATATATACATACACGGATGGAGAAATGTTACTGCTTTTTCTTTTGCGAGGGCGGGCAGCAAGTTTTGTGTGCGTAAGTCGATTGACTTAGTCTGCTGCCCCCTCTGCGTCGCGCAAAGACTCGACGTCTTATCGTGCGGCCTAAATCGCAATAATCGTACTTCTTTCAGTCGCATGATATTTAAAATGGCCGTAGCTCAAAAGTTGTTGGGAGTGTGCGCAGTGAAACCCCCATTCACACCTCATGATTTCCTCATCTGGCTTGTTGATTCCCTCTGTTGATGCCAGAACACACTTTTTGAGCTTTTCTTCCTTTTCTCTGTGTCAAGTTACACTTCAGCCACTCCCAGCACACACCTCCGATTAACCGCCCACAACCGAAAAGGCCAAATACAATTCACCAGATTGAAAGATTTGGCACAACAGTTCTCTCTCTGGGTCTAAATGCAAAAGCTTTTGAATAGTGACAATTGTACCCGAGCACCTCTGTCTTTGTGGCATCGCATCCCCACAAAAAATCCAACCAGAACATTTTCTGAAAAAACCAGGTCTCTCAGACCTAAACAATTCCCAATATATAAGTATCTCTCAGATTCCATCTTTGCTAGATCTCTCCTTTCCCCAAACACTTCACTTTTCTTCTTGCCCATCTTGCTATATCATAGCTTAACCGCCGTTCTCAATCACCACAAAACATGTGCCAACAACACGTTTCATATTGCTGTATCAATCCTGAGGGCAGATTCAGATCCACCAAGTTTTGCAGGAAGGTGGTTAGAAAAGACCTTAGTCCAAGAAAGCAAAGCAAAGCCAAGAAGGCGGCCAAGCCAAAGCTCTTCCTGAGACTCATTTTCAGAGACCACAAGCTTGTCCAGGTTCAGCCATTTAACAAGGCTAGGTGACACTGGTAATCTCAACTGGGGATCGGATCTGTGCAAACACATTGTTCAATGCTTGTTTATGATAAAAACGAAAAAAAAAGGATAAAGGATAAAAGACAAAAAACAATTTGTATTTACAGCTCGCACAGTGTATTTTAATGTATTATGTTTTGAAAATTTTCACGTAGCACAACATCACCAGTTCAAAATTCTCGATCCGCTGATTATGACCTTTTCTTCCTGTGTACTAAAATCCAACTTTGTAGTTATAACTTTACTCCTCTGGTGGCTCTAGCTGGCTCTAGCTGGCACGCACACGACCACAGCCCAATGCGGCATCTCGTCGCGGTGGGAAGTTGACTCATTTAACAACAGTGTCTCTTGACAGGCACAACACAACAACAACAACAAAAACAATAACATGGAAACATAAATAGTGCAATGCATATGCACGCGTAATAAGTCCACTTTACGAACACAGGCTCTCTGCATCAGGAATCTCCACGCCCGTTGCGCCCAGCCGAGTCGCACCGAGATGCCCGAAACGGGACACACACACTTTTCTCCAAGCTTTAACAATACGCCATCGCGAAAATCTTAAAATAAAATGGAGTTTTTTTTTTTTAGGGCTCATCGCCGGGTCGTGCGAGGTTCACGTCCCCTGCGCGTGGGTTTGAACTAGCTGGCTTAGTCTTTTTGCACGCTACTCCCCTTCGCCTCCCACTCGATGTTCCAACCTTCCCGTCCTGGCCTGCCCGCTCGCTCGCTCGCTCAGCGGTTATTACCAGCCCATCAAGAGTGCTTTCTGCCCGGCTCCCCGGCTGGCCAGAGGGCAAGACACGGCTCCATACCCGAGACCCTGTTCCAGACCTCTCGCACAAGCTACGTGGAAACAGTTTCCTCTTTCGGGCGCCAGCGCCGCACCAGCAGCCCGAAAACTACCGTATGCGGCCACTGCGCCGCACAGGCATTGTCAATTTTTTTCAACGGTGTCGCAATGAGCCAAATATCTGGATTTTTTCATACGTGTAACTATATATATTCTTCCATTTCCTCCTGCTCTGTGTTTTCTCGATGGTGATACAAGTAATTGGAAACTCAAAAAAAAGAGAAGAGAAATAATGGTGTCTGTTGCTTCGAATGTTCTCGGCACCATAGGAACGGTCCTATGGTGTGTCCAGATGGTACCCCAGATCATCCACAACCACCGTGCGAAGAACTGCGAAGGCCTACCACCGCTAATGCTATTTCTGTGGTGCCTCTGTGGTGTCCCATTCTCCATTTACTTTGTCTCGACAAACGCCAGCATCCCTGTTCAGATCCAGCCGCAGTGCTTCACGGTGCTGTGCCTAGTGACGCTGGGCCAGGTACTCTACTACCCACCGGTGGCCAAGCCCAAACGGCAGGTGTTCATCCTCATGGCTGCGTTCCTCGTCATAGCTGCCGGCGTCGAAGTTGCGTTCATCGTGCCGCTGCGCCGGCTGTACTTGGACAACGGCGTGTCCTGGCCGCCGCTCGTGTTTGGCGTGCTCGCGTCGGTGCTCCTCGCCGTTGGACTCATCCCGCCGTACTTTGAAGCAGCGAAGCGCCGCGGACGCATCGTCGGGATCAACTTTGGGTTCCTCGCGATGGACCTCGGTGGCGCGCTGTTCTCCCTTGCGTCGCTTGCCGTTGAGGGCCACGTCGACATCATGGGGTGTGTCCTGTATTCCATCTGTGCATCGTTGGAGATTGGCATCGTCGTGAGCCATCTCGTGTGGTGTATGAGGTTCAAGTGGTTTGGGAATAAACAGGACCAGCAGGAGAAGGATGTGGAGCAGGCCGGAGAGACGAGCAGCGCCGATGCCGATGGTGACGATGAGTCGTCGCTTGACCCAGAGGTTACTCGTGTGGAGGTGGCTGAGAAAGAGGAGGCAGAGCCCGAGCGGCAACACGATATACAGCCAGAGCTCACAGCGGTAGACAGCCGTGTTTAATAACGATACCACGAACAGGAAAAAAATAAACTATAGCATTAATAAAACTTTGTACATTAACTCACATCTCCGTGCGCCCGTATACGGATTCCAGATCCTCCCTGACACGGTGCCGCTCCCCCCTGCCCCATTCCATCTAAATTCACCTGCTTTGGGAATTGAGGTAATCACTCACAGAGTTCTCATCCTCGAGCCACGACGTGTCCCAGTCCCTGTCGAGTAATTTGTCGCTTGGGTCCGTCCAGAGGTACGCGTGTGCATCCACCAAGCCGGAACTGCCTGGATCCTCAGCCACATCGCCATTACTCTCATCGTCCAGCAACTCAACGACAACCTTCCGGCGATCAAACTCGCCGCCCTCGTACCAGTCGAGGTAGGTGACGTCCCTATCCGTGAACCCTTCAATCAGCACCCCGCGTACCTCGCCATCTTCAGCGGTGATGATCGCAGGATACAGGGCGCCTTTAACCATGAACCGCTTGTGTCCTCGCAGCACGGCGTTGCGGAGCTTCAGATCGTTCTCGCCATTCTCCCTGTTCATGACGGTATATAGGATCCTGGGGTTCATCAGCGTTCCATAGCAGCTGTCGGTCGAGGAATCAGCGTTAGTGTTCTTTTCTGTGTCGCAGAAGATAAGACAAAAGACTTACAACACCTTATGCGTAGCCATAGTTTTATGTGTGTTTTTTTTCTCAAGTCTCGAACGGCCTTCCAGTGCAGGATACGCCGCGAGTATGCTATGTCCAGCGGGAAAAGATATATCTATCTGCCCGTCCGTAAATCTTCGCAGCCGCGGCCAGGATCACTAAAAAAGATCACGAGCTCAGGAATATCCGTCTCCCCCGCTCAATTGCCCTGGGGTAATTGGGTATATACGGCAAGGGGTAAAAAAAGGGGTAAAGTACAGGGGTAATATAATAAAGAGGGGGGCTCGGGGCTCGCTCTCGCTCTCTCTCTCGCTCTGCTGTTCTTCCCCAGCCCACTCGCTTGCTCTGTGCGCGTCTTGCCAGAATCACCGCCCGTGCTTTCGCGGCTCGAGACAAAAAACGGTCGACGCAGTGACGTCAAGTTGCGCGCGCCCCGAAGGCGGCCGCGACGCCGCGTCGCCATTCTCCCGAAACTACTCTACAAGCTCGCCCTTCGTATCGTATAACAGTAAAACTTCAGAACACAAACAATAGAGAAAAAAAATGGTGAATATACTTGAACAAATCGGGAAAAAAACAAAATTAGTGCTGTATTTTACGCCAGTTCCGAGATGTCCGTCTCCGATGCCTTCAGACCCATCACGTTGAGGAACAGATTGAGGTTCCCCAGGCACCGCGCAGCACGGTCGAGGTCATCAGGCGTGCCGCTCTCCCGCAGTGCCTTCGCGCGCGCCATCGATCCGAAGATCTCATTGCGGATCTCATCCACAATCACACGCTGGTGGTCCAGCTTGCCAGCCAGGGACAACGACGCGAGGAACTGCCAGATGTACGAGTCGTCCTCGCGTTCGGTGGTGGTGTCAGATGCCACAGACGCATCTGACGAGAGGTACGGCGGGAAGACCTGGGGCAGCCTGCCCTTGAGGTTCTCGAAAACAACGTCGTACGCCGACCCCCACGTGGCGAGGTCGTCGGTTCCCAGTGAGAACTCCTGCTTGATCAGCTCGAGCCGCGACACCAGGATCGTGAGCAGCGACAAGCCGATTTTCGTCGTGCAGAGGAACAGCACGTTGTTGCTCGATACGGCCGTCACGAGACACTTGAGGACATCCTGGAACGTTGCCTCCGACAAGAATAGCACGAGCGTCTTGAGCACCGTCAGCTGGAACAGCTCGATTTTTTTCGTCACGGCCGCCGGCACCTTGTAGCTCTCGTCGGCGTAGTTCCGGTACGAGCCCTTGAGGACGACATCCGTGTTCTGGAGGTTGCCAAAGACAAGCAAAATGAGCGCCAGCTTGTGCTCAGACGATAAAAAGTGGAAAACACGGTTGAACCCCTTCATGCCCTTGTCATACGATAGGGTAGACACAAACGGGTTGACCGGAGCCTCGGGTGTTGTCTCATCCGCAGCATGCATCGTCTCCCACAGCTCCGTATCGTCAAACTCTGCGTTCTCACGCTCGAGCGACTCCAGCTTCAAAACACACGAAATCACATTCTCGATGGTGAGCAGCTGGAACTGTTTGGACGATTTGCTCAGCTTGTGAGCCTTAGGCAGCGGAGCACTATCAGTGACCGACGCAGGAGCACCAACATCCTCTGCGCTATCCTCATCCCCCTGAGGACGGACAATCACCAGCTGTCTCCTTGGTTGTCTACCTGTACCCACCGCAACGCGGCCAAGCGCACCTTCCCTGGAGAATCCACCACCGCCCTCGGCACTACGCGCACCACGCTCCTTAGCCACCGTAACGGCCTTGGCAACCTGTTGCTGCATGCGCTGCAGAGCGACATCCGCACGCTTACCGCGCCCACCCAGTCTGTGACCCGACTGGTCGAGGTACTTCTGTGCAATTGACGACATGTTCTCGGCGCCGTGCGCAGTGTTGAGAACCTTGTGTACTTGGAAGTAGAAATCTTCGTTGTACGGATCATCAGTTACGATCTGCGATAGCTGGAACCGAGTAACAAAGTCCTTATCACGTGGATTCATGAAACCAGAGTACCGCTGGATACGCTGCACCTTGTGGGCACGGGCCGTGAGCCGATCACGCTCCTGTGGAGTCAGATCCGCGCGTGGTTGACGTGGACTGTTGTTGTTGTTGTTGTTGTTGTAACCACGGCTGTTGTTGTTATACTGCTGCTGTTGGAATCTCTGCTGCTGCTGCTGCTGTGGGTGTGCTTGCGGCTGATCATGCTGGGACTGCTCGTGCTGGGGATGCACTGGAGCAGAAGCTTTGGAGACTGGCTCCTGCACCTCTTGCGATCCAAGCACGGGAAATTCAGACAGCTCCGTAGCCCTTTGCTGGACTGGCTGCTGCTGCAACTGCTGGGGCGACTGCTGAGGCGCCGGCTGAGGTGCCTGCTGAGGCAACTGTTGAGGCGCCTGCTGCTGAGGGGGCTGCTGTTGAGGTGCCTGCTGCTGAGGAATCTGCTGCTGCTGCTGTGGCATCTGCTGCAAATGCGGCAATGGCGGTCCCTGCATGAATGGAGGCACGCCGTAATGCTGAGGAGGCGGAGGAATAAACCCAGGGGGAACCTGGCCAAACTGCTGCTGAAACTGCTGAAACTGCTGTGGTGACAAGCCAGGCGGAACCATATACCCTGGGAATCCGCCCTGCGGAGGAAACATCTGGGGAGGTAACTGCTGCTGTTGCTGCTGCTGCGGGAAAGGTGGCTTGTTACCACCCATCAGTTGGGCCTCAATCTCCTCGAGTGACAGGATTTTAGGCTGAAGTGCCTGTGGGGGCGGTGCCTGCTGCTGCTGCTGCTGTTGAGCACCCGTACCCGACGAGTTCCACAACGACGCCATTGGCTGCAGAACGTCATCCATAGTTGGCTGGTTCGCAACCTGCGCATAGCTTACACCTGGAATAGTAGCGGCCGTTCTTGTCGGCTGTTGAGGCTGACTGGCACTGCCTGAGAAATCGTAGTTTTTCCCCATCTCAGCGCCCGAGCCAAATGTCTCGTCGTTCAATGCATCTTCCTCGTCCAATTCATCGTAGGTGTCTTCAAAATCATACGTTTTGAAGTTCTTGTTGTCTCCTCCTTGTGGTGGACCACTGGGGTCAAATCCAAAGAACGACATCGTCCGGGGATGCGGAATTGTCTTTCACGGATCACTGATGGCTGTCAATAGCGGGTCAGCCTGATTCGATACCGAGTATGGATACACAGGATGGATTTGTGAACGTGTCGACGTGGATGGAGCCTGTCGTCGGGTGTTCTTCCGTTGCCCTAACTCAACGTCAATTTTCCACAGCACGACGAGGACTTGGGTCACGCACTACAAAACCGGCACCCCATAATCCCTTTTTTATCTGTCGTTTCGTGTGTGTGTTTTTTATTTTGAGCACGTATATAACCTCTGACTATCTGTAGTGGCACCACCAGCATCAAGTGCGCATCTCAAACCGTCTACCGCTCGCGGTCTTTCTCTCCTTCACCTCGTCATCGTCCTGTTCCCGCCTCGCGCGGTTCAGCACCTTGGTGTACCCACTCACTCTGAATCTCATTCTCTGGTGCAGATAGCACTTGACAATCTTGATGTGGTAGTGGAAATACGACCTAAACAGCTGGATGTGCGTGATGGTGTTCCAGCGCGTGTCCTCCGTCGACAAATGTCTTGGAAACAGCACGAACGTAATGTAACTCATCTTCTCGCTGTCCGCACCGCTGAACGGGTTGCTCACAAGATGGCGGATCTCAAGCGGTGGCTCCTTGTGCGAGTTGATCACCTGTGGCGCCGTCTGGATCGATCTGCGTCTCGCGTCGCTGAACTCTTGTAGGAAAACCTTCGAGAACACCTTGTCCGTCTCGTCTTTGAACACGGTTGAAAAGATCACGGTGACACGGTCGTTCGATGGCTTGATGTACATCGACTCCACGTCGCGGTAATGGATCTGCAGCACCTCTTCGGACGCGTTCGAGTTTGCATCCTCGCCGTACAGGTTGTTCGGGTCGGGCGGCTGCTGCTCTGCGAGCACGTCGTAGCGCTTGAACGCCTTGATGAATGGCGCAGAGAAACAGTTACGTTTCAGCAGTGATAAGTTGTCGATGGCTTCAGCGCGGGGCTCAGTATCGGCTGATCCGAATGAAACCTTCTCGAGATCGACGTAGATGCTGAAATCCCAGCCGGGCTCGGGCTCAGCGAGTGCTTCAAAGGCGGCGTACTTATCCTGCAGCAAGGGCAGCACGCCGTACTTGACCAAGTCAGCCCAGCACTTGATGTTTATCGAGAGCAGGATCTTCGTCTTGGACTCGGGAGTGGAGATGTGGTAGGTGGTAAAGTCGAAATCCGTGATGATGCGGTCCAGCGAGATCGGCACGTATCCCTCGGCAAACGCCGCGGTGAATGCCTCCTGGATCAACAGATTCTGGGGCTCCAATTGCAGCATTGTGTGATTTCTTCTTCAATTGGGTGGAGAAGTGCCGCCAATTGTGACAATAGCAGCTCCATTGAAGATGGCTGCGGGTGCGGTGGCAGTGAGCCCCCCGTCTCCAAAGGGGCTCACGAGGGCGCGGGCTGCGTAACCACAGGCCAGGTTCTACTTTATGTTGTCCAAAGTTGTTATTATAATTGTACAAATATTATAGGTTGGTTACTTGAATCGTTAGCGGTGTAATTGACGTGATTCTACGCTATCCAATTTGGAACGCTTTTTTCTTGTCTCCCTGCGTTCACTAATATGTACAGTCTTCTAGGTGTCTTTCTGTTCTTCCAATCCGATTCCAACTTCACTCTTTTTGACTTCTTGACCACCACATCATGCCTTGGCCGGCCTCTTCGCGCCGTATTTGGACCGCGACGTAGTTCTGTTGGCAACTCCACTCAGGTCCATTGCACCCCTGATCAGATGGTATTTCACACCAGGCAGATCCTGCGAACGACCGCCGCGCACGTACACCACGCTGTGCTCCTGTGCGTTGTGACCCTCACCGGGGATATACGCAGACACGACCTGGCCATTAGTCAGTCTCACCCTTGCAGCCTTGCGCTGTGCAGAGTTGGGTTTCTTGGGTTTCAAAATCATCACGCGCACAACGACGCCCTTCTTGATGGGCGAGTTGCCGAGATCCGGCGACTTGTTGGGCCGCACGGGTTTGCTGTATACACCCTTCCCACGACGCAGCTGGTTCAGCGTGACGTGTCTCTGTTGGGATGTGTTGAAGTTGACGAACCCAAGTGGGTGTTTGTCGAACATCGACGCCAGCACCGAGGTGTTGTTGCTGGTCGGCGTAGTGAACGCGGAGCGTCCCCACACACCTTGCACCCTTGGAGCAGCCTGTGCTATTCCTCTGAACACGAACTTGAGCATATTTTGACGGCCAAGCACACGTTTTCACCAACTCTATCAATCACTTCATCTTTCTCCATTTTGAGTCGCCCAAAAAGAGCTCTGGGCAGTTACCCGCACACACAAATACTCAGTGCACGACCATATTAGAAAACGGCCAAAGACGAAAAGACGAGAAGGCGGATTGGCTGAAAGGTGCTGGAGTATCATACGCCTTTGCTGATCCACATTACACACCATGTTGAGACTTGCCGTCCGGGCCCCCGTGAGGGCAACACTTGCGCTCCCAAGATTTGCCTTTGCTCCCCTTGCATACTCCCCTACATTGCGTGTCCCTATACAGCCAGCGCCAATCGCTTCTCTCGTGAGACACTACTCGTCTGCGCCTGAGTTGACCAAGGAGATCATCCAGGAGAGGATAGTTGAGCTGCTTGAGTCGTATGACAAGACCCACGGGAAGACAATCACGCCAGAGGCATCGTTGACGAAAGACCTGGGGCTGGACTCGCTCGATACCGTTGAGGTGATTATGGAGATTGAGAATGAATTTTCGATATTGATACCTGATCACGAGGCTGATGAGATCAAGACAGTTCAGCAGGCAATTGACTATATCGCGGCTCAGGACGATGCGTGCTGATTTGGAGATGGTCTGTATGTTGTCCAGATTGTATAGAGTTGTCCAACAAGCTTAAAAGAAAAAAGGGAAGACCGTTTTTGCGTGTATACTCTCTCTCTCTCTCTCTCTCTCTCTCTCTTTTTCCTCATTATCATTATTTATTTGAAGAATATTTATTACTTATTGCGTTTTACATGGTGTCGCACTTCACTCTCCAGCTGTCTCAGCGACTGCTCGTAGATCGTTTTGTCGCTGTCTGTGATGTCGAGCACAAATGGTGGTGATGGTTTTTCGGTAGTGGAGTCGGATGGAGTCTCCTCTGCATTGCTTTCGCCGCTTCTCACAACGGCAATCTCAGCCACACTCTTGCCGTTTCTGTTAATCACCGATCCCGAAAACACAAGCTTCTTGAACCACTTCCACTCGGCCTGGCCCATTGCAAAACTCACACCAACACCCCGTTCTCCAGCACGCGCAGTACGACCGACACGGTGGATGTACTCTTTCGTCGACATCGGCAAGTCGTAGTTCACCACATGGGTTATCGTGGTCAAGTTGATGCCGCGCGACATAAGGTCCGTAGACACGAGGATATCAATTTCGCCCTCGGCAAACTGCCGCAGCACTCGCTGTCTCTCGTGCTTCCCCAATGTCGCGTTGATCGAGGCAACGGCAATGCGTATCTGCAGCGCCTCAGCAAGCAGTCCGAGCAGTCTTGCGAGACGCATTACCGAGTCGTTGGACTTGGCAAACACCAGTCCGCGTCTGGAGTAGTTTTCAGTATTCGTGAGAAACCGGAGCAGCACAAGCGGCTTGTAGTGTCCGAGCCCCGATGGGAACTTGAGAACAGCCTCGTCGAGCGTCTCTGGCAGGTGATATAGTTCGTGCACCAATGTGGTGGCGTTGTTAACCACGATCAACCGCGGCCGAAACAGCCTGAGGTGGGCCAGCTTCTCCGCGTCCGTCGTGAGCGTGGCTGAAAACACGAGCTTCGTGCACCGGGGACGCCATGCGCGCAGCACGCTATGCTTCTTCTGCTGCTGCTGCTGTTTTTCCACCTCACCAACAACGACATCGCACCAGTTCTGGAAACTCTGCCCGAGCAGCCGATCAGCCTCGTCAACCACGAGGAAGCGCAGCTGCTCGAGGTCAAGCTGCCCCGCCGCGATCACCTCAACGAGTCGCCCGGGGGTCGCGACCAGCACATCGGGCGGAGAGTCGCACAGACGGCGAACCTCATCGCGCACCGCAAGGTCTCCGCGGAGTGCCGCAACTCGGATATCCGCCCCGCGCGTCAGCTGCAGCAGCACAGCGTGTACCTGCTGCACTAGCACGCGCGTCGGGACAAGCACTATTGCTCGCACAGCGGGCACGGTGCGGGACAGGAGTGCCTGGACCAACGGGACGCAGTAGGCTAGTGTCTTTCCCGATCCCGTCGCAGCGTTCACGAGGAGGTCGCCGCGCGGTGTGGGAGAGAGCAGGGCGTGCTGTGCGTCCGTCAGCAGCGTCTGGATCACGGAGACCTGTACGCTGAAAGCGGTGGAGATGTCGAAATGCGTTTCCAGGTTCTTGAGTATTAAAGGGGCAATCGGTGGGGATATTTGGGAAAGCGGTTTCGTGTCTGTTGTGTTGAAGTAGGTTGGTGTCGCTAGCCAGTCGAGGTTCTTGTTCAGGTTTGACAGCGACACGAGACGTTTGTCTCGGGGTAGTGATGGCTGCGGTAGCGGTGCGAGGTCGTTCAGGGGTGCGAACTCGTCATCGGACACCTCGTTATCTGCGTCTTCGGTCGGCCGGTTCTTAATGGCGGACTTGAACTTGTGGAACACCGAACGCTGTCCCGCATTGTAGTCGTTATCAACGTCCATAGGGTCGTCTTGTTCCTCTTCCTTTTCCTGTTCACTTCCACTCTCTTTTTCACTTTCACTTTGACTGTCGCGCTCACTTTGTTTATCACTGTCACTCTCACTATCACTATCACTGTTGTTTCCGCTTTCACTTTCTTCACTCTCACTCTCTTCACTTTCACTTTGTTCACTCTCACTCTCGCTCATCCTCCTCTTGGAATTCCGTGAGACCGCCGCAGTCTCCACTGCCGCCTCTACTGGCACCTCCGCCTCCCGCAGAGGTCTTGCAACAGTGCCCCGAGGATCAAACCGAGCAGCAAACATTATCCGTACCAGCCACCACAAGAAAAGAACAAAACCACCTGTGTTTCCCGCCAGAAATAAATTCACAGCCAGCTGTGTCCCGCACGACTCCATCGCAGCGCCGGGGCGCCGTAACCGCCAGCGAGAAGAGATTCAAGAGCTCGTCAAACTCGAATCATACCAGCGACGTGAGAGATATCTCAAAGTAACATATCCACCAACTGAGGCATGAGGGCTGCGGCTATATTACTCAAGAGGTCTTCTTGGAAAGGTGAGTTTTTTGCGGCTACTCCATGGTGCTTGCCCCCTTTTCCTTCTCGTACTAATCCCTTTCTAGGCCCCCACGTTGTTCCCCTACCCATAGCCAATGCGCTCAAGACGGGCACGCCAATAAGGACCAACGCCAGGTCCTGCACGATTCTGCCGCAGTTCGTCGGGATCAAGTTCCAAATACACAACGGGAAGGACTACGTGCATCTCGAAGTGACGGAGAACATGGTTGGGTCCAAACTCGGCGAGTTTGCACCCACGCGGAAGAACTTCAAGTATACGCAAACGAAAAACAAATAACCACCGCCTCTGTATATATATATCTGTCGTCATTTTTTTGGTTATACGTCATTACTCTATTATGCACATCGTGTCGTAGATCGTCGTTATGGAATGTGTGTGTGTGTGTGTGTGTGTGTGTGTCGGTGTCGGTTTCACCTCTCGCTGCGTCGACTATCCATCATCTTCTCCTCTCTCAGCCGACCCGTCCGGTCAACCATCGGCCAGTTGCCCCAGCCGCTCAGCTTAGTGATGGTGCACGTGGCGTTGTCGTCCCCGCCAATGCATTCGACAAACTTCACCACCTCCTTTGCGGCCTCGTGCGGGGTGCCGCGCAGCGCTCCCTTGTTGTTCGTCGTCGCCATGATGAGATCGACAATCTCCTGGTCCGTGAGGTAGTTCGTGACGCCATCAGTCACGAGCACCAGGAAACACTCGTCACCGCCGAAATCGCCAACTTTGCGCACCTCCAGCTCTGCGGCGTGTTCGCGCTTGTACTTCTCCAGTTTCCGTGGGTCTCCAATTAGGAATTCGTGCATCTGCGGTTCGGCGGATATCCCCACGTTTTTCCCAGTCAAGTCGCCGAAGGACCTCGTGTTCGCAAAGTTGACAAACCTCTCCTCGCCGAACGAGTCCGTCATCAGCAACCCCGTTGAGAACTTGGCGAGCCGCCGCGACTCGAGCGGGTTCGAAGGGTGGTGGTTCACATTGAGCGCGTGCGCCACGCCGTCTTTGTCGCACAGGATTGCCCTCGTGTCGCCCAGATGGGCAATGATGAGCTTCGATAGCACGTGAGGCTCGTAGAAGAACACATCGTCAAAGGGAACAAACTTGTCGGACGCATGCGCCGCGGTCCCCCCACCGTGCGGGTCTGGGTCCAGAGTGTAGATGTACGCGGAAGTGCACGTTGACCCAGAGTGGTGGCCCTGCTGGTGCTTCTCGTGCGTCAGAAACTCATAGTCCGTGTACAGATAGCTGAGGAACACTCGCACCTTGAAGAAATCCTCGCCCGACACGCCGTCCCAGAGAGATGACGAGAGGGAAGAAGCGGAAGAAGAGCTGGGCTCTCCGGCGGACTCGGTCACTTTTCTCTTGCGCGATACCCCCAGCGCCTGTTCGAAATGCGTGTCCTGCCTGCGCACCCAACGCCGCCAGTACCCCCCAATCGACTTGGCATACGACCGAAACAGCTCCTGCACCGACGCCGCGGTGATCTCAAACGATTCAACGTTGCGCGACAGGTTCAGCGCGAGGTACTCGGCGCACTCGTCGCCGCCGTGTCCATCAAACACGTTGAAGTTGAACACCTTTGTAGGGAGGGCCGTGGGCGCCGGCGCCTCCTGGGTAATGGACCGCTGCTGCATCGGCACATCCAGAATCGCCACGTTGTACCTGTCCTCGTTGTACATCCTGTTGACGCGGGACGAGAAGTAGCCGTAGTTCGACGGCACCTTCATGAGATTGACATTGAGCACGATGTTTGAGTCCTTAACCGCAAGCGATAAATGCTGCGATATGCACCGCGTGAACGGCACGCGCTTTATCCGGGTCCCCCACATCTGCGCGCTGTCTCCGTTATGGTTATATATATATGTACAGATAGGATATTGTACCGAGATTGTTTCTCGGGCTCCGTCGTGAAGAAAGGGGTCTGGTGCTGTCGCTCGTTGCGCGCGCGAGCTCATCGCGGCCGCGGAAACAACCACCGGCCAAGAGGACACAGCAACAACACGCTGCACCCGCACACCCGGCCAGCCCCCAACTTACAAGCACAAATAGCATGGCCAAACAGCAGGCACCCGCGACACAGCAGCAGCAGCAGCAGGACCAGCGCAAAGTGCTGCCGAACGCAGAGTACCGCGAGCGGCTGCGTGCCGCCATCGGCGCTGAGTTCTTCCCGTCGCTTAGCAAAAGAGACACAGGTACCGGTCCGAGCAGCACCATGACGAGCGAGAGCGTCGAGGAGGTGACGCGGCGATACGTCGCTGTGGACCAGCACGAGTTTGCGGAGCTCCTGTCTCGTGAGAACGAGCAGGTGCGGGAGAAGCACGGAGGCGAGGTGCATACGCGGCCAAAAGCCAGGGACAGGAAAGGCAAGGGCTGCAGCGCTGTGGTGAAGTACGGGGCAGCTGGGATGCGCGAGAGTGAGGGAACACCTGGGTGGCCGGCGGTGGACCCGCGGTCGTCCATCACGTCGACGCGAACTACTCCCGTACCGCGCGTGCGGGTGCGTCGACGCAGGGATACACGCCGTGGGGTGATTGTCCCTGAGAACACTCGGCTCTCAAATGATCCACTGCGGCAGCTGCACTCTGAAACCACGAAGTCAGACCGCGGTGGCGTTGTTTCGGTGCGACGTGCTGAAAAATAGCCATCTGTTCCGTGTATGAGAATAGTGTTTATATAGATATATATAGTACATGCATGTCAAAACATTCAAAGTATCAACCTCTCGTCCTCTTCGTTATCGCCATCGTCAATCCCCAGCACGTCCTCGTCTGGCAGCAGCGTGTTGTCGCCGTCAAAACCGGTGAACTCGCTCGACGCAACCGTGCTCACGCTGTTTCGCCGGCTTCCGAGCTCAACCAAACCCGCGCCAGCGCCAGTCCTCGCGCCCACACCGTGAAACATACCCGTCAGTCCGCTGAAAAAGCCGCCACCGCCGCCGCCGCCACCGAACCACGTGGTACTCTCGCGTGGCTGCTCTTGCTGCAGCAGCAGTGGCGAAGCGTCGTATGTGTCACTGCCTATACGCGCACCGCGCGGTGCGCGAGGAGGCGTGGAGCCAGACCCAGACACCGACCGACGCCCCAGCTGGAACGGCCGTGGTGCAGCCTGGTTGACGCGCTCGCCCTGTTTGTTCAGCTCGCGCGCCACGATGGCTTTTGCCTCGGTGACTATGGCATTCTCGCGCGCCGCACTGGTGACCGCGCGCGGTCCGGTCGTTGTGTTTTGAGGACCCGCACCACCAGCGCCGCTCTCATCCTCAACGTCATAGTCAAACTCGTCAAACATATACTCAAAGAGGAACTTCCCCCTTAGAAACTCGCGTAGGCGCTCGTACACCTTGAACGTTGATATCAGCAGCGGGATCGGGATGAGCCGCGGCAGCCACGAATTCAGAAACACACCCGCTGGGATCAGCTGGATCGAGTTGCCGAGGAAATGCTGGAACCCAGAGTCCTTGGTGAAGGAAGTCGACAGCAGCATGAGAAAGTTGTAACTGAGCGGGATCGTCAGCCTTGCAGCGTACGTGATGAAGAACACAACAGACACCGGGTTCGAAGACTGGTGCGGCGACACGTGGTAGATGTTGAAGATGCGGATCTTGGACAAGGAGAACATCGCCGAGAGCAGCATGTAGCACAGCACAACAAGACAAACGGTGAAGATCTGGATGATCGCGGTGCCGTGGGTCGTGCGCGCGGTGTGCGTCAGCCCATTCACAATGAGGTTGATCAACGACGCCTTGGTCTCGTGCAGCACTTCGGACTCAACGACAATCACGCTGAGCGCAGCGAGAATCACTGCGTTTAGCCTCCCGGTCCACGGGGAAATGTACTCGCTCACAAAGTACGCAAGCCTCGGGCGCGAACTCAAAAAGACACCGATGCGTGAGCGCGGCGCGAGCCGCGGACTCAATTCACCGAGCAGCTGCGCATTCAGCCGATCCTCGAGCACGATAACCCTCTCAACGCAGTTCTCAAAGTGGGTGCGCACACTCTGTAGGGCATATGTCCTGTCCTTGAGGTTACGCGCAATATCGCTGAGCACGGTATTCCCGAGCGTCGCCGGTGGTGCTGAAGCTCTAGCGTACTGTGACCCCTCGGGCACCTTCGCGAGCAAGTGGATAATCCAATCGCGCCACTCGAGCTGGGTGTCTTCGAGCCCACGCAGCGCAAGCACGCGCGCGCACGCCTCGCGGTGCTCAAATGCAGCGTCGTCGAGCGCCTCTTTGGCGTATGGCAGAGCAAGGTACGCGGCGTGCAGACGCCGCGCGTACTGCCCCGCGTGGCCCCACTGCTCGCGCGGTATAGCCACGAGCCCGTGCGCCATGAGCCAGAGCGCAATCACCAGCGCGTACAGGTGGGAGAGCGTGATGACGAGCGAGCGCAGCGTCGTCCATGTGAGCCAGGCCCGGTGTGTTGCGGCGAGGTAGGCGAGTGCGATTGCGCCCACTGCGAGCATTGCGAGTTGGAATTTGAGGAGCGACAGCGCGGCATCGCGGAGGCGCAGACGCGGCGCGTAGTGGCCTGAGCTGAGCCACGATTGCAGCAGTGGGAGGACAAGCCACGTGAGTGCGAACGTGGCCCAGTAGTTGGCCTTCCAGAGGATCACCACGACACGCGGCGAGAGGTAGAAGATCGACGAAGGATTGTCCGGGTTGTTGTCGATCGAAGTCGAGATCAGGTCAATCGGTAGCAGAAATATAATAGACAGCGGAAGAAACAGCGCAAACACAAGCGTCGTCGAGAGATATACCGGCTGGCGCGCGATATTGATAAAGATGTTTATGCAGAAAGCGGCCAGCGCCAGCGTCAGCAGAAAGCACACGAGTGCCACCCACCACTAGAATTTGCACCGTTAGTTTTCCCTCCAGCAATTAGCAAAAGTAATCCCCATACTTACCATCTGTACTTTCTCTCTGGTCTTCTGTATACGTGTACTCGTCTAACTCACCGCCTCTCCCTCAACTACAGATTCCTCTCCGCCTCTTCACCTTACTCCGTCTGCCAACATGACACGGGCCGCTAACTGTGCCACTACAGAACCAAAATCAGAACAAACTTATTATTATAGAGAGAGAGAGAGAGTGTGTGTGTGTGTGTGTATATGCGATACGATAGCCGCTGAATAGTTAATAAATTATCGTGATCCCGTTCCAGAGCAAGCAAACCAACCAATAAAACAAGACAGTACAAAAGACATCAGCTGCTATTCACCAAATACTTGTACCGCTTTTTTGTCACAAAGACATCGTTCAACGCCTCGTCATCCACAAACCACGCAACTCTACCTGCAGCACCCTCGTTTACTATGCTGCTGGGCAGTCCCTTGTCCGGCCGCTCCATTATCGTCTTCACCACGGGCGCCTTGGTTGCACCTTCAACGACAAATGCGATCCGGTGCGCGTGGCAGATGACGGGCACGGTGAGGGTGATTCTGCGCTCTGGCCCGGAAGGCGCATCCTCGACAGGCACCACCCAGGCGTAATTCTCCCTGAGGGTGGGTTGATTAGGAAACAGACTAGCAATGTGGCCGTCGGGCGCACATCCAAGTAACAAAAGATCAAACATTGGTAATTTCACAGAATCTTTGTTGGCAAATCCTCTGATGAGGCACTTTTCATACGCGTCCGCGCACTCCTGCGGATCCGACATGAGCGACTCGTCAACGGGGAACACCTTAGGCTGGCCTTGCTCGGGTGGAATCAGGTCAAACAGCTGGCTCTTAGCCTTGCCGTAATTCGAATCGGGCGAGTCAAAGGGCACGAGACGCTCATCTGCAAAGTATACATCCCAGCGGGACCACTCAACGTCTGTCCGCGAGAGCAAGCCTTCGTTCAATACGCTAATCAGCGAACCACCGGAGATTCCTATTCTAAAGCGCCGATTCACCTCCTTCTTCTTCTTGCGCGATAGCTCACTCGACGAGTGGTTGGCGTTGCTCGGTGTACGCGAGCGCGGGGATGTGGACAGGTTGGAAGATGAGGACAACGACGAGCGCGTCGTGTTCATCGGCGATGTCGTTGTGGGCTTTTTGTTGTAGTCGCCATAGAGGGCATGGTTCTGGGCAGCAACAATGTGGTCAGCAACCGCTTCCGCCACGCCGCCAAACTCGGGGAAGGAGTATATGAAGGGCACGGTCGTCGTCATCGGGGGAGGCGACTTGGTGCAATTGAGTGATTGATCGGGTGTATCTGTAGTGTATAAAGGGGGAGGTCGCTCCTTGTGGTGGTTGTCGTGCGGTTGTGTGTCGCTGGTGGTGAGCGCGCGCTCAGCTGAGCCGGTTGGAGGATGGGAGTGGCGGCTGCTGACACGCGGCGGGTGGCAGAGGGCTCCACAGTGAGTGAGAGGGCTCACCTGCCTCTTGTTTATGTGTATATATATATATATATATATGTGCAGCTCTATCTGACTGTCTGACTGGCTTCAAGATTCAGCTTCTATACGCTTCTGTGTCCTGCCCGTACTGTGTTCTACAATTGCGCATCTACTGCTGCTCCCCCCTCGAACAATCTAGAACCATCACCACCTCCACACCACAGAAGTCTACCAGAACACCACCAAAAATGGCCGATCTGCAGCTGATCCGTGCGGAATGCAAGCTGTATTTGGCGGCGCGGTTCCCAGGGACAACGTTGCAAGAGACAACTGCGCCCCAGGCATCCACAATCGCAGCGGGCAAAGCCCTTCTCCACATTTCGCCGCTCGCCACCGCCTCGGCATTCCTCGTGGTGCTCACATATGACGATTCGGACTCGAGGTCGATAACGGTGAAGCTCGACAACTTCAGGAGCGAGTCGTCTTCGAAGGACGCGCTCGAGGACGCTGCGCGCTCGAGGCTGCACGCTCTCTTCGACGCCCGATTTGCAGACCTCCTACCGGCCCCACCAAGATCGGTGCTACAGGAGTCAGAACCCCTGCAGCACCGGCCTAGCCCAGACGAGCAACTCGCACCGCTTTCCCTGCCGCAGCGCGGTCCATCAGCAGACACCAGCGCGTCCAACCCCGATGTGGACGTGCCCAAGTTCGACGACGAGTACCAGATGCAACGCCCCGGGAACTCCCAAACCGCACCCAAATTTGACGACGAGTACGAGATCCAGCGGCCGAGCCCAGCAAACGAGCCGCAGAACCCGCTGGCAAACCTCGGCGAGCGCGACCGCAACCCAGCAGGCATCTCGCCACACCCTGCGCTCACGCCGTACCTCGATCCACTGAGAGAGGGCGGCACCGGTGGGATGTACCCCACGGCGGATGATCCGCTTTTCCGCGGACCTGGTGGTGTGCGGTCCGGAGGTGGTGGATACGGTGGACTCGGCGTGCCTCCCGGTGCGCGCTACGACGACCCAACGTTTGGGTCCGGTGAAGAGGACTTTGATCTCGTGGGACAGGGTCTGCATGGATCAATGGGACCACGCGGCGGTCGTGGTGGGTTGAACCGCCGTGGTGGGCCTCGTGGCGGGTTTGGCGGTCCTCCTGGATTCGGCGGCTCCGGGGGCCCGCCTGGGTTTGGAGGGTCTGGCGGGTACGGGTCCGGTGGCGGCTTTGGCGGCGGATTCCTGTAATCAGCTTCCTGTTTTGTTGCTTTAATGTACATAGCTGTATGGCAGGTTTAAAAACATTAATTTTGGCTATTTTGTTGGAGTTCAATCTCCTCTTTTTGGTCTCCGGCATCTTGCAGGATCAATTTGCTCCCAAGGCAGCAGCAGCAGCAGCAGTAGCAGCAGCAGCAGCAGATAATACCAGTCCGCACTCTACCTCATGGAAGTCATACCCATCATCAGCACACAGATGCTGGACCAGTCTGGCTGGATTCCTGACAAGCGGCCCATCACGAGTAGACACCCACAACCACCCCGTCCTTACCGTACATTGTCACCCTGTGTTCCTCCAACTGTACAACAGCAAACCCGTCTTTATCCTTGGGCGCCACGGGAGCAAGTGCCGCCGCGTGCGAGTCAGCCGCTACACCAAACTTCGCCACGAGCAGACCCGTCGCTGCGTCAAGCACAATCAGGCCCTTTGCGTCCTCCACGGGCAGGGACTGCATTCTGCAGGATAAAAGTTAGTGTCGGGCTTTGATATGTATGTGTGTGTGTATGTCGTAAACGTACGCCTTGCTGATCTCCGAGCTCATGGTGGTGCTACGTGTGCCGGCAGCAGGCTCGTGTGGTCGTCTGTACATACTTACTCCCTCCACCTTGTATCTCCATCTTCGCCTTCTCCGTTTGGTTGCGGCACGCCGCGGTGGTTATACTAGAACCTGAATATGCATTTAGTCCAACAGCTAGTCCAACAGCGGCGAAATTATATAAAGTAAGTGACGAATGAATAAATATTCCCTGGAAAAAATCAACCGCGTCTTTCAAAATCCTCGGCAGAGACGCCCGACTTGTCGCACATCTGCCTGAAGATTCCCTCTTCGTCCTGGAACAACCGCCACGGCGTGTCATACTCCTTGACGCAGCCCTTGTCAAGCACCAGGATACGGTCGTAGTTGACGATCGTCTTGAGTCTGTGCGCAATGCACAGGATGGTGCACTGGCTGAACTCATTCACGATGGTCTCCTGGATCTTGGCGTCCGTCTCATAGTCCACACTCGAGGTTGCTTCGTCCAAGATCAGAATCTTGGAGTCGCGCACGAGCGCACGCGCAAGCGCAATGAGTTGCCTCTCACCAAGAGAGAAATTCGTCCCGTCGTCCTCGACAACCTGGTCGAGGTGGAACTTGTGCAGGTTCTCATCGTCCCTCGTTTGCTCCTTGACCCTCCCGAGCTGGCTCTCCTCGATCAGCCCACTGCGCCGCAGCGTGCTCCATAGCTTGTCGTCGCTCTGCTCCTTGAACGGATCCAGGTTCGCACGCAAACTGCCACGGAACAACACAGGGTCCTGTGGGATGATCGAGAGGCGCGACCGCAAGTCCCGCAGACCGATCTTTCCCACATCCACACCGTCAATCTCGATGCGGCCCTGTGGCTCGAGCTCAGAAATCCGGTACAGCGCCGTCATGATACTCGACTTGCCTGCACCTGTGCGTCCGCAGATTCCGATTTTCTCTGCTCCAGAAACGGAGAAATTGAGGTTGTACAGCACGGGTGGCAGCTCTGGGCGATAACGCAGCGACGCGTTGACAAAGTTGATCGCGCCCTGCTCTGGCCACGTAGGTGGCGGGGCGCGCTCTGGGAGCTCGTACGGCGCCTCCTGCGCGAGGTTGAACGCATAGTGCTTGAGCCGCTCGACTGAGTTCATCTCGTTTTCGATCTGCGTGAGTGCGCGCAGCAGCAGCGAAAGCGTCTGTGCGATTGTGAGCACATACGACAGGAGCAGACCAACGGACGACGCAGAGATGTTGAACTGGCGCGTCACACAGAGAATTGCAATGATAAATGCAAAACAGGCCGCCACGATGTCGAGGTTGATGGCGAGCCAACGCTGGTTGGCAATCGTGAGGTAGTAAGCCTCGTTCATGCGGTTGATCAGATTGTCGCTGCGCGTCACAAAACGCGCAGTGGCACGGTACGCCTTGACAACGTCCATACCCGTGAGGGTCTCGTTGAAATTGCTGTAGACAAACGAGCGCTGGATCGCCTCCAAACGCTTGATCTCGCGCGCGCCGGCCTGGTAGAAGTTGGCAATCGCGATGAACAGAGCAACGATGAATGGAACCGCAATTGCAAACCACGGAAGGTAGATGATACAGAGGATTGCAACGCCGATGATTGTCGAGAGAGGAAAGAAGAAGAGACGGATTTGCTCGGCGAGTTCATTGTCGAGCACATCCGTATCCTTTGTGAACCGGTTGAGAACACGTCCCATGGGTGTCGTGTCCATGAACCACATTGGCGCGTGGATCAGCCGGCGCACAGCCGCGATGTTGAGCTTTTTGGCCGCCTGGTTACTCAGGTAAACCAACAGTGCAAACTCCATCGTGAGCGTCAGCACAAACAAAAGGGTAAACATCACGTAGATCCCGATGTAGAACCCATCCGAGCGCCCGGGGAACTTGTTCGATGTCCAGAACGACAACCACGTGTTGGTGAACAGCTGGCAGAAAGTCGCAATCACAATGACAAACACCGTGAGCGGGATGTATCCCCATCTGAACACCCCGGACCCAAGTTGGACATACGTCTTGTAGATTTCAAAGTCGATGCTGTCAACCGCCCTGTCCTCGTCCTGCATCAGATGCCCATCGCCAGCCTTAGTGGCGTACTCGTTCTGCGTCGTCTGTTTCCTAATCAGCTCGAGCTCCTCTTTGGCGATCTCTCCCGCCTCCTCGTCCTCCAGCTGTCCCTCGTCGTCCTTGCCCTCCTCCTTGTTCTTCGACTCGTGGCTGAACTCCATCAGCTTCACAAACGCCTCGTTCCGGCTCCTCAGCTCCTCGAGGGTGCCGATATCGATCGATCCATCGCCATTCAGAAAAAGAATCCGGTCCGCGCTCCCGATCAACGACAGCTGGTGTGTCGCGAGGAACCGCGTCTTCGAGCCAAGCAGGCCAAGCACACACTCATCCATGATGTGCCGCCCCACGCGCGCATCCACCGCGCTCAGCACGTCGTCGAGCAGCACAATGTCCTTGTTCGCATACACCGCGCGCGCGAGGTTGATCCGCGCCTTCTGGCCGCCGCTCAGCGTGATGCCGCGCTCGCCAACCTCCGTGCGGTCACCCGCGGGCAGTAGGTCGAGATCGCTCTCGAGCGAGCACGCGGTGATCACTTCACGGTACCGCGTCTCGTCGTACTCCTCTCCAAACAGGATGTTGTCCTGCACGGTTGCGTTCTGCACCCACGGGTATCCGCACAGCAACAGCGACCCGTTCACCGTGACGTGGCCCCCCGTGCGGTGCATGAACCCAGACAGAGCGTTGAGCAACGAGGATTTACCGGAGCCAATGACACCGGTGACCACGATGAACTCGCCCACGGAAACGTCGATGTTGAGGTGCTGCAGACCGGGGAACTTTGTGCGCTTCACATCGGACTGCACAGACGACACGTCGTCGCCATGGGCTTCGTGGTCTTTTTCGAATTTTTCCCCCCTGTCAAGGGAGAGATCGCCGTCCTTGGGATTGCTATTCGCCGAGGACGAGGATGCAACATCAACCTCACTGCCACTTGCCTTCTTGTCGTCCTCCCCAGAATCTTCGCCTTCGTCATCGAGATCAAACTGCTGCCATTCAAACGTTGCATCGTCCACTTTAACCGCGAGGTTGAGCTTGCGCATCTCCTCCAGCGTGGCCCTGCTAGCCTCGGTGTGCTCCTCTTCAACGGGTATCTCAGACGATGAAAGGTACTCCGACACACGCTTGAGTCCAATGATGGCGTCTGTTCCCGTGGCTAGTGCCAGGGGCAGCATGATGACCTGCTGCGACAGCGTCTGGAACAGCGACAACGACGAAAAGATGGCTCCTGGGTTGCGGCTTCTGCCGATACCGTAGAGCACGAGGAAAGAGACAAGCGACGAGATCGACGGCAGAGAAATGGCAAAGGATATAAGCAGGTTACGCACAAACTGCATTCTGAACACGAGCGACATCTCGCGCGTGCGTGCGTTCGTGAGGTTATCCGCATACGAGGGCTCCCATGAGTAGTATTTGATCGCCTTGAAATTTTTCAGCAGCTCCTTGACGAGGTTGACACGCATATCTGTCCATTTGTTTGCGCTCTTACGCAGTGCCATAAGCATCTTCATGAATGAGCCAATGCCAAATGTGGCAAGGATGAACACGCCAACACCGACGAGTGCCGAGACACCAATGTTAACGATGAGAATAACGATACAGATGATCACGGGGAGTGGGAAGCCGATGAGAAAGGGCTGGAACCCAACCGCAAGGTCGATACGCGCCAAGTCTGTGCCCATGATCGAATTAATCTTACCAACGGGGAAGTGATGCTTCGACTTGTTGTCTTGTCGGAACGACTTGTCGAGCATCGTTTTTGTCAGAATGGCCTTGACCTGAGCGCCGGTCATCATCGCGTTGTAGAAAAAATGGTTCACCGTTATGCCGGTGACCGCCACCAGCAGACAACAACCAACGGCGTAGCCAACGCCCTGTCCGATTGGCTTATCAAGGCCCAAAGCCCTGTACTCGACAAAGTTGATCAGTGCTTTCTGCAGCAAGGGTGTGAGGGTCGACGCAACGTCTCCGCAGCCCTTGATGAAAATGGCAAAGGTATACTGCCACTTGAATGTCAAAAAGAGGCACAGGATCAGCGAGCTCACTGGGAGTACAAAATCGTCAAGATCCTCCTCCGGTGGCACACTGGATGTTTCTGGGGTCTCGCCTCTCTCTTCACATTTTGCAGCAATGTGTGCAGCCTTGTGTTTTTCCATCGCCGTTTCGAGATGCGCAGAAAACTTCTCATACATCACCTCGATCTTGAGGTCGCCCTCGAGATACCATAGATCTTCGGGCTGTAGCGTGCGCTTGTAACCTCGTGTGAGCACTGGGTATAGCCATGAAAAGAACACTTTTGATAGTATATTCGCCCGCTTGAAGGGGTACGCCGTCCTCTCGTCTTCAAGAGGCAGTGGCGGCACGTTCTTCGAGAACATGAACGACAACAGCTTCTTCTTTCGGTGCTTCAGCTGTGGAGGCTGAGCCAGCTCCAGAGAGGAGGACTGGTCGCCCGTATCTTTGTCCCTTGAACTGGACGAGACCATTTGTCTGTGGTTGTTTCAAGGGTCTGCCTGTAGTGTCTTTTTGGTGTCACTGTGTATTTGCTGTTTGCCACCTCAAGAGATCGTTTTCTTTTTCACCTTCAAAATCTATGCGGTTTTACGGGCTCTATTGATGCATGGGCCACAGCGAGCGCAATGCTTCGTGCCTCGCATTTCTCGGTGGAGGGAAAAACGAGCCTCGGGGCAATCAGCCGGATCGGGCAGCTATCTCCAACCGATGAGGTAAGCACTGCACAGCCCGGTTTCTGCCCTCGGGGTTGGCGCGCGTTTTGGTCGCTGGGTATCTGCTATCTACCAGATTATCACAATGGCTATATATTTTATCCAGGGACATATGTATACCCGTGTGCGGTGCATGCGCGAGGGATGTGATGTGATGTGGTGTAAGACAAAAAAGAGCCCATGCATCCACATAACCATGACCAAATGGCGAGATGCGATTGGCCCTCGATGGGGCAGTCGGATTTAGGAGCCGCTTGGCTACACGGCCGCGAGAGGCTGAGCAGAGTTGAAATTCATCTCCGAGCGGGTGGCAAATTGTCTTTATCGTGCGCCTCAAAGGTGACTCACCCATTCACACACTCACACACACTCTCTCTCTCTGCCTGTTCTTTCTTCCTTCCTGCTTTCGAAGATCTTAAATTTCTCATAGCTGCATCGCCAAGACGAGCCGAGGCTCACACTCGGTTGTTGGTTGGTGGGGGCACTACCAGGTGGCAAAAGAAGTTTCAGTAGTGCGGGACTCAATCTGTGGGCCCTGCTTTTGTGTCTTGTTAATTCATAGGTGAAATTTATATGTACATGGTGAAAGTTATATATACAGCAAGTGATAGGGATCAATTGCGTCTCTCAAAGTCCCCAGCAGAGATGCCCGATTTGTCGCACATCTGTCTGAAGATTCCATCTTTGTTGTTGTACAACCGCCAGGGTGTGTCAAACTCTTCAACGGAGCCCTTGTCAAGCACCAGGATGCGGTCGTAGTTGAGTATCGTCTTGAGCCTGTGTGCGATACACAGGATGGTGCACTGGTTGAACTCGCTCACGATCGTCTCCTGGATCTTGGAGTCGGTCTTGTAGTCCACGCTCGACGTTGCCTCGTCCAAGATCAGGATCTTGCAGTCGCGCACGAGCGCACGCGCAAGCGCAATGAGCTGCCTCTCACCAAGAGAGAAGTTCGACCCGTCGTCCTCGACAGTCTGGTCAAGGTGGAACTTGTGCATGTTTTCATCATCCTTCTTTTGCTCCTTGACTCTCCCGAGCTGATCCTCGTCAACCAGCCCGCTGCGCCGCAGCGCGCTCCACAGCCTCTCATCGCTCTGCTCTTTAAACGGATCGAGGTTCTCTCTTATACTCCCGCGGAACAGCACAGGGTCCTGCGGGATGATCGACAGCCGTGAACGCAAGTCACGCAGGCCAATTTTGCCCACGTCGACGCCGTCAATCTCAATGCGCCCCGGTGGCTCGAGCTCAGAAAGCCGGTATAGCGCAGTCATGATACTCGACTTGCCCGCGCCCGTGCGCCCGCAGATCCCAACCTTCTCCGCTCCAGAAACGGAGAAATTGAGGTTGTTCAGCACGAGCGGTAACTCTGCGCGGTACCGCAGCGACACGTCAACGAAAGTGATTGCACCCTCGTTGGGCCACGATGGTGGCGGGGCGCGCTCTGGGATCTCGTAGGCCGCCTCCTGCTCAAGGTGGTACGCGTAGTGGTTGAGCCGCTCGACTGAGTTCATCTCGTTCTCGATCTGGGTGGCCGTGAGCATTAGCATCGAGAGCAACTGCGCGAGCGAAAGCACATACGTGAGAAGCAACCCGACGGATGCCGCCGAGATGTTGAACTGGCGCGTCACACAGAGCAGCGCAACGATGAGTGCAAACACCGACGCTATGAGGTCGAGGTTGATCGACAGCCAGCGCTGGTTTGCAATCGTGACATAGTACGCCTCGTTCATGCGGTTGATCAGCTCGTCGCCATGCTTGACAAAACGCTCAGACGCACCGTACGCCTTGACGACATCCATACCTGTCAAGATCTCGTTGAAGTTGCTGTAGACGAACGAGCGTTGAATCGCCTCGACTCGCTTGATCTCGCGGGCGCCCGATAGGTAGAAACTGCCAACGACAATAAACACACCAACGAGGAACGGGGCCGCAATTGCAAACCACGGCAGGTAGATAATGCACAGCACCACGACACCGATCATTGACGAGAGGGGGAAAAAGGAAAGAAGTACTAGCTCTGCCAGTTCGTTGTCAAGCACGTCGGTATCTTTCGTGAACCGGTTGAGAACACGTCCCATGGGCGTCGTATCCATGAGCCACATTGGCGCACGGATGAGCCGGCGCATAGCCCCAATGTTGAGCTTCTTGGCTGCCTGGTTGCTGAGATACACCAACAACGCAAACTCCACGGTGAGAAACAGCAGAAATAGAAAAATGAACATCACGTAGAGCCCAATGTAAAACCCGTTTGAGTGTTCTGGGAACTTGTAAGATATCCAGAATGACAACCACACGTTGGTGAACAATTCGCAGGACGTGGCAATGGCGGTCACAGACAACAAGAGCGGCACATACGACCACTTGAAGACCCCAACCCCGAGTCTCACATAAGTCTTGTAAATGTCCATTCCGATACTGTCAACAGCTCGTTCTTCATCCAGCATCAATGTACCATCGCCCATTTTGGTGGTGTACTCTTCGCTCGTCGTTTGCTTCCGGATGAGCTCTAACTGCCCCTCCACCAACTCGGAATCCGCGTCCTCTCCACCCTCAGCCGTCGACTCATGGCTGAACTCCATCAGCTTCAGAAAAGCCTCGTTCCGTCCCCTCAACTCTTCAAGTGTGCCAACATCTATCGATCCATCCCCGTTAAGGAAAACGACGCGATCCGCGCTGCCGATCAGCGAGAGCTGATGCGTAGCGAGAACGCGTGTCTTACCCGCCAGAAGCCCAAGGACACACTCATCCATGATATGCCGCCCAACACGCGCATCCACCGCACTCAGTACATCATCAAGCAGCATAATGTCCTTGTTCGCGTAAACCGCGCGCGCAAGGTTGATCCGCGCTTTCTGCCCGCCGCTCAGCGTGATGCCGCGCTCGCCGACCTCCGTGCGGTCGCCGGCAGGCAGTATTCCAAGGTCGCTTTCGAGCGAGCATGCAGCAACCACCTTCCGGTATCGCGTCTCTTCGTACTCCTCGCCAAAGAGGATGTTCTCCCGCACGGTTGCATTCTGGACCCACTGGTAACTGCACAGCAGGAGTTTACCGTTTGTGGTCACGTGACCTCCCGTCCGGGGCATGAAGCCAGACAAAGCGCTAAGCAGCGACGACTTCCCGGACCCAACGACACCCGTAACCACGATGAACTCACCAGCGGAAACCTCCAGATTGAGGTGCTGTAGGCCGGGGAACTTGGTGCGCTTGACCTCGGACCGAACGGAGACCTCATCGCCGCTGCCTTTCTCTTCCTCTTGCAAAGAAATCCTTGAGCCGTGCCGGCGGGCCGAGGAAAACGAGGATGCGTCGAGGTGATCTTCCGCGGTGTTTTCCTTGCCTTTGCCCTCTTCCTTGCCACCTTCGTCGTCGTTGTCGTCCCTGGCATCAAACTCCTGCCACTCAAATGACGCGTCATCCACCCTCACGGCGAGGTTAAGCTTGCGCATCTCCTCGAGCGTGGCTCTGCTCGCATCGGCGTCTTCCGCCGCCTCCTCCTCCTCCTCCTCCATGGGCAGCTCGGATGAAGAAAGATACTCCGACACGCGCTTCAGCGCAACGAAAGCGTCCGCGCCTGTAGCGATCGCCACTGGCAACATGATGATGTGCTCCGCCAACATTTGAAAAAGGGTGAGTGACGAAAAAATGGCTCCTGGATTGCGGTCTCTACCCAGGCCGTAGAGAACGAGAAAAGAAGCCAAGGACGCAAGTGATGGTATAGCCATTCCGAAGGACATAAGCACGTTGCGCACAGACTGCATCTTGAACACGATGGACATTTCGTTAGTGCGCGCGTTCGCCAGGCTGCTCTCGTATGGCGCCTCCCATGAATAGTATTTGATTGCCCTGAAGTTCTTCAAAAGCTCCTTGACGAGGTTCACACGGGTGTCTGTCCACTTGCTTGCTCTGGTTCTCAAACTCATCAGCGATGGGATGAATGCGCCGAAGCAAGCCGTGACAAAGATAAACACGCCGATGCCGACGAGTGCAGATACGCCAATGTTAACAATGAGGAGCACGATGCAAATGGTGATGGGGACTGGGAAACTGATGAGAAAGGGCTGGAATCCGGCGGCGCGGTCTACCCGCGCAAGATCCGTTCCCATGAGCGAGTTGAGTTTCCCCACGGGGAAATGGTGTTTCGACTTGCTGTCCTGCCGGAATGACTTTTCGAGCATCGTTTTTGTCATGATGGCCTTAATTTGAGCTCCGGTGATCATTGCATGGTACGAAAAATGGTTGGTCGCTATACTAGTAGCTGCCACCAGTAGACAGCAGCCGAAAGCGTAACCGACTCCGCGGCCGATTGGCTTATCGATGCCGGAGGCCCGCTGCTCGACGAAATTGATCAATGCCTTCTGCAGCAAGGGTGTGAGTGTGGATGCCACGTCTGCGCAAATTTTCAGGAAAACTGCAAACGCATATTGCCACTTGAAGTTCATGAAAAGGCACACGAGAAACGTGGACACGGGGAGTACGAAGTCCTCGAGATCCTCGTCGGGTGCCACACTCGACGTTTCTGGAGTCTCACCTCTCTTGCCACACTTGGCAGCAATGTGCCGTGCCTTGTGCTTCTCCATAGTGGCTGCGAGCCTCGGGGCAAATTTCTCATACATGATCTCGATTTTGAGATCACCTTCGAGATACCACATGTCTTCCGGTTGCAGCGTGCGCGTGTAGCCCCGCGCTAGAACGGGAGACAACCATGAGAAGAACACTTTCGACAGGATATTCGTATGCCTGTAAGGGTATGCCGTCCTCTCGTCTTCGAGAGGAAGTGGCGGCGGTACCTTTGAGAACGCGAACGACAAGAGCTTCTTTCGGCGCTTCAGCTCTGGAGGTTGCGCCAGCTCCACGGACGACGACTGGTCGCCCGCATCGCCGTTCCTTGAGCCTTGCGAAACCATTTGTCGTGGTCACCCCAGTCTGTGCTTGGAGTGTCCACGGGAATTTGAATTTGCCACCTTGTCCAGTCTGTGTTTATATGGAAATTTTGCCACCGTAAGTTGAAAAAGATCGTGTTCAGCCTCGTACAGATAACGCAATGCAATGTAGGTACCCTCGCTGCACAGCCAAGTGCCTCGGTGCAGCAACCGAACTAGGAAGCTAGCCCCATTCGGGCGAGACGAGCTCTTGTGGGGGGGAGCTGGAAGTTGTGCTGGGCTGTCTGGACTGTCTGGTTTGAGTATACGCGGCGGGAGGACGAAAGGCTGTAGATACGACACAGTAGCAGTTCAGTCACCCATTCGTCCTGGTGTCGTCCCTTATGTGCTGCCCCGATGCGCTGAAACGAGTCGCGATGCCAGTGGCCGTCGGCTGTCGGATTTACCAGCCGCGTGCCTTTGAGAACGCGAGCGGCTGAGCAGAACCGGAAGTCAGTCCCGAGTGGGTGGCAAATGGTCTCTTTTCCGTGTAGTGATTACCGCCATTCGCCCAGATGAATCTCCTCCCTCTCCTTCTTTTTTCCTCCTTTGCTGCCTTGTCTCAGATCTACGAGCTTGCGTCGCCGATATCAATTAAAGCTATTCGGTGTGTGCACTACCAGGTGGCAAAACAAAGTAGTGTACAGCTCAATCTATGCGGGGCAGTAGGAATGTCTCTTCTATATGTACAAGAGAGAGATATACGCGCACAGCGTAAATATATACAGTAGGTGATGAATGAATATCCTCTGGATAAAATCAATTGCGTCTCTCAAAATCCCCAGCAGAGATACCCGACTTCTCGCACATCTGTCTGAAGATTCCGTCTTCGTTGTTGAACAACCGCCAGGGTGTGTCAAACTCTTCAACGGAACCCTTGTCAAGCACCAGGATGCGGTCGTAGTTGATTATCGTCTTGAGTCTGTGCGCAATGCACAGGATGGTGCACTGGCTGAACTCACTCGCGATCGTCTCCTGGATCTTGGAGTCCGTCTCGTAGTCCACACTCGAAGTCGCCTCGTCCAAGATCAGAATCTTAGCGTCGCGCACCAGCGCACGCGCAAGCGCAATGAGCTGCCTCTCACCCAGTGAGAAGTTCGACCCATCATCCTCGACAACCTGGTCGAGGTGGAACTTGTGCAGGTTCTCATCGTCCTTCTTTTGCTCCTTGACCCTCCCGAGCTGGCCCTCCTCAATGAGTCCACTGCGCCGCATCGCGCTCCACAGCTTCTCGTCGCTCTGCTCTTCAAACGGATCGAGGTTGTCTCGTAAGCTCCCGCGAAACAGCACAGGGTCCTGCGGGATGATCGAAAGCCGTGAACGCAAGTCATGCAGACCGATCTTGCCCACATCCACACCGTCAATCTCAATACGACCTGGTGGCTCAAGCTCAGCAAGACGATACAGCGCCGTCATGATACTCGACTTACCCGCGCCTGTACGCCCACAGATCCCAATTTTTTCGCTTCCAGAAATTGCGAGATTGAGGTTACTCAGCACGAGTGGCAACTCTGGGCGGTACCGCAGTGATGCGTTGACAAAAGTGATCGCACCCTTTTCGGGCCACGACGGTGGTGGAGCGCGCTCTGGAATCTCGTATGCAGCCTCCTGTGCAAGGTGGTACGCGTAGTGGTTGAGCCGCTCGACTGAGTTCATCTCGTTTTCGATCTGCGTGAGCGTGAGCAGCAGCGTCGAGAGCGTTTGCGCGAGCGTGAGCACATATGTGAGGAGCAACCCAACAGAAGAAGCCGAGATGTTGAACTGCCGCGTGATGCAGAGGAGCGAAACGATGAATGCAAACGCCGCTGCTGTGAGGTCGAGGTTTATCGACAGCCAACGCTGGTTTGCAATCGTGACGTAGTAAGCCTCGTTCATGCGGTCAATCAGCTTGTCGCCACGCCTGATGAAGCGCTCGGATGCGCGGTGTGCCTTAACGACATCCATCCCTATCAAAGTCTCGTTGAAGTTGCTGTAGACGAAGGAGCGCTGGATTGCCTCGAGACGCTTGATCTCGCGCGCACCAGCCAGGTAGAAGCTGGCAATAGCGACAAACAATCCAACAAGGAACGGAACCGCAATGGCAAACCATGGCAGGTAGATGATGCACAAGATCACGACACCGATTATGGATGAGAATGGAAGGAAGAGAATATGCACCTGCTCTGCTAGCTCGTTGTCGAGCACGTCTGTGTCCTTTGTAAACCGGTTCAGTATGCGACCCATTGGCGTGGTGTCCATCAACCACATTGGCGCATGAATAACTCGACGCATAGCCTCAATGTTGAGCTTCTTAGCTGCCTAGTTACTCAGGTACACCAGCAAAGAAAATTCCATAGTGAGAAAGATCAGATACAAAAAGGTGAACATCACGTAGATCCCGATGTAGAACCGATCCGTACGTCCTGGGAACTTCTCAGCTATCCAGAATGACAGCCACGTGTTAGTGAATAAATCGCAGAACGTGGAAATAGTGGTCGTAATAAACAAGAGTGGCACAAATGACCACTTGAAGGCCCCGACTCCGAGTCTCACGTAGGTCTTGTAAATATCCATCCCAATACTGTCAACGGCCCTCTCTTCATCCTGCACCAATATTCCATCGCCCATTTTCGTGGCATATTCTTTGTCCGTCGTCTGCTTCCGGATAAGCCTGAGCTTCTCGCTCGTAATCTCGTCGGCTCGTTCCGCCTCCACTTTTTCTTCTTCTCCTTCTTCATTCTGGCCTTTCGACTCATGGCTAAACTGCATCAGCTTGACAAATGCCTCGTTCCTAGACTTTAGCTGATCGAGCGTGCCGACATCTATCGATCCATCCCCGTTTAGAAAAACAACGCGGTCTGCACTCCCAATCAGCGAGAGCTGATGCGTGGCGAGAACTCGTGTCTTCTCACCCAGAAGCCCGAGAATACACTCGTCCATGATATGCTGACCGACATGTGCATCCACAGCGCTTAGCACGTCATCAAGAAGCACAATGTCCTTGTCCGCATAAACCGCGCGCGCGAGGTTGATCCGCGCCTTTTGGCCACCGCTCAGCGTGACGCCGCGCTCGCCGACCTCCGTGCGGTCACCCGCGGGGAGCAAGTCAAGATCGCTTTCAAGTGAACATGCAGCAATCACATCCTGGTATCGTGTCTCATCATATTCTTGTCCAAACGTGATGTTCTCCTTCACCGTTGCATTCTGGACCCACGGATATCCACACAGCAGGAGACTGCCGTTCACCGTCAGGTGACCTCCTGTCCGGTGCATGAACCCAGACAAAGCGCTTAGGAGCGACGACTTGCCGGACCCAATCACACCCGTAATCACGATAAATTCACCAGCAGCGAGTTCGAGATTGAGGTGCTGCAGGCCAGGGAACTTGGTGCGTTTGACATCGGACAATAGGGAGGCGGCGTCGCCACTGAATTTCTCCTCTTCATTCAAAGGGAGCGTGGCGGTGCCCTGGAGCTTAGTCGAGGAGGAGGAAGTATTGGGGTCAGCTCCGGTGGTGTTCTTCTCGCTTTTGCTGTTGTCCTTGTTTTTGCCCTCTTTCTTGTCATCCTTATCGTCGCCGTCGTGGTCTTCATCGTCGTCGTCGTTGGCATCGAACTCCTGCCAATCAAATGACGCGTCATCCAACTTCACAGCGAGGTTAAGCTTTCGCATTTCCGCGAGCGTGGCCCTGCTGGCGTCGGTGTCCTCCTCCTCCACAGGCAGCTCAGACGAAGAAAGGTACTCTGACACCCGTCTGAGTCCAACCACAGCGTCCGCGCCCTCAGCAAGCGACACCGGCAGCATGAGTATATGCTGAGCGAGCATGTCGAACAGCGTCAGAGACGAAAAGATGTCTCCTGGCTTGCGGTCTCTGCCGAGGCCGTAGAGCACGAGGAAGGAAACAAGCGACGTTATCGAGGGCAATGAGATGGCACAGGAGATAAGCAGGTTGCGGACGGTCTGCATCTTGAACACGATAGACATCTCGCGCGTGCGCGCGTCCGCCAAGTTTCTCGCATACGAAGGCTCCCATGAATAGTATTTCACTGCCTTGAAGTTCTTGAGAAGCTCTTTCACGAGATTGACACGCGAGTCTGTCCATTTGTTTGCTTTGTTTCTCATATTGATGAGCAGCGTCATGCAGGCGCCGACGGCAAACATTGAGAGGAGAAACACACCGATGCCGACGAGTGCCGATACGCCAATGTTGATAATGAGGAGCACGATGCAGATGATCACGGGCAGTGGGAAGCCGACTACAAAGGGCTGAGAACCGAGTGCAAGATCGACCCGCGTCAGGTCCGTTCCCATGATCGAGTTGAGTTTTCCCACGGGGAAATGGTGTTTCGACTTGCTATCCTGCCGGAATGACTTCTCTAACATTGATTTCGTCAGGATGGCCTTAATCTGGGCACCAACCATCATTGCATGGTAAAAACAATGGTTCGACGCAACGCCGTTGACCGCCAGCAGCAGACAGCAACCGATGGCGTAACCAACGCCCTCTCCGATTGGCTTATCAATGCCGTAGGCTCTGTTCTCGACAAAGTTGATCAATGCTTTTTGCAGTAAAGGTGTGAGTGTGGATGCCACGTCTGAGCAAGCTTTCATGAAAATGGAAAACGCACATTGCCACCTGAAAGTCCAAAGCAAGCACATGACAAGCTTCGATACGGGAAGTACGAAATCCTCGAGGTCCTCCTCTGATGGTACACTCGACGTTTCTGGTGTCTCACCCCTCTCGCGACACTTTGTGGCAATGTGCCGTGTCTTGTGCTTCGCCATAGTGGCGTCAAGCCTCACGACAAAAGCCTCGTACATCACCTCGACCTTCAGATCGCCTTCAAGATACCACATGTCTTCCGGTTGCAGCGTGCGCTTGTAGCCGCGCAAGAGCACCGGGGACAACCATGAGAAGAACACCCTCGATAGGATATTTGCGTGTCCGTGTGGATACACCGTTCTCTCGTCTTCAAGAGGAAGAGGTGGCACCTTCTTCGAGAACATGAACGAGAGTAGCTTTTTTCGAGGCCTCATCTGCGGAGAGAGGGCCAGCTCGACAACGGACGACTGGTCGCCTGCCCCTTTGTCCTTGGAGCTGAGCGACGCCATTTGATGTGCTTATTTTGCCACCTGAAGTGGAGGATGCAAAGGACTTTTTCTTATTTGTTTTTCCACTTCGGTCGATAGCCAAGACTGGCTGGAAATACCTTTGGTGATTGATGTTTTGAAAGAAATCACGCAGTCTTACAGATGGCCCTGAAAACTTCGAACGGTAGACTTGTGATCAGCTTACGCCACCTTACCTCTTCATTCGATTCACCAACGGACCGGCTCAGCTTATATATATATATATATATGTATAGGCAGTTTCATGGCGGTGAAAAAAGCTCAAGAGTTCCGGAAGGTGGGTGGCAAATGGGCACGGCGGTAAGCTGCTCAACAATGCAGTCGCAGCTGCGCGTCTGCGCCGAACGGCTCGACCCAAGTCTCTCGGCTTCTAGCAGGACGGAGATAACAGAGGCGCGCAGCATCGCCGAGCAGTCGCGCTGGGCGTACGTTCGTGGAACCTTCTCAGCCGTGGCAGAGATGTGTGTCCCTCCTCTACACATACACGGCTACTCTGGTGCAGGGACTCGGGGGCGGTATCCTCCACAAAGCCCATGGCGAGCTGTTGACGGTTTTACGAGCGAGTAGGGGGATGGCTGAGCAGGTTCGGATACGGTTCGACACCGGGCGCTTTGTCTGGGTCGGTGGCAAATGCGCTGCTGTGCGCCAGTGGTGGATTTCAGGCACTTTTCAAGCCTTCGTATTTCGGAGATATGTCGCGCGCCAAGATGAGCCAAGCGCCAAGCGCCGAGCCCAGAGTCGGTGTTGAGCCCTTTCAGGCGCACAGTTATATCCCGCACAATCCGCATAGTAGCCGGATAAAATCTATGTATCGGGCAAATGTAGCTGGAATTACTGTAGTGCTCTTCTTGCTCTGCTTTCGACCGTTCCTGCTTCTCCCCGTGGTCGCGAAGTTCGAAGCACCCTCGGGCATACGTTCCGAGTGGCAAAAAAAGTCCCTGCAGATGGTAGTGCTACACACAATTTGTAAATGCACACCTATTCCGTTTGCGGAGATGCTTTTGCTCATCCACGACTTGTTTTGCTCTCACACTACCTTTGTAGTTTTGTAGTGGAAAATTCCACAACCGCGCCCGATCTCTTATGGCACACTTCACTTATTTTTTCTCCTCGGTTTTTTTTAGAGGAATTAAATCCGCTACTAACATATATATCAAGTGTTGATGGTGCAAAAAGTAAACTCACCAACACGAACTGCGAGAAATACCGCGGGCCCGACTGGGTCTTAGCGGACTCACCGACTCTTGAGAAATACAATCCAATCATCCAGTTTTTTTACATTATATACTTTAAGTAGAAAAAGAAGAGATTAGTCCAAGATTTCGGCTAAGAGACAAAAAAAATTAGTGTATACTTCCAGTCAAGAAAAAAAAAAAATCTAATCGAAACTTTGGGTAGAGAAATAATTTTATTTTGATAGACACACAAAAATGGAGTTCAGCCTCAGTCAACTTTGTCTGAGCACAGGTCAATAAAAAAGCACGAGTATTTGAGCTTCTTCACCAGAAGGGCTAGGAGGAGCAACAGTAAGGCTATAAGGCTAGGAGGAGCACCAGGAAGGCTATGAGGCTAGGAGAAGCACCAGGAAGGCTATGAGGCTAGGAGGAGCACCAGGAAGGCAGGCCGTGAGGGCTCTGGAGTCAAGCTGAAGAAGTTCCGGGCGCTTGGTAGCCCCCAAGTTTTTGTATCTAATCTATTTTGTTACTAATGCCTTCATCCCTCAACGTCAGTTTATTTATTGATTTATGTCTTCACATTTAACAGTCTGATTATTATTAAGGATACTGATACAGACAACGCCCTAAGCGTAACAGACACCCCCCTAGCCCTGCCCCATCCGGAATTCTCTCTGCAAATTCCCAGGTCAGTAGGTATGACAGAGCCCTCTCTGTGGGCCGCAGCAAGGCGGTCATATAGGAGAGGGCCTTACTCAGGATGTTCTTTTCTATATGCCAGATACAGAGAATCAGATCCCAGGATGGTAGCACAACCTTGATTGCGTTCATAAGCGCTTTCTCTTTGTCCGTCAATATTGTTCGAGGGAGACACCAAAGTACATCTTCGTAGTTATGCTGCTTCTCTTCCCCAATGAATGCTAACGCGATGTAGCATGTCTGCCCTGTGGGGGCTACCCCCACGATATCAAGAAGAGGAAAGCTGTACTTGTTAGTTTTGTGAGTGCAATCCATGGATAGCACCCACGGGTGATGACGAAGCATTTCGAGACCAGTTTTGTGAATACAAAACAAACATGTTACGTGCCCATGAACGTCAAATTTGTACCTAAATCTCCAGTCCTCGGAATCGGGAAGATCAAACAAGAGAGCTTGTATGGATGATCGGCTAGCTAGGCGTTCGAAAGCCAGCTTTCTGCGGCGGTTATAGATGCCCCTCGAACTAAGTGGACATTCCGGATCTTTCTCTAGGAGCGCATCTAGGATTTGCCTTGTTGCAGGGCCCTGACGAATTTGAGCATCAATAGCTTCCGCGTTCTCTAGAAGCGTCTGATTCCGGTGCACATGTTGGGAGCGTGAATCCTCCGGGCCATGGTTATGCTGAGGCTCTGTGCACTGTACCTCCCACTTATCGATCCGCTTCCGATATCTAGCTGCGACTAGAAATAGACAACCAGTGGAGAGGGACTTCCTGTTGCGACTGCGTTTAGTACCAACTTTATCTCGATACTGCCTTCCGCGGGTGCAGCACAATTTGGTATACAGCTTGCCGCCAGTCGTCTGCGAGTTAAAAGTTGTGACAGAATAACCTTCAATTCGTGAGACACTGTGGATCATGGCCTTTGCAAGATCAAGAGTTGCGAAGAACACTCCAGAAGGAGGAGGTCGCATCGCGCTCGGAGTCACAATACTTGATGGTGGGACTGGGAGGTCACTGGTAGCCTCGCTAGTAGCAATTAAAGCCTCTAATTCTCACGATTAGTACAAGAAAGGACAAACACGTCTTCTAATCATGGGAGCTTACGTGGTTCACGGTCTTGGTCGTCGTCGGAATCAGACCAGAGCTCGTCGTCGGAATCAGACCAGTGATCGTCGACATAGTCAGACCCGTGATCGGCGACAGACTGAGACGAGTTATTGAAGACGACAAGAGAATTCATTTTCTTGTTAAAACGAGCGGATTGACTTCAAAAAGTATAGAAAGGATAGAAAGAACAGAATGAGTTGTAACTAAATAGAAGAGAAAGGACACCAGGAAAGCTTCTATGCAAAATTAGGCCAAAGGAACGCGTTAAATGCTGGAAAACGCGTTGAAAAGTATCAAGGAGAGATACCCAAAGCAGTTCGACCGTGTCTCCTCCGGTTCAAGTCCCAATTGCAGAGAGAATTCCGGATGGGGCAGGGCTAGGGGGTGTCTGTTACGCTTAGGGTGTTGTCTGTATCAGTATCCATATTTCATCATTACTATGATCATGCTTAAATCATATTTATAAACTCTAATATATGTCACCAAAGGTCACCAGATGGTATTTCCGACCCGAGGGTAGTCTTTAATGGACATCTTCTAATCTCAGTAGAATGAGGTATGCCCTAGACCTTAGTTTGGTGCACGTATTGCAGTACACACACAGCAGCAGCCAAGAGAGACGCCCGGGGTGCCTGCAAGAAGAGAGAGCAGCGGAGAAGTGGTAAAGACGTAGTACCGTATGCGACAAGAACAGGAGTGTTCCGATTATCGAGCGGTCCTTCGCCTGCTCCCCAGCACCCAAAATAGGGAACACCGTGTCATAAGCGTCAAATTTTGGCCATAGGCGCTCGTAGCGGCTTCTCGGAGCTGATATGGAAGTCCCCAGACATTTTTTGAAAGAGATTCTTCAGCGACAGCTTGACTCCAGAGCCCCTTTGCCTTCCTTGTGCCTCTGGATCCCTCCCAATAATGATCCTCAGCAACACTTTGGGGTATCCCGGGGTCTTCATGACGACTTGCTTCTTCAGCGTATCCTCCACCCGGTCGAGAGCCGCCTACAAGCCACCAGCAATGAGGACGTCGTCGATGCAGACCAGCACCAGACAGCTGTCTGTGAAGAAAAGACAAGGCACCAGCGTCCAATTCTCAGGGCCACACTTTCCAAAGCCGAGCACAGCGTGTTGAACTACAATTCTGGATCATGAAATTCATGATTTCATTTTTTTTTCACCTTCAACTTCTGAGCCTTGCACTATTTTTTTGTATCTTCCACCCCCCAGTGGCTGAGTCCCGTAACTTCGTTTCCGCCTCGGCCTCTCTGTTGGATTGGCACACCTACCGCAACCTCATGCATGGACATGAAGAAGTTTTCAGACTACGGACAGGTTTTTGTTACGTTGCTATAATGTTGCTGTTACACTCCAGTGCATTTTTATATTATTTCTCTTTAATTTTCAGGTTAAGAAGCTCATTAGTTTTTTCTGAGAAGGATCTTTGCTTCGGTTGGATCTGCTGGTGAATCAAAACTCAACCAGAAATTTCCACTCATTAATTTCCTAAAATGAGACCAATCAATGTGTCTGATGCACTTCGAAAACGAAGCAAGTTTGTCAGATCTGCGCAGCTCTGTGATGCTTCCAGCATTGAAAACTTAAAAGCCTTTCCCATTCGCAAGCTGGTCAGCGATCTAGAGGATCTTAGAGCGGAAGGCGTCATTGGTCTATCCTCTGCATCCGCATTGAAGGCTAGTTAGTGACGCTGCTGGAAGCTGGCTACGCTGTTACGCTTGTAAAAAGCTTGGCCATTTTAGCAAGGATCGCCGCTTCAAAAGGCACAGCGACGCTGAGCCGGTGCAGTTTCTCGAGGTTCCTATTGATGCTGAGATCTATGTCTCTTGTGAGCCTCCCGAAGAAAACTATTATACTCAGGAAGAAGTATTGTTTTCTAGTGGTAACCCCGACTTTGAGTTTGTTATCGACTCGGTTGCTACCATCCATGTTGTCAATCAGAAGGAGCTTTTGTCCAATGCTCTTGGAACCAAGACACTAATGGAATCAATGACTCCAACCTTGCTTCTGCTGAAAGTGATGTTATTTTGAGTCCTGTGACTCTGACCAGCGTACCTGGTTCATGAGATGGTTTTCTCATCGGTTATTTAAGCTCCCGACACCATTCTCGCTGTGAATGCAACTCACGGTCACGAGTCGCTCAACCAAATGAAAACTATTGTTGGTGGCCGCTTCTTTGTGAGAGAAGTCCAATAAGTGTGAAAATTAGCATTTCCCCATGACCAGCCTCGGCTTTCCTTACCTGCCACCCATGAGCTCATCTACTTTCTTACCCGGATTTGCCACCCACCCTGGTCTATATAAGACCAGGATATCTCCCTACTTCTTTATTCTCTTTCTCTCTTCTTTTCTTTATCCTTTTTCTACCCAAATATATCACTACTTTTATCAATAAGCTTTGAAGGCCTGCGAGACTTGCCACCGCCTGGTTCCCAAATCTGGAGGTAAATCGGTTCCCCAGTCTGTCACCGAGTCCCTTGTTGTTGGTGAAAGGCTTTGCGTTGATGTCATCGGGCCCTTCAACGGGCGTACACGCTGATCGATGGTCACTGATATGAAATCCGAATTCATTATTGCCCGAGCTACGAAACTAAAGAGTGAAGTTCCATCGAGCGCTGTTATAGAGATTCTTAGTGTGTTAAACTCTGTTAATGTTCTAACTAAACTAAGAATAATAAGGCGAGAACCAGGTCTTTATATAGACCGGAGAAAGGTGAAAAAGAAATCTTTTTCACCTGGAAAAAACAAAGAAAAATCCTATAAAAATGCAATGGAACGTGACAGCAACGTAACAGAAACGTAACATCAGCTGTTCACGGTCATGGAACAGTGAAAACTTTTCCATGTCCATGCATAGCGTTGCAGTCGGCGTGCCGATGCAACGGAGAAGCCCAGACGGAGGCAAAGTCACGAGACTCAGCCACTGGGTCGTGGAAGACACAAAAAGGTAGTGCAAGGCTCAGAAGTCGAAGGTAGAAAAAATGAAATCATGAGTTTCAACAAATATTACCAGATTTACCAGATTTACTAGTTTTATCATGTTGTTCGTCTTTTCCGCTGGGTTTGTAAAATTTTTTTTGTGAATGAAAATCCCTAAGGGTCGTCGAAAGTTACGCCTGATGGCGAAATCGAACTCGGGCCCTGTACGCTGCACTGGGCGAAGCCCCTTAGCGGATGCACCATTCGATATTATTTTAGAAGTGTAAGAGATCGCGCTTGGAACTCTTGATCTTCTACTGTAGCATTCTGTACAGACAAATAAGAGAAATTCAGGTGAACCTATAAAAGAACTGAGACAAATCCTCGAGCGAACTCCCGGCTATATATATGAGGCAGCGCGTATATCGGCTGACAGAAGCTGACCTCATCGATTATCGTATCACAGTGACACTGTGTCTCTACCAAGGCAGACTGCTTCCTCACACTCTCCTGGCACTTAAACTTAGCGCCGCGGTTTGGAACAAGAAGAGTTAGTTCGCGTACCATGAAAGGTGCAACTAACAATTTCAGGAACAACGGCGATGACCAACCGGAAAGATGATCAACCCCCTTCGATTCAGACAGTTTTTCTTTGATCAGATCTAGCGATCGTAACAATCGGATTGTCCGCAACTGCTGGACATTTCTCAAATTCAGTAATTGTAGGGATCGATGAACACAGCTCATCGTTTTCCGGATTTCTTGAATCAACTTTGATGCCGTCATAAAGCGATCTTAGTATTCGCTTCGCAAGCATCAACATGAACTTTTCAACCAGAAGGTATGAGCCGCGGTAGCAACATGAAACTCAACGTGGAGATTTCTCGAAAAGCAGAACCCAATCGATGACAATGCACTTCGATCTATTACGCATGGAGTTTGCGTAGTACTGTTTCGTCGCGGAACCAATTCACAACGCAGACTTGAGTGTGCGACATTCACAGTTTCATTTTCTTCGAGCTCTTCCCTTTGTAGCAGACATAATCACGGATAACCATTCTCGGGAACTAGAATTGATGGTTAACAACTCACATGAGACATAATTTTTCAAAAACATATCCATAGGCAACTTCGAGCCTAAACCGATAGATTGTCCCTTCGGCGCGTTGATTACGCGTAATAACGTAAATGTTTGAAAGATCCATTCACGTTCGTCATCTTGAATGCGCACTTTTGGGGAGAGGTGGACTTCCACATCTATTATACGAGGAGCTGAGACCCCTGGATAACCAAAAAATCGGGGTCCCGGTCTGGAACAGGTTACCGGCACCCTTTTTAAAACAAACCATTTCGTTGAAGAAAACTTTGCGGAGTCAACAGCCTTTTGGCTTGCGATAGCCATAACATAATATCTGTGGCGGCAAAATACCATGAGCGCAGTATACCTTGTACAACCTTGCGCAAGCCCACCAGAAATTCATCGACAAGAAGGCTAACGATCTTCTAGAATCGCACATGGCTTCAACAAGACTATAACGAACCATTGGCAATGACAGACGGAGTATCGGGGAGTGTATCAGACGACGGTACCTTCTTGACCACACAGACTGGAACTGTGGTCTTCTCCGCAGCCACTTAAATTCAGGCACGGTTTTGCGAAGCACTAACTGGCATCTCTGGCATCATATCCTTAACCAGAACCTTACCGTAATCACCAGTCAGGGGGTCGATTCAAAACAGTAGCAAAACATTCAAAAACAAAATCAGAAGCGCGCGCCCCTTATCGGTTGGTAATCCCCCACAGCCTATCAGAATTGATGACTAACTTTCAAAGTCAGCTTGCTGCTCATGGGAGTACTCACCTCAACCGGACCAAATTACCCATAGGGTTACGTATGAACCTTGGTTCTGTGGTGATGGGGCCCACCGGCCCTGCAACAACCACCTAAAGCTTTCTGCTCGCAGAAGAGCTGAAGCGCAGAAGTATGATAATACTTCTCATCTTTGCCAACTCGGAGAACATCCTTGGGTGCGGATGTATGGCAACATACGGTTTTCCAAAATTGACCCGAATGCGGAGGATCAGTCACAAATTTTGGCGCAAGTACTCGGCCTCGGAAAATCATCTTGATTAACACTGACCCTTTCAATTGTCATCCCGGAGAATCTCGTCTGAACCCAAAGCGGTAACGCTTTATGGTGACAAGATCGATGACGGGCGATGCTTCATGTTTTTTCGACAGTTCTTCATATATCGGAACGAAAAGCATCATCCGAGGGTGCCACACTGGCCGAGCTCTTATCGTCTTACTAGACGATTCTTGCGGCAGACCGAGATTTCAACAACAACAACAACAACAACAACAACATTCGGATCTGCCCCTGATGCTCGATGCTGGAGCCAACTTAGGTTAATCATCATAACCTCAGTGATAGTTGACCCGTTCGAGCGTTGTCATAAGGGGAGTAGCAAAGGTGCGTAAAACGAAATGTACACGTAAAACAAAATGTACCTCAATGGGTAACATCGAAACTGACGGGATGCAAGGATCATATTGTGTCTTTGTTTCGTGGTCCCAACACCCTTACAATACTGACAAGCTTTTGCCATCAGAATAAAAGTCCGCCATGGAACGGAGTTATCAACACCTTATTGTTGAACTCAAGCTTTTTAGCTCATCAATAGAGTCCATTCGAGCTTATAACCGGTCGGACTGAGTAATGTATTAACCGATTGGTGATTTCAAAGATACCACTCTGGCCCTCTTTGACATCTCCCATATCACCGGCAGCATGGCAGTGGAAGCGACATTTTCTCGAGTAGGTGGATCGACGGAACTGGTATACAAGTCCAGTATCAAAGTGCTGTCGCGCATGGCGCGACCATGCTTCATTCGGATAAGCGTAAGACAACTGCGACGAGACCCATCAAAGGCTCAGAGCAGTTGTTCGGATCGGCGAGGGACCCTTTCCCCATCTCAAAAATTTCCACAAGGATAGAAGGGTAAGTGTCGGTCATAGCAGCACACGACAAACGGAAGGCCATACAAGCTGACGGAGCAAGGACAACTTCCCTCAGTGAAGCAGAAAGACGGATGCAAACAGACAGATCAGACAAGAAAGGTGAAACAGTCGGGAACTGTAATAACCTGACACACCAGCCGAAAACGTCAGAATAAAATGGAACGGTGGCCACAATGAAAAACAACAGTCTGACATAACTGCGGAAACAGGGGCATGCCCACATGGAACAAAGGAAACATAGCAGATGGCCAATTGGAACCGCAGAAGAGACCGGACAGGGATGGAATAATCTAAAAGAAAGCAGACGGGACAGGCAAGATAGAAAAACGGAACAAACAGGACAAACGAGACAGAGAGGATAGAAAAACAGAACAACGGAACAGACTGGCGAAGCAGACTGACGGAACAGACGGAGGAACAGATTCAAGTAACAGACAAGACGGAAGAAACGGACGAAGAGAACAGACGGATTAGGCAGACGAGGCAGGATGTGATAAAAGTAGTGATGTATTTGGGTAGAAAAAGGATAAAGAAAAGAAGAGAGAAAGAGAATAAAGAAGTAGGGAGATATCCTGGTCTTATATAGACCAGGGTGGGTGGCAAATCCGGGTAAGAAAGTAGATGAGCTCGTGCCGGGTAAGGAAAGTCAGGTAAGGAAAGCCGAGGCTGGTCATGGGGAAATGCTAATTTTCACAGGATGCGGTTATAGTCTGACAAAACAGATGAGACGGACCGGTCAGACTCACCAGATAGACGAGACAGACGAGGCAAACTGTTGGAACCGACTGACCAAATAAACGGGACAGACTCATGAAACCGACTAATCAATTAGACGGGGCAGACTGATGAAACCGCATAATGGCACGACAGACTGGCAAACAACGAGACAAACTGATGGGACCGACTGATAAACAACGAGACAGGCTAATGGAACAGACTGATCGAACAGAGAGACGATACAGACGAGCACAAGACGAAATCAAACCGAGACAAACGAGTCAACAACGGATGTGCAAATCAGGACCTGAACATAGACAAGAACCAAGCCGCTACCAGTGTAAGAGATCGCGCTTGGAACTCTTGATCTTCTACTGTAGTATTCTGTACAGACAAATAAGAGAAATTCAGGTGAACCTATAAAAGAACTGAGACAAATCCTCGAGCGAACTCCCGGCTATATATATGAGGCAGCGCGTATATCGGCTAACAGAAGCTGACCTCATCGATTATCGTATCACAGTGACACTGTGTCTCTACCAAGGCAGACTGCTTCCTCACAAGAAGTGTAAGCGGTTGAGCCTTCTCATCCCATTTAGCTTATGAAAGCACACCTCTTCCTGTTTGTGTCACTATGACATTGGCTATGTGTTAGCTCGGCGCTTAGCACAGGTTATATAAGGAGGCGAGTTCCCTCCCTTTTAGTTACTTATATAGTTCCTCTCTTCAGAGAAAGTCGCTTAGTTATCTAGTATAGATATTACCGCTCACATATCAGCACCTAAAGAGGGTCCCACTCTTTACACGTGGTAGCGGCTGGTTTTTCGCCCACCGACATTGTTAAAGCTTCCACTGCAAAATTTCTGATCATGTCTGGTACGGCTTCCTCTATCACCCCCTTCACAGCGGCAAATGTTGTTCAAGATAATCTCAAATTGGCGCCGGTGTTCAGACCCGATCAAGGGGTCTACGCGGCGCATAAATGGATTACATTAATGGAGTGTTATGTTACTCGCACTCTTGAAGATGCGGTTGAGAAGAACATCACCCGCCACAGAATTAATCCAATGATTATTGAAAAGTTGTGCTCGCTTGTGGCAGACGGTTACTTTGACAGTGCGCGTGCTTGTTTCCACTTTTGCTGAGTCTAAGGTCATTTTTATTGACTATTATAATCTTAAACCGCCACAGCCTAGTTATTCATTGATGTTGATTAAACAAATGGAATTTGCAAAAGAATTTTTTGACAAAATTTTTAAGTTGGTACAAAAACATTTTCCTTTTGATTTTCATTCCAATTTGCTGTTGGCGCCTTTGGTTGCGTCTAATCTCAATCCTCAAACATTGATGTTGTTGCCAGATTTGAATAACAATCTCCAAACCTTGTTGACGTTGAGATCATATGTCCAGAATATGTTGGGTCCGGGTTGGGATCTTCAGTTGGGAACCTCTGTGCAACATGATGGGCCTCATAAGTCGAATAACCAGTTTCGTTCTGGATATCGCGCACAGCGTTCTTCATCACAGATTCGTTGCCACTATTGTCACCGTGTTGGACACCTTGCTAAAGATTGCATTACAAGGAAGAAAATGGAGAAGACATAAAAGTCAGAATCAAAAAACTTCAAGCGCCAGTGATCAGGAAGGAAGTTCCTGGTGTTGCTAAGAAGTTGGTATCATTATCTACGTGTGTAGTTAATAATGATGCTCCTGCTGTTTTTCCTTCTATTAGAGGTAGTGAATACCCATTTTCTAAGCCACTGTTGAAAATTCCAGTGCTCATTCAAGAGACTGACGGTGTTGTCGATGCTTTGGTTGGGGGGGTCAATGATAAATGCTGTCAGTGCTACATGGGTAGAGCAGCATAATTTGATGTCCCCCGTTCATCCACCACCAGTTGAGACTGCAGTTGCAGTACAGGGCCCGGATGGAACACGACTGGCTAGTCCAGGTGTTTTGATGTTGAATATTGGCAATAATGACAACATTACAGAAATGCCATTCCACGTCCTTTCTCAACTTAGTACCTAATAAGATTCTTAGTATGTTAAACTCTGTTAATGTTCTGACTAAACTAAGAATAATAAGGCAAAAACAGGTCTTTATATAGACCGGAGATAGGTGAAAAAGAAATCTTTTTCACCTGGAAAAACAAAGAAAAATCCTATAAAAATGCAATGGAACGTGACAGAAACGTAACATCAGCTGTTCACGATCATGGAACAGTGAAAACTTTTCCATGTCCATGCATAGCGTTGCAGTCGGCGTGCCGATGCAACGGAGAAGCCCAGACGGAGGCAAAGTCACGAGACTCAGCCACTGGGTCGTGGAAGACACAAAAAGGTAGTGCAAGGCTCAGAAGTCGAAGGTAGAAAAAATGAAATCATGAATTTCAACAGTACCTCGGTGTTATTAGGACAGTTTTTTCTTTCTGCTCCAACAGTACTAGAAATCCCTACGCGAGTGCCATCGGAGGCATCGCGTAATTCTGATATGCGCAATCAGAATGATTCTCCACTAATTACCACTTTAAACAAGTTACAAATTGTTTCGCCTCGCAGATTCGAAAAGTTAGTTCGCAAACTCGGCCGTCAACAGGATGTTGTACAAGTGGGTTGTTTGATAGCCAAGCCACTCGAGGAAGCTGTGGTATCATCAACGAGCAATGAGAAAGCTAGACAAGCTATTCTCAAGGAGTTCCGTGATATAGTTAACAATGATGAACTATCCGGACTGCCTCCTGAGCGTGCAATTTCGCACCACATAGTGGAGATGGAAGGGGCAAAGCCAGTACACCGTCGGCAGTATAAACTAACGGTTGCTGAGCATGACGAGACGAATCGTCAGGTTAACGAGCTGTTATCACAAGGGGTGATTCGGGAAAGCGAATCACCCTTCAACTCGCCAGTTTTATTTGTAAAAAAAAAAAGATAACACAATGAGAATGTGTATCGATTTCAGACTTTTGAACAGTCAAACACAGAAAATTATCTTTCCTATTCCTAGGGTTGATGACATCATGGATCAACTTGGCCGCGCGTCTACATTTTCCAAATTGGATTTACGTTCTGGGTATTATCAAGTGAGGGTAGCGGAGGAAGACATCCATAAGACTGCGTTTAGTTCGTTAATGGAACATTACGAATTTTGTGTCATGCCTTTTGGATTGACAATGCTACCTCTACTTTCCAAACACTCATGACTCGAGTGCTGAAGCCATTTTTGAGAAGTTTTTTGCTGGTGTACTTGGATGATATACTCATCTATTCCGAAGATGATTCGGTACACGCAGATCACGTGAGACAAGTTTTACAAGCACTGCGAAAGGAAAAGCTGATAGCAAGAGAATCCAAATGTCAATTTTTCTTACACAAGATAAATTTCTTAGGATTTGTGATTTCCAAAGGCGGACTTCATACAGACCCTGAGAAAACAAAGAAATCCGAAGCTGGCCAACCCCGAAGACAGTGAAAGGCTGTATGGCGTTCGTTGGCTTAGCCGGAAATTATAGGAAGTTTGTGCCAGGTTTGAGTACCATTGCCAGGCCTCTTCATTTATTTCAGACAAAGAAAATAACGTGGGGTTCTGAACAGACACAAGCTTTCGAGATTTTGAAGCAGTTGTTAATTGAGGCTCCTATTTTGACCTTACCTATTTTTGACGTTGGTTATTCGTTTCGGGTCACTACTGATGCAAGTAATGATGGTATGGGGTTTGTGTTGGAACAAATAGATCCCCAAAAACAATTGATTGGTGTCATTGCCTATGGAAGCCGCAGTTATGTTGCTGCACAAAACAACTAACCAGTACGTGAGAAAGAACTGTTAGCAGTTATTACTGCTTTAGCTTATTGGAGGCACTATCTTCAGGTTCGAAAATTTACAATTCGTACCGATCATCTGTCGCTTCAATTCTTGAAATTTACGGGAACACATGCAAGTCAACGTTTGGGACGTTGGTTTGATTTGTTAGCCGAGTATGATTTTGAGTTAGAGTATTTTCCAAGACCTCAAAATAAGGTTGCTGACGCTCTATCGCGTTTATCACCGGAGCTTAATTCAAATGCTGTTGACAAACAAAGTTTTTTTTTTTTTTAATTCCATGACGACATTGAATGTGGACACAACTGAGCTGGATGACAAAATTCGAGAAGGCTATCTACAGGACTCATTTTTTGGGCCTCTACTCGAACAACTACAGATTGAAGATAACAAACGTGACGAGGAGTTTTACGAACAACGTCACTACTACCAGCATTTTACATTGGAAAACGATGGAATACTCTATTTTTCACCCTCGGTTTATGACGAACCGAGAAAATGCATTCCGGATACAACAAATTTACGCGAGCGTCTGATTGCACGGGCACACAATGCTTCCACTTCAGGTCATTTTGTTCCCATGAAGACAGAAGAGCTCGTTTCGCGTCAATATTTCTGGAAGAATATGCAAAAACAAATAAAGCGTTATGTTAAACATTGTCATCTTTGCCAGACAATGAAAACTAATAAGCTTCTTAGGTATTTATAACTCTGTTATGGATCTAAATAAACTAAGAATAATAAGGCGAAAGCCAGGTCCTTATATAGACCGGCGAAAGGTGAGAAAGAAATCTTTATCACCTGAGAAATAAAGAAAAGAAACAAAAATGACACAAAAAGAATATGCTAGAAACTTATGGTTGGTCATGGATCACCATAAGAAGTCCAGCAAAGTCTGGAAGGATCCACAGAAGTCCAGATGAAGGCGTAGTCACGAGACCAAGTCATGTGGTCACGGGACTCAGCCCCTGGGTCGTGGAAAACACAAAAAGGTAGTGCAAGGGCTCAGAAGTCGAAGGTAGAAAAAATGAAATCATGAATTTCAACACTCCTCCTCAAATCGTGAAGTCATAAAGACTCACAATTTGCATAAAAGTGAATAATCTTCGTAGAAATCCAAAAAAATTCCAACAAATTCGAAAGCCTTGCCCAAAAAGACAAAAATTCCACCAAAAACAACAAAAATTCGCAAAAGGGACCGAATAAAACAATCATTCCTGCGAGAAAAAGAGAGTTAGTAAGTGAACAAAGGTAGTAGGTTCCACAGCCTTTGTCAGGATGTCAGCAACGTTGGACTTGGTTTGCACATAGTTCAACTTGACCTCCTTCCTGGCAACCAGCTCGCGCACGTGGTGAAACTTGACCGAAATGTGCTTCGTTTTCTGATGGGTGGCCTTGTGCGATGACAGAGTCAGGGCAGACATGTTGTCTGAGCACAGGTCAATGAAGGAGCACGGGTATTTGAGCTCCTCCACCAACAGATTGCGAAAATGCAACACGTGGCGGCAGGCGTCCGATAGGCTGACGTACTCGCTTTCAGCGCTTGACAGAGCCACGGAAACTTGTTTCCTGCTCGACCAGCTTATCGAGCAGCTGTTCAAGAACGTCATACTCCCCGACTGGGAGTGCCTGTCAACGCTGGAAGCACCGTAGTCGGCGTCGCTGACAGTGACCAGATGGTACTTCCCGACCCGAGGATAGTCCTGAATGGACACCTCCTTAGTCTTGTCGAGATACCTGAAGTCCTTGAAGGCAAATACCGCATTCTCAGTAGAATAGGTTATGCCATAGGCCCTCGTCTGGTGCACATATTGCAGCACACGCACAGCAGCAGCAAGGTGAGACGCCCGGGGTGACTGCAGGAAGCGGGAGAGCAGTGACGTGGCAAAAGCAATGTCCACACGTACCGTATTCGACAGGAACAGCAGTGTTCCAATGATCGAGCGGTACTTTGCATGCTCTCCGACACTCGAAACCGGCGACAGCGTGTCATATGGGTCAAATCCCTTGGTCATAGGCGCCCGCAGCGGCTTCTGGGAGCTGATATGGAAGTCCTCAGACATCTTCTGAATGAAATCCTTCAGCGACAGCTTGATTTCAGAGCCCTTGGGCATCCCTTGCCCATCACCAGGAGCAGAAACCCTCTCAATAGTGATCCCCAGGAACACTTTGGGGTACCCCAGGGTCTTCATGACAAACCGCTTCTTCAGCATACCTTCCACCTGGTCAAGAACCGCCTTCGAGTCACGAGCAATGAGGATATCGTCGAAGTGGACCAGCACCAAGCACCTCTCGGTGAAGAACAGACATGGCTCCAGCGTCGAATTCTGGAAGCCACACTCCTTCAAAGCAGCACACAGCGTCTGAAACCACAGATATGGCTCAGCGACTCGATCAACGTCTTGAATGTTGTTGTTTGTGAAGAAAATAATCAACGATGGATAGTGCGATGAACAAAAAGACGCGAAATCTTGGAGTCTCTCCAGGATGTTTGTGTCTCACACGACAGACTTACTGTCGATCTTCTTATGCTTTTCTCCCCTCTTTTTATGGATTTTGCTCTTGCTCGGATCGAAGTGTGACTTTCGAGGTATATAAGTACTCTCCCTTTCTTTGATCTTAGCTATATAGTTCTATATGGGATTTTATCACTACACAGCTATTTCGTTCTCCCCCAGCTTCCCACCGTGCTCCGAGCTAGACACGACCTCATTCCCACACGAAGAACAAAAAAGGGCTAAAATCATCACAATAACAGGCACTCCGATAGATAGGCTCATGTGTTCGTTGATGATTTCATCTTTTCTTCTGATTCTTGTACTATTTTTTTGTCTATTCCACTACCCAGTGGCTGAGGAGGCGAAGGTCTGGTGGGTCTTCCTAGATCTTTCTGGACTTCAGTGGTGACCCATAACCACAAGTTCCTGGTATACTCTATTTGTGTCATATTTGTTGCTCTTTCAATTACTCAGGTGATCTAGAGTTTGTTTACCTTTAGACAGTCTTCATAGGGACATGGCGTTCTTAAAATATCTAGAACACTAACAGAATTTCAAATCTCAAAGAAGCCTACAATCCAAGGTAGACAGACTGATTCCTTGTATTTTTCGTAAAGAAAAGTCCATGCTCCAGTGGCATGAAGTGAACTAAGCGAGCTTCCTTCAAAGGGTAGCCTCGGTTCTCTCACTAGAGATAAATCACTAATGAGCTCTAAACGAGCTAGTCTTAAAATATTCAACCGTAATCCATGAGATATGTAAACTATCCATCCTGTTGGCTACTGTTTCCCTACCCAACAGGGTAAGGAAAACAATTACTATTATGAATGGTTAATTCCTCAAATATCTCTATAATTAAATAAAAAGTTAACAAATAAAAATATATTAGTAGTTAGGGTGGCGATTCATAAACCAGGTAGGTAGGTATTTTGACTACAGAAACCAGCTTTCAAACGATTCTGTAATATTCTGTCACGTTCCGTCGCATATTTATGTAGTTTCTTTTTCTTCTCTCAAGTGAAAAGAAAATCTTTTTTGCCTCTTGTGGTCTTTATAAGGACCAGGCTATTGCCTTAGTAATGTAAGACCTCAGCGAAACTATCGTCTCTGAGAAAAGCCTTCACGGCCTGCTTAATTTACCAACTTTCTGTTTTTGTTCACGTTTTCGCAGATTTTGTATATCACACTACCAATGAGTTTTCCACTACCTTTTTGTGCCTGCACCACAAGTCCCGTGACTTAGCCTCGTCACTTTGCCACCTCCTGTAATGCCAGAAAATTTATGGAACATGCCAGAAGGTTTATGGAACATGCCAGTGCACCTTTTTGCTTTTTCTTTTTGTTTCCATCAGGTGTTTTAGATTTCCTTTTCACCTGTTGCATGCAACGACCTGCTTTTCCCTTTATATATATACAGCAAACCAAGCGTATATCTATTAGACTACAATAAATTTCAGTAGATCTCCGATATTTTTTACCTTTGGAACCCGTGCTTACTCTACCACTTTCCCCAGCTTAACCAACATTACCAGGGTTACATGATCTTCAACGAGGAAAACTTTTGAGCTTTGCAATATTTACCACCTCCCCATGTCCGTGTTTACTTTCGAGCCTGACTTCGACATTGATATGGAAACATATGGATTTGCGCTTTCTCAACTTGAGACACCTGCATCGGAGATTGTTTCTCGCAAGGAGGAGTGGCCAAAGTTCATAAATTGGTTGGAGGACTACCTCGAGGGAATTACTGGGGACGATCTGGACCTCGGAGGTTTATTGAACTCCAGCGACGTTGACCGCAGCCCACCAAGGCTGAACAATCTCTTTCAAAGCTGTATTAGTACCCGTGTGGGTCCCTTGGTTCTCGAGAAGTTCAAAAGACTGAACCCGCATCGTAAAGGACTCGCACTATACTTTGTTATGAACGCTGAGCTCTCCATTTTAAGCAAGTCTGAACAAGTTGAACTGTTGAGAAGCTTCATTTCGGTTGATTCCAAGCAGCTTGAAGAGGATCTAGAAGTTTTGGAGTTCTATTTTCCTCACCTGAAGCCGTTGCTGCCACTGCTGCTCCTCGTTCCAAGTCGGGAAAGCACAAACGCGTAGCTATGTACTTGAAAGTTTCTTTGAAAAGATATGCAGTTATAAGCAAAAGATGGAGGTCAGCGAAAGTGCTTATACTCTCGATAGGCATGCGGCGATTGGAACAGAAGAGAGCAGGAGCAAACGGAGACAGGAACCCATAGGGAAGCAGACGGCACAGTGGTCGTGCTAAAAACAAAAAACCATCTTTAGCAATCCGGGTAACACTAGTCCATACACTACCATAATTTTTTGATATCGAGGCCATGGAGCGCTCTACGGATGCGCTTTTCACTGCCGAGATTACGGGTGTATATAAGCATGGCAGAACTAGATGATGAAATGCCGTTAGTATGATATTAACTGAGGTGGGATTCAGATGTTCCTAGCGTGTACTGACGAGGCCAGGACGTTGTCGGCGTACGCCCTTCATGCGCTGCAAGAGTTCAAGTCAGAAGAGAAGGAAAGACAAGAGCGATTTGACCGACTACAGAGAGCAGCAGAAGAGGAGTCTCATGAAAGAGCAAAAGTTACAATAGACGATTTCCAGGAGGATTGGAATTTGTCACAATTTTGGGTAAGTTAGGCCACTGATTCGTAACGTCGTTATTGACGCTAACCGCAGTTGTTACAGTATTCCGACGAGACGGCAAATATACTCGCCGATGAGTTACTGGATGGCGCTGATGCAGATACTGTCATTTGTGTTGTTAGCGCACCCTCCGTGTTTGCAGCCATTAAGAGCCGACCAGCTGAGTCGCTCCCTACGCGGCAGCTCTACCTTTTTGAGTATGACAAGCGCTTCAGCATCTTGTCAGGAAAAGACAGTTTCGGGTTTTATGATTATAACGAGCCCCTGGAATTCATGCCGAGTCTGAAGGGTAGATGCGACCGTGTCCTGATTGATCCACCCTTTCTCGAGCCCGAGTGCCAGACGAAATGTAAGTACGCTTCTCCTCTACAAAGCTCAAAGTGCGCTTGGCTAACGTTTCCACACAGCCGCCATAACTGCAAAGGCTTTACTCAAAGAAGATAAAGTCGAAAAAACAGCTGCCGGTACTCTCAGGTACCGGCTGATAAGTTGCACAGGGGAGAGAATGGCTGATTTGGTCAAGCAGTCGTATCCTGATACCCACATCACCACTTTCTACCCGGAACATAAAAACGGACTCAGCAACGAATTCCGCTGCTACGCATCGTTTGAGGGAAAGAACTGGACGTTTGCTTCCTGAATGCTCACAAGGCTAGGTAGGTCTTACTCATGTCTCTCCGTATTATTGTTGTATTGTAGACTCGACGTCCGGGTAATCACGGTTCCTCCCGTGAGCTTCTCCAGCTGGGTATTTGAGGGCTTGAACCATTGAAGCAAACATGTTTCAAGAGATCCTGACACCAAAACCAGATGAATGGAAGAGAAAAGTTACACTTGAGTAAGCCGTATGACCGGCCTACCGCTGCCACGGGTGAAAAGGGTAGATCTAAGGGCTTTTTGGCGAGATTTCGTCGAATGCTTGGGACCCCATTTGCCGGACAGCACGAGAGTGAGATCCCCAAAAAAGCCCCCAAAAGCCTTCCTTTGGAATATGGGAGTGCCAGCTATACTCCAAGCCGATCGTTGAATATATCGGCGACCCCCAGAAGAGCTGATGTTGCTGGGTTAGACGACAAGTCCCCAAGTGCAAAGCTGGCGGAATTCTTCAAGAAGAAAGGCGATCAGCCCCTTTCCGAGATAGAGGTTGAAGGAGTACTCTCGTTGATTGGAAAGACGATGGATTTGGGTGCTGCATCCCCTAAACGGTCTTTTCTGTCAAATGACACTATATCCAGCCCTGCTCCTTCGCCGAGGAACTCTAAAACGTTGCGCTCGTCCAAGAACAAAAGCAGACTCATCAGAACACCCACATACAAACCCTCACATACTGGAATAAGCTCTCCTGACATCCAGTCAACAGTCAAGGGCAGAGTTATCAACTACTCCAGTCTCCCTTCGCCATATAGGACCCGCCTTGTGTCCCCCCTCGCCGCTTCTCAGGAGAAAACAACAGAAAAGGTCACACCTAAGCCCCAAGAGGTGAGCCAGAAACCACCGAAACCGCTCAGTAAGACTGCAACCGCACTCCTCTCTTTGCTGGATGACAAAGACCACATGAGCGCCGAGGCGTCAGCTTTGAAAATGGAGGAATTTGCAAGCCCTTATGCTTCGGCGGTTCCTGAGCTGCTCCAGGCAAGGAATGCGAACAGATCTACAATCAACAGGACAAAAAGGCAGATAGGAGACAACCTAGACATAGCTGACCCTGCTCAAAAGACCCCCGCTGCTGCGTCTCCAGAGCCAAAGTTGAACATCATTAGAGAACCGACTGTTTCGGCACGACCAGCTGGACCTGAACCAGGAGCTCTTGCGCAGAAGGGAATTGAGAAATCTTTTAGGTCAGCTGCAAGTGATACACCCCAACCAATAATGGAGAAGATGTTGATCTTGGGGGCTTCCAAAACGCCCTCTGCTGTGGCAAGTGACGTGTTCATATTCCCAGCGCCGGCAAAAATCGAGGATGTATCCCTTGCCGCAGTTGATTCCAGCCGGGTTGGGCTTTACGAAATGCATTTTGTGTTTGGATAGGTGTAAATAATGAAGATTTAAAAACAGTAACATCCCACGGCCGGTTTTGTTCGCTCTGTAGCCGGTTGGTACACGCAGCAAAGGAACGGTGCGAACGAGGACCGTCATCTCGCGCGGGTCCAACGATCCAACGACAGGAGGTTGTCGGTTCACAGTACGATAATTCTGCAATCTGAATAAGACTATGGCGTCAGCTCCACTTGATTCAGTTCTGTTAATAGGAGGGTCGGGCTTTTTGGGCCTCCACCTAATCCAGCAATTCTATGAGGTGAACCCACAGCCCCGCGTCCACGTCTTTGACGTGAGACCACTCCCCGAGAAACTGCCCTCCTGCTTCACCTTCAACCCCACCAACGTGACGGTGCACATAGGCGATCTGACCTCGGAGCACGACGTGAAGAAGGCGATCAAGTCTAGCCACCCAAGCGTTGTGGTGCACTCGGCCTCTCCGATCGCAGGGCTAGGCGCAGACGTGTACGAGAAGGTGAACATCCAGGGTACGGCGAACTTGCTCGCGTGCGCCAAGGACCTCGGCGTTGCGGCTGTTGTGTACACCTCCTCTGCAGGTGTGATTTTCAATGGCCAGGACATCCATAACGCCGACGAGACGTGGCCCATCCCGGAGGTGCCCATGGATAAGTACAACGAGACCAAGGCAATCGCTGAAGAGATGGTGCTGGAGGCGAACTCGTTCGAGGACGGATTCTTGACCGTGGCACTGCGCCCAGCTGGTATCTTTGGCCCTGGGGACCGACAGCTGGTTCCTGGTTTGAGACAGGTAGCAAAGGCCGGCCAATCCAAGTTCCAGTTGGGCGACAACAACAACTTGTTCGACTGGACGTATGCTGGCAACGTGGCAGATGCGCATGTTCTGGCTGCGCAAAAGCTGCTGGATGCTAAGACTGCACCACAGGTTGGTGGGGAAAAGTTCTTTGTGACTAATGACACACCTTCGTATTTTTGGACGTTGGCGCGCACTGTTTGGAAAGCGGACGGACACATTGATAGCTACAACATCGTGCTACCGCGGTCACTTGGAATTGCTGTGGGATACGTGTCCGAATTTGTGTCAAAGTATTCGGGTAAACAAGCTGGCCTGACACCGTTTAGAGTCAAGGTTGCATGTGCGTTCCGTTATCACAACATCAGCAAAGCCAAAACGGTGCTTGGATACAAACCAAAGGTGGGCATCGAGGAAGGCATTAAATTGACGTTGCAGTGGATGGATGAAACCAACTAAAATATTGATGCATGAGAGGCCCTTTTTAGATATATATTGATAGCAAAAGCCCCGAGAAGCCTACAACTGAAACACCAACGTAGCAGCAAACACACCAGCTAGAGCTGACAACCAGCGATTCATTATCTTAGCCTTAGGACCCGAGGACTCACATGCTAATGACTGTTAGAACCGATTTGTGGATAAAGAGAAGAAAAAGTGAGGAGCCTGTAAGACGTACCAGAAGAGTTTGCTAGAGACGAATGGTTGGTGAGATTCGTAAATGAAACTGTGTCATTAACGGATAAACGGTTGGTCTCCTTTTTATGGCCCGTTTGCTTGTCGGATGACTTGGAATGGTGGGCAGGTTCAATCTGAGCCTTGTCAAACTGTCCTTTTGACTTGATCTTGTAGTTAACCTGGAGCAGATCTGGGCTGTTTTTCTTCCCACCAAACTTATCCCTGGATATCTTTGCGGTTTCAGAGTCACTCTGCTTGAATGGAAGCGCGCATGAGTTTATGTCTGCAAGCGACTCACAATCAGCATATAGGACACTCAGAAAGTTGCTCGATGGCTGGCAAGCGTTAGATAAAAAAGCTTCAAGTAGAAAGACAAAAAGCAAACTCACGCTTCCAGCACAGAGCCCAAAGCAGTCTTCATCCATGCTCTGCAAAGCGCAACATTCGCAAGCCAGGTCATCAGGCTTGCATTCGTCAAGCTTATCCAGAACGTCAGCCGCGCAGCTTGCCAGCTTCACCATACCTTCGCCATCCTGCTCGGAGTCAGATGTATTCCTTCACAAACAAAAAAGAACCCCCACTCAGTCTCACTTACACATCTGTGGTATAGTTGCTCATTGGGATTGAGGTATGTTCCAAGCTCGCTTTCTTCGAGCTGTTCCGCCTTCGTGCAAACCGATGTAGCGGCCACAAGTAGCCATAACGACAAACAGGAGATAATCATCAAAGCAGCTGATGTCTTTTTTCTTCTTCTAGATAGCCAATGCAGTTAGCAACAAGCGGAAGCTTTTGTTCTGTTTGTTTGTTTTTCTCGCCGATTTTTTTTACAAAAACACATCTAATCAGGGAATGCCACAAAAGGATAATCTTTCACCCGTCACACACAACGCACACAAAAGCATCGGTTTTGGCACCCATCTCGCGCAGACAGTTTTTGTGGAAGCCATGGCGGCATCTGAAAATAACAAGCTCAAACTCATCCAGTTGCTCGGCGCTTTGTTCTGCAACCGCCAACCGGCTATCGCGCCATGCCTCGTAGACGCGCCCGTTCACACCAGCGCCCCAGATGCGCTTTCCGCACACCTCGCAATCCAAATGAGTCATTGACCATCCAGCAAGGCGCTTGCTGTCCAGTGCCACTACTTCGTGGTATATGTCTTCGTTGAGCAGCGTCAACGAAAGACCCAAAATGTGGCCCTCGTACGAATAAGCCATGAACATCTCCTCTAGCACAGACCTGACGTCGCCCAGAGTTGTGATTCGCGCTGACGACCTGTTGAGAAACTCGGAAAATATTCGCAGGAAGGACTCGTTTTCGTCACCGCTGAGCAGTTCTCCTCCATCGACAAGCTTGTCCACCGCGCTAGAGTTTCCTTGGCGGTTTATGAGTTCGGTGAAAGTGTCCTGGACAAGGCGCTTTACAACACCAAACACATGGAGAGCATGGCTCGATGGCGTTTCCAGTTTTGAAAACTCTCTGCTTATCTTGTTAAAAACCTTGACAGTAGCCTCAATCAGATGTAGAAGCATTTTTTCTTTTTTGGACAAAGTATTTCCACCACCACTTTTGCGACCACTGCAGAGGTCAAAGCCCATGAACACGTACTTCCACAGCCCATCCTCAATTGGCTTGCTATCAGCTTTGTCCGCTTCTTTGTTCTGCATTGATTCAAACAACTGTGTTCCAAGGTAGTCCAGATGGCTTACGATCTCAGACACAGCATCCTCAGTACGGTGTTCTGTCTGCAACAGGTTCACCACAGCCTCCACCATCCTATGCTCTTTCAAAATTGCAACGATGCTCGCTAGGTCAACGTCTGAGCCGCTCATGCGAGACACATAGTCGAGCAACTGCTTTCCATCAAAGGCAATCAGCATCTTTATGTATTCTGTCCGCAGGTCCCTTCCCCATTGTCTCACCGTGCCCTTGGACTCAAGCACGGCAAGCTCTCTTAAGTAGTCAAACTTCGCATGTTGGTCCTCCACGTTGGAAAGCTTCAGAACCTCTGCATGAAGCTCTGGAGAAAATTTATTGAAGACGCGTGCCATTTGCACAGGATACCTTCTTATAAAACCAGCGAAGTTCTCCCTGATGAAGTTTTCCACGTCTAGTCTTTCAGAGCGGTTGCCCTCGGTGTACTCAAAGCACTTCGCAACCATGTTGGACGTGGACTCAAAGATTTCATTGACTCCCAGTGCCTTAATGTCGTCAATCTCCTGCTCTAGCTCCTGGCCATCATTTTCCTCCTCCTCCTGCTCCTCATCTGAAGATAATGCGAGCCACAGTTCAAGCAGTTTGAAAAATCGGTTTTCGGATTTGTACACCGTGAAGAGTACATTATGGAAACGAGCAGCCTCAAACACAGGCATCAGTGAGTCAATATTGGGCGGTCTGTACACGGAAAGCAAGCTCTGCAAACTTAGCTCACATTCATCCTTGAGCTCCTCGTTGGGGTACGCGCACAGTGTCTCGATTGTTCCCTGCAGAGAGCTGTCCGACAATCGAATGAACTGCAGGTACTTTGGGTAATTCCGAGCAATAAAGATCGCGACGTAGGTGCGGTCAGCGGCATCGAAGTCGTTTGCGTGAATTACACCCAGGATGACATCGATCACGTACTGTCTGCTGACTTTAGTCTGATACGCGGCAGCGCTCGATGAGTCATGCATAACTTCGTCCTCGTTGAGAAGCTCGTCCTCAAAAGCCTCATTGAGCGCGCCTAGAAACTCAAAGCAGCTGAACTTGAGCAGTAGGTAGAGGTAAGGAAAGGCTGGCTCGTTGAGACGAGCCTCACCGTCGATGACGTGTACCTTAGGCGTTCCCTTTGGCCACGATATTGCTGCACCATGAAACAGCACATAGTAGATATTCAGCTTGGCTGATGTTGAATGGCGGAAATCAAGGGGCTTATCTGTCGGATACTGCCTTCCTGTCAGAGTGTATGCAATGTACCCAAACACATGACTTGCTTCGAGATACAGCTGCTCATCAGGAAGTCCACTCATGTACTCCTTAATCGACCTTATAAAATCCATAAGGGGAGAAATGTAATCCTGTAGGAGCACGTTCCAGATGTAAACGAGAGTGTCTCGGAGGTGGTTCTTTTCGCACAGAGAGATGGTCATATCAATATCAAGCGATTTGATATCCATCAAACACACCAGCTCTTCCAAAACATGGCCCTTGCGTTCGGCAATGTAGTACTCCACCATGTTTCTTAGGATTAGGGGAGGCAGAACTGCGATGCGTGAATCGAGGATGAACGGCTCAAGCACGTCAAAAAACATTCCGACATGCCCGTTTTCCGCGTACGTCTCAAACAGATTATCAAAAACGTCAGATCCGGCGCTGATAGTGACGCAGACGCTAAAGCTGGTGTACAGGAAGTTCGAGAGAAACTCAGGATCCTGGCGCTGTTCCGAGCCGAAGATGAAGTCTAGCGACGCCGCCATCATATCCTGAATGTGCTGGACCACCATCTCGTGTCTCTTATCGTCATCCCCTGGTAATCCAACAAGGGCCAGATCGCACTGTCCCGAAAATTGCATCCGTGCTTCGTTGAGCGCAGCAGTGTAATCGCCCGTCTTCAAAATGTCAACAAGCTTATCGGCCCAATTCGTGAGCGAGCCAATGAAAAACTCGTACTTCCCTAAAACAAAGACTCGGCCTTTGAACACCCTGAAAGCGCTGGAATAGCTGAGGGGCCCACCGGTGTACTCCACCGGCTTGACGTGTTTCGAGACAAGGTCAATGACCGCAGATACGCGCATCAACTCACGATTCAGTAGTACAAGTCGCTGTGTGTCTGTAAGTAGAGCAAGTACACGAGAATTGACCCATTGTACGGACACAATAGACTCTTCACCGACCCAGCGACGCTTGTTTTCAAATCTGAGGATCACCGAGGTGCGCTTGTCTTTGTCCTCAATTGTATCACTGGATACATCCAGTAAAGTGAGCACATTAAACCAGCAGTACGCAAGCATTGGCTGCTGTTGCTGCTGCTGCAACGCAGGAAACCATGCGAGGCATCCAGACGGGCCAAGTCCTCTGTTCGCCACGCTCGGCCTTCCGACGCGGTAGTGAGTCTGCAGGGTTGGATACATAGATAACACCACGAGCACATTAGGCGTCATGAGAGCCATCACCGCCATTTCATCAGTGGGCTCGACGGACGTGCCTAGTGGGAGAGGACCGCAAGAAAGAATCACGTTGCTGTAAGGCTGGTCCCGGGCAGGCTCAAAAACGTACTTACCGAGGATGTTTCGCGTTGTCACATGGTAGCCAAGAACGTTACGAAATCCGTTGTGGTACACCAGCACACCCGAAACGTCACCCGACACTAATGCTGTATGACGCTTTCCGACAAAGTTCAGTTGAGTCACGGGCATGTTTGTGAGATGGCCCTCGCGCGCGCTACCATCGGAAGTCAGTGCTCTTGCTGCATCATGGTCGAGCGGCTGAATATGCAGGATGGGCGCTTTTGGCTTTGCCAGGTCCCATAGAAAGATGTGGCCTGAAGAGTAGCCCGAGGCGACATAGGTCGAATCGAGCGACACGGCCACTGAGGACACACTGCCGTTTTCCAGCGCCGCTGTGTCACCCCCGAGAACGTTGAGGATTGTCTGGTGGTAGTCAAACACCACGATATAGCCCTTATTTGTGCCGAGACAGACGATCTCTCCAGGGAACATAGCGGTGGGCTCCCCGAACTGCATGCGAAACTGTTGTGAATACACGCTCGTGGTGATTTTCTTGAGTTTGAACCACTTCATCACCTCGGGCTGCTCATCAAGGATAGAGCTGCTGCGAGATCGCGTCGGGTTATGCGGCACCAGTGGTTGGTGTGTGAGTGTTTTGGTGCTCATCCTGGTCTGGAGTCGGTCGTCAAAGCGCCGTCGCCGCGGGCTTGCAAAGGAGCCAAGCGAGCTTATTGATGCTGGTGATCTGAGTTTCCCCCAGTTCTAAAACTGTTAGCAAGCGTTAAGTAGCGAGCCCTCCAAGAGACACTTACCGGGTCACCGAGCACGGAGCCACCGGGACTTCCTGCTGGTTGGGGATGATCAAAGCGAACATTGAGCCGTACTGCAGACTCGTCAAAGCTCATGGTACTCAATTCATTCTCGCCTAAACTCGGCAGCTTGCGCTTGACCGGTGTTGTCGGCGAGCTGTTCATTATCTGAGAGATAGCGGTGGTGGCGTAGTCGTCTCGCCGCGTTCGGCTGACCGTTGAAGGCCACCCCGTTCACTCCACGTCAACATCGATGCGATGAGCACTGCGTCGACTCGCGTCGCAGTTCGTCGCAGTCGTCGTCTCTTTACTGTGAACGTTATTCATTTATATCAATTTATAAAATCAGTCAATTATCCAGTCATCATCATCATACCAGCTTCTGCTTGACGAAGAAGCGGCTAAGGCTGTTCAGTTGCCAGTAGCACATTCCCCCGAGCACCAGCAACTGCACCACGGTCCATCGCACGGCGCGCCCATTGGTATGCTCGCTCTGGTCCCTGAACTGCAGCTCGCGCTCGCGGATCAGCTGCTGCTGCTGCCGTATAGCAACCAGTTGTTCGTTCAACCGCGCAACGCGCGCCATCAGCTCCTCAACGTCCGACTCGCCACGCGCGCGGGCTCCGCCAAGAACACGAGCCATTGCCGCACCGGAACCCTCTGCAACGTCGAGAGTGATGCGTGTGCGTACGTTCGGGACCCACCCACCGGCCTGCGGGCGCAGACACACAAGGTGCTCGCCCGTGTCGAACGCGGTGAATGTGAATTCGCCGTCTGGGGAGCCCTTCTGAGCCGCAACGTGGTGGTTGTCGTCAAAGGACTCGGAGACGTCGAACCAGAGGTTGATGTCTGCATGCTGCGCCAGACGCGAGGGCACGTATGTGTTGGTCTCTGCGTCCAGCGCATCAACGGCGTATTTGATCACGAGGAGCGATTCGCGGGTCAGCTCCTTTGAGAAGCACTTGCGCTCGCCTGGTTCCAGGTAGAAGTGGAAGCCGCTCGCAAAGTTTAGCAGACCCAGCAGCGCTACCAGAAGCATCGGAGACAGCTGCCTGGTCATTGTTCTCGTTGGCAGTTTAAAGAAAAAACAGCGGCTTCCTGACCGAGAGAGGGGAGGAGGAGTGATAAGAGAGCCCACACCGCTCATCGCCATCGCCCATCGCCCCATATTCATCTGGCGATCGACCCGTGCCAAAACGGTTGACCAGAAGAGTGCACAAAAAAACAAGCACCTCTTGCCGGTAAAGCGCAACAAAAGAATACCGAAAATAGCCACTTGATGAACCTATCGCTGCTGGACCCCTTTGCTGTGGCGAAGGAGTATCCAGAAACGCTAACACAGACGTTGTCCTTTGGCCACGCCTCGTGCATACGGTTCAACGAGACGGGCAGCTACCTCGCGTCAGGAACAGCAGACGGCACCATCGTCGTCATAGACGCAGACACAGGACAGCCAGCACTGATCCTGCGAAGTCACACGCGCGCGATTAACTCTCTGTGCTGGTCGTCATGCGGGCGCTACCTGCTCTCGTCGTCGCGCGACTGGAAGGTCAACCTCTGGGACCTCGCTAGCGGACGCGTTGTGCGGCAGGCCGCGTTTGCCGGGCCCGTGTGGTGTGCGGACATGCATCCGCACAACGTGTTTGTGTTTGTCGCTGCACTTCTCGAGGATGCGCCCGTGTGGGTTGACCTCAGCGACGCGGCACACGTCGTTGTCGTGCCTCTGCCGACGGAGCCACTGCCGAAGGAAACGCAGGAGGTGAAAACTGGCGAGGAGGATGGACAAGGCCACGAGGACGAAGAGGAGGGAGAGGAGGCGTCCGATGCGGAGGAGCATCCTCGGAAAAAGAGCAGGGCTAGCGCCGCCTCGGCACCGAGACACTGGACGCTGACGGTTAAGTTCCACCCAAGCGGTAGCCATGTGTTCACGGGCACGTCGCGCGGGCATCTGAACGTGTTCACCTCGACTGGTGCAAGCACAGGTGACCGGCCGGCGTACTCGCTCAAGGTGTCGAATTCCAACGTGAAGAATTTGAGCTTCACATCAAGCGGGACGAAGCTCGCGGTGAACTGCAGCGACCGTGTGATTCGACAGTATGCACTTCCAGAGAGCTTGGACGAGCCGTTCGAGCTTGTATTTGAGCACAGGTACCAGGATGCAGTAAGTCGGCTTCAGTGGAACGCGGTGCGGTTCAACCACAATGGCGAGTATCTGGCTGCGTCGACGTGGGGTGCCGCTCATGACATTTACGTGTGGGAGGCGACACTAGGGTCGCTGATCAAGATCCTCGAGGGGCCGAAAGAAGAACTCATAGATGTTGATTGGAATTCGCGGCGGTGCGTCGTGGCGGCTACGGGTGTTGATTCCGGGACGGTATACCTCTGGTCAGTTTTGATTCCGCAAAAGTGGAGCGCTCTGGCGCCTGACTTTGTCGAGATCGAGGAGAACGAGGAATACGAGGAGAAGGAGGATGAGTTTGATGTTGTGCCCGAGGGTGAGATCAATCAGAAACAGTTGGACGAGGAGGATGATGTGGTGGACATAATCACGAAAGAGGAGAACGATGCCCGTGGATTCACTGCTGTTGAGAGTTTCGTGATTCCGTGCGACTTGGAGCAGGAGGTTATGGTGGTCACCGAATGATTTCAACTAATGTACAAAGGAGATAAAAAATGAAATATTATCTATAAATTGTGTGCTACCTGAGCTGCATAAATGCATCCAGTAAAACCGAGGGTGGCCCACCCTCGCCCTTGCTCTTCTCAAAAACGTTCCAAAACCGTAGCGTCTCATCGCCTGCGCCAGTCACTATGGTTTGCCCGTCGGGTGACATCGCCAGATACAGAACACGGTATGTATGTCCCGTGAGTGATGCAACCTGTTGCATCGTGGCATACTTCCAGATCACAATCTGGTTTCGCGAGTATCCGTGCGTCGATACCAACTCGTTTGAATTCTTGGACCAAGCCAGATTGCACACCTGCGAGCCCGTATCGGTATCGCTTACTTTTAGACCCGTCATCGTGTTCCACACCTTGATGCGGCGATCCGCAGTACCGCCTCCTGAGGCCAATATTCCGCGCTGGTGCGGCGACCATGCGATAGCCTTCACAGCGGCAACGTGCTCGTTAAATTTGTGCAACGGCTGCTCATTCAAACCATCCCACACGAAAAGCTTGTTGTCATTGCCACCTGAGGCCAGCTTATTCTCCTCAATATTCCACTTGAGTCCACACACCTCCTGCCGGTGGTGGTGCTCAATCTTCTTCATGAAATGAGCAGGCTCACGCACGTCGCGATGCATGATCGACCGATCCCGCGAGCCAGACGTCAAAATGTGCTGGTTCCACGCGAGTGACGACGCACGCGATGTATGACCCGTCATCGTTCGCGTGCATTTACACGTGGTTGCGTCCCATATCTCCACTAACCCTGTGTGAGTGCCCACCGCCAGATGTGTACCTGCGCCTATCCACGACAGACTCGTCACGCTGTCGTTACTACCGAGATCGCACAGTCGGTTGACAGACCCGCTTGCAGCATCCCAGAGGTAGACACACGAGCCCAACCCAACGCCCAAAATGTCCTGCGATCCCCAGTCGACGAGATTTAGGTAGAAATCGTCCGCAAGCTCTGGTGCATCCAGCACACGATACGGCACTTTGGAAATGGCCCGCGGCTTTTTCTGCGGCGATAATAGCAGCCGCTGGCTCTCTGCTCGCACCGGAGAAAGTGAGTATAGTTCGTTCTGCATATCCATGGAGGACGAGTTCGGCCGACTCTTACTCGGCGAGTGGTATGTGAATAGGTTAGAGTTTTGCCTCGGCGTGGCTGTCAGATCCATGTCTGAGTTGTTTCTGATGTTGTTGTTGCTGCCACTATTGCTCACTGTGGTGGACCGCGGCGGCGTGATCTGCTGGGCCGAGTGCGGCGCAGATGCGGACGCAGACCCGGGCGCAGATGTTGACCCAGCCACCTGTCGGCCATTCGAGGACGAAGCAGCACCGCCAGAAGACGATGATGCGTTCATCGGCACATTATCACCAAAAAGCTCCGCCTTCAGTACTGTGTTGAAAGTGCGGTTGGCCTTTTCCTCCCTGATGTAGTCGAGCTCGTTCTCGTTAATACCACTGTTGCGCTTCGGGTTCGGTAGCGCAGTCACGTCTTCATTCGTGAGACTGAAAGCTGCCTGCAGGTCCACACCTGTGCGGTTCGGTATATATCTATCGCTGTATGTGCTCTTTCTGTTTCTTCGGCGCGGGGTGCCAGGTGACGCAAGCAGCGGGTTATCACTGGGAGCTATCGATGGAGGGTTGAGTCTGCTTGTCGAGCGCGAAGGCGAAGAGGGGGTCCTGAAGGGGTTATCCTCGCGTCCAGACATGCCGGCTGCTGCAAATGAATACCTCCTCAAATGTATCGGGGGTGAGTCAGAAGAGTCAGATTAGCGCTACGCTATGCGCTAGTGGGCCAGAAATGTGTCTCCTTGTGGTTGTTGTTGTCAGCGCTTCACCTTGGTAGTGCACCAATCAAGTAGTGCGACTACTAATAAGACACGTGACACGGGTGAATCAATACGCACACGACCACGGCCGGGCGATGGTGTGTGGAGAAGCCGTCGCGTTCGTATCTGGGTATGGCGACTGGACATGAGACATGAGAGTGCCTATATGTGTCTCTAAATATAAGGACACTGAGATGGGGTATATACAATACGTGTAACATATATATATATATATATATATATATATATGTGCGCATACATTCATTCCACAGATATCCAGCACCTTCCAAGTGTCAAGCTGACACCGCTGTCCTCCCATAGCCTTGAATACCCGCGCCGTTGGATCTCTTCGTCTTCGCCAGAAATCTCACCGTCGGAAACTTGGCAAACTTGGTCGCAAATACCCACCACTTGTCCTATAAAAATGGAGCTTGCCTTGAACTGGTGTACTTTTCACCATTTGTAAAGTCACAAGAAAAAAAAGACGACTCAAGACATGACTGGCCCCAAAGACTTTTCGGCGTTTTTCTCGAGAGAAGCCAAGGCAAGAGAACCCTCAGTGCTCAAATCGGCGTTTGCCCACTTCCTCAACCCGGAAATGATGTTTCTCGGCGGCGGGCTGCCCATGTCAGACTACTTTCCATGGCGTAAGATCACCGCCGAATCGCCAGCACCACCGTTCACGAACGGTATAGCGTCGGACAACTCCCCCGACGAGCTCACCGTAAGCGAGCTCGCCAAGCATAAGCTGTCCGATGTGGATGTTCCACTCGCAAGGTCACTCCAGTACGGCTTTACAGAGGGACAACCCGAGCTCGTTGCATTTCTAAAGGAGCACACACAGTTAGTGCACGCGCCGCCGTACGAGGGGTGGGACGCTGCTGTGTCGATTGGCAACACCCAGTCCGTCGATGCAGTACTGCGCACGTTCTGTAACCCTGGGGACACCTTACTCGTTGAAGAATACACTTTCCCGTCCTCGATTGAGGCAGCGCGGGCTCAGGGTATAAACTTTGCACCTGTCGCGATGGACGCCGACGGGTTGATCCCGGAGAGCCTGGACCAGGTGATGGAACAATGGGAGGGCGAGAACCCACCCCGGCTGCTGTACGTGATCCCCACCGGACAGAACCCAACGGGCAGTTGCATTCCCAGTGAGAGACGTGTGGAGATCTACAAGGTTGCCCAGAAACATAACCTGCTCATTATCGAGGACGAGCCGTACTATTTCTTGCAGATGGATGAATATGCAGCAGCAGGCGAGAGCCCTCGTACGGCCAAGTCCCACGATGAGTTTCTCGGCGCGCTCGTCAAGTCGTTCCTCTCGCTCGATGTTGACGGCCGCGTGATTAGACTTGACTCCATGTCCAAGGTGATGGCACCGGGTGCACGTCTCGGCTGGATCGTCGCGCAGCAGCACATCCTCGAGCGTTTCATTCGGCTACACGAGGTGACGATCCAAACGGCCTGTGGATTCTCCCAGTCGATCATACAAGGCCTGCTGGGCCGGTGGGGTCAGTCGGGCTACATTGACTGGCTCATTGGCTTGCGCCACGAGTATACCGTTCGTCGCAACCACACGGCTGATTGCGTCAAGAAACACGTTCCGGCAAAGTACGCGAGCTTCGAGCCTCCGGTTGCGGGTATGTTCTTTACGATCAGCATCGACGCAGCAAAGCACCCACTCTTCGATACCGAGCAGTTTGCGAGGGACCCCATCAAAGTGGAGTCTGCAATATACGAGCGTGCACTAGCGCTCAACTGCTGTCTCATCCCCGGGTCGCTCTTCATGAGCCCAGGCAAAGGTTTTGGGACCGGTACGTCCGTGTTCTTTCGCGGGACGTACGCCGCTGTCGCGCTGGACAAACTAGAGGAGGGACTAAAGCGATTCGGACGCGCCGTGACCGAGGAGTTCGAGCAGTGACATTTGCATAAATATATATAAGATGGAAAAGATATAAATGCACTCACTCCTCCTGGAAGCGGTAGTAGCCGCGTAGTCTCGCGGTCTCTATCAGCCGGGGCACCTCTGGGGTCAAAACACCCTGTCCGGTGTCGACAGGTGCCATCCGCCTGGCAGAGACCCCCCTCTCAGGGGGCGAGAGAAGAGTCAGAGCCCGACCGAGAAACGTTGATATATAAGCACAAGGCGCGCGGCTCTGAACATCGTCGTCTTTAACCCCCCCTTCCTCCTTCAACAACTACAGACATCAGCTCTAGTGAAAAAATGTCTTCGACTAAGGATCTGTCGCATTTGCTGTCGCGCGAGTCGAAGTCGCGCAATCCCTCGCCGCTGAAGTCTGCGTTTACTTACTATAATGACCCAAAGATTGTCTTCCTTGGCGGCGGGCTCCCCATGTCGGACTACTTCCCATGGGAGAAGATCGTGGCGCACTCCCCCGCGCCTCCGTTCGCCAATGGAATTGCCGCCAAGCCCACTGCCGAGTCTTCTACCGTGACTGAGATTCACAAGGATTCGAGGACCGAGGAGTTTGACATCCCTTTCAAGAGATCGCTGCAGTACGGTTTCACCGAGGGACAGGCTGAGCTGGTGAAATTTTTGAAGGACCACACCACGCTGATCCACAAGGTGCCATACGAGGACTGGGACATCATCATTACCGTTGGGAACACCCAATCGTGGGATGGAGTGCTCAGAACTTTCTGCGACCCAGGAGATTCGATCTTCGTTGAGGAGTACACCTTTTCATCGGCTATCGAGACCGCGAGGGCGCTCGCCGTGAACTTTGTTCCTGTGCCCATGGATGCCTTCGGAATCGTCCCAGAAAAGTTTGCAGAGATCCTGGACAACTGGGATTCGTCAAAGCCTAAGCCCAAGCTGCTGTACACGATCCCAACGGGCCAGAACCCAACCGGGTCATCGATCCCCACCGAGAGACGCTCTGCAATCTACCAGTTGGCGCAGAAGCACGACTTCATCATCATCGAGGACGAGCCTTACTACTTCTTGCAGATGGACCCATACGCTCCCTCCGGGTCTACGCCGCCTCCACAGGCGCAGACCCACGAGCAGTTTATCGGTGCGCTCGTCAAGTCGTTCATCTCGATAGACACCGAGGGCCGCGTCGTGAGGCTCGACTCGTTCTCGAAGGTGCTTGCTCCAGGTGTCCGTCTCGGCTGGGTCGTGGCGCAGAAGCGTCTCCTCGAGCGTATGGTGCGTCTGCACGAGGTTTCGATCCAGACCGCCTCCGGGTTCTCGCAATCGCTGATCCAGGGTTTGCTGGGCCGCTGGGGTCAGTCGGGTTACATCGACTGGCTCATTGGGCTCCGTCACGAGTACACCCTCAAGCGTAACTGTGCCATCGACGCGCTCGCAAAGTACCTGCCGCAGAGTGTCACGACGTACGAGCCGCCCGTTGCCGGTATGTTCTTCACCGTGGTGCTTCACGCCGACAAGCATCCCAAGTTTGCCACGGAGTTTGGGTCCGACCCACTCAAGGTTGAGGACGCCGTGTACAAACGTGGTCTCGAGACTGGGTGTCTCATGATCCCTGGGTCGTGGTTCAGCGCTCCAAACAGAGACGCAGCCGGCGCCACGGACATCTTCTTCAGAGGTACTTACGCCGCCGTTCCGCTCGACCAGCTCGATATCGGACTGGAGAGATTTGCCGAGGCTGTCAGGCTTGAGTTCGACGTCGAAAAATAGAATATATTTGTACGCTGGTAGAAAATTAGATCAGCACTGTTTATCTGACGTCAAAGTAGAAAACACCCGTACACCAGTAGTCTTGTCTCTTCACCACCCTCACAAGCACGAGAAAGAACCAGGACAAGACAGGACGAGACAAGACAAGAAGGCTCAACATACAACGACGCGATGTATATCCTGAAGTTCCCGTGGCTGACGCATACGGGTGAGTAATTGAATTGAACGCTCCAGTCTCAAGCACAGAAACTAACGACCTGGCACAGAGGAGAACCGCAAGTTTGAGGTGTACTCCGTGACGGTCAGCCCAGACGGGTCACGGCTCGCTTCGGGTGGACTAGGTAAGCTGTTATCAACGCGATTATCATCTTGCAACCAATCAGACTACTAACACACGAGGTCAAGACGGAAAAATCCGGATATGGCTCGTTGACACGATCCGACACTACATGCAGCTTGCGACTGCCCCAAACATGCCACCGCCAGCGGTGGACAAATCCACGTGCCGACCTGTTTGCTCGATGAACAGGCACACCGGTGCCGTGACATGTCTGCGGTTCTCTCCCTCGAACCGCTTTCTGGCGTCGGGCTCCGACGACAAGATCCTCCTGATCTGGGAGAAGGACGAGGAGGCGACGCGCGCGATCACGGCATCGCTGGCTCACCGGCCGGACCCATCGCTTGCGCTCGGTGACGCCGCGGACCTCGAGCACTGGACTGTGCGGAAACGGCTCGTGGCACACGATAACGACATTCAAGACATGGCGTGGGCGCCGGACTCAAGCATCCTCGTGACGGTTGGACTCGATCGGTCCATCATTATCTGGAATGGGACTACGTTTGAGAAGATCAAGCGGTTTGACGTGCACCAGTCGCACGTCAAGGGCGTCGTGTTTGACCCCGCGGGGAAGTACTTTGCCACGGCGAGTGACGACCGCACGCTGCGCGTCTTTCGGTACCACCGCACGTCACCCAGCGAGATGACGTTTTCGCTCGATCACGTTGTCGTTGATCCGTTCCGGCGATCCCCGCTCACGACGTACTTCAGGCGGTGTTCGTGGTCGCCCGATGGCCAGCACATTGCGGCGCCGAACGCGACGAACGGGCCTGTCAGTGCGGTGGTTGTGGTGAACCGAGGCAACTGGGACAGCGACGTGAGTCTTATCGGACATGATCTGCCGACGGAGGTGGTTTCGTTCTCGCCCCGGCTGTACACCAAGGTGGGAGTGGCGGCAGCGGCTTCCTCATCAACTACAAAGACAACCAAGGACGATGACAAGGACATCTCGACGGTGCTGGCAACGGCAGGGCAGGACAAGACGCTCGCTGTGTGGAACACGGCCCAGGCACGGCCGCTCGTGGTGGCAACAGATATAAGCTACAAGACAATTACTGATCTTGCATGGACACCACTAGGCGACATGCTCTTCGTGAGCTCCCTCGACGGCTCGATCACGGTGATTGCGTTCGAGGAGGGCGATCTCGGTGAGACGATCCCTTTGGAGCGGAACGACGCGCAACTGCACCGGTACGGCGCTGATCGCGAGTCGATGGTGTTCCCAGAAAGTGTCCAGCAGCTGATACTGGAGGAAAAGGCAGGAGGTGCTATGGCTGGAAGCCAGATGGATAACTTGATGCTGAGGGGCGCAACAAAGACTCCTCCTCCTCCTGCTCCTCCTCCTCAGGTTCCTGTGGCGGTGCCAGTCGCACGCCAGCAAACACCAACTGCTGCTGCAGCAGTAGCCACTACCCCCAAAAAGGTCAACACGCTCACCACGCAGAAAGTGACCATCACCAAGGGCGGTAAGAAGCGCGTTGCGCCGCTGCTGATCAGCGGCAACAGCAGCAACACACCGGCGCTCGGGAGCATGGTGACCAAACCGAAATCGACAGCAGATACGAAACACAGGGATAAACTACTCAAGTCGGTCATTTCACACGCGTCCTACGCGCTGCCGCGGTTTGGGTTGCCAACAGCAGTCACTGCGCTACGAGACCGCGTGGCTGCTGAGTCGGATGCCAACGGCTCCGATGCGGAGAATGGGGTCGACACCATCGAGCAGACGGTGCGGAAATCGGGAGGCGCAGGTGGTAGCACTGTTGGTGGTGCAAGGCAACCTGCGTCGACGGCCACAGCGGCAGCGGCACGGAAACGCCGCGAGCAGGAAGCTGAGACCCCACCGTTCTTGAGACATGTATCGCTGACGCCCGGGAGCGTCTTCAGCGACAAGTCAGGACCTCCGCCGGTGATCACCAGTGTATCATGTGGTGGAAATGATGTTGTTGAGGTGCGATACGAGGAGTCCGGTAACGACAACGCTGCGAGCGACGACGATACCCCTATTGGTGGGGCCTCCGGGATGTCATGGATCGTGAGTAGCAGTCCACGCGGTGAGCGGTTGTTCCAGCATTGGGTACGCGGACGCGTGACGCACGTTGTCGGATGGGATGACACGCGCTGGTGTTTCGCACTCGAGCGCGGTGCAGTGATGGTTGTCTCGCGGCACGGGCGTCTCGTTTCGCCCGGGCTCGAGGTGGGCGCTGCGGTGAGTGTGCTTTCCGGCTTTGGAGCCCACGTGCTCGTCGTGACTGTTTCCGGGACAGTGTTCTGCTGGGATGTCGAGCGGCGAAAGCGGATCGTTGCGAATGTTTCGCTGGCGCCTGTGGTTAACCCGCACGTTGCGATTGCGCCTGTGTCGGGGACGACGACGCCAGCTCCAGCCGTTGCCGTTGTTGCCTGTGAGGTGAACGAGCGCGGTGTGCCGATGGTTGTGCTCGGCACGGGCGAGGTGTATGCGTACTCCGTTGCGCTGCGTGTGTGGACGAAGGTTGTCGATCCGTGGGTAGTGCAGCATGCCGACAGGCGGCGGCTGCCAGCGGTGGCGAAGAGCACGCTTGGGCGGCTTGTCCACCATGCACTTGAGAACGTCGTGGAGGAGAGTGATGAGAACGAGAAGAGCGAACAGGATGAGGAGGAAGAGGGCGAGGGGGAAGACGAAAGCGAGGTGCGGGATGCGGCGACGGCGACGTATGCCGACGTGTACAAGTGTGCCGTTGAGCAGTTTTAGATGATGTGCGGTGGGATCAGAGTGCTGCGAGTTGGCTGGTAGTCCACTGGGAGTCAGGACGCAACGTGCAACCGCTTCAGGGAGCTTCATTACGCATAGGATACAGAACCAGGTCAGATGGCAGACTTTTAAAAGTTAAATAATATACACGCTGGCGTGACTTTACACCAACAAATGTTTTCATGACGGATGATCCTTTGAAAATGGACCGTGAATAATATTGGAGTCAGAGAGTGAAGCTAAGTAGTGGTGGAACTTCACCGAGGGGCTTGAACGACCTCTATGCTTAGCGTGATCCATGCCTGGCCAATCCTCAAAGAAAAGTCCCATCTAAACTCGCGCCTAGTTAAGCCAAGAATCCGCGCGCAATCCGCGCATGGTGCATTCTCAGAAGTGATCCCCGCCTGAGAACTCCGCCTGGTGGATCCTTAAAAAAAAAAGTCCCAACCCAGCACCACACGCTTCTCAGCGCGAGCTTCGCCACCCGCGTCAGCATGGACTCCCTCGAGCCCATACCCTTCCATTGCAGCCGATCCTAACAAACCCACCAACGCACATGCAGATAAACAAAAATCACCATTTTTTCCTCCCAGCCAGCTTCTCCCATTCGCGCCCCGCCCCAGGTCGCACACGCACACGCGTGAACTCATCCCGCTGGTGCAGAAACTTGCACGTATCGCCGTACCCGCAGTACCCGGTCTTTGCGAAATCTTTACACACATCGGGCTGGTAATCTATCGCCGTCGTGGCTCGCAGATGCGCTGCAGACTTCATAGGCGCCGCGACGCTGGCCCCACCGGAGCGTTTCCCCGATGTGGCAAAGTCGCGGTATGCCGATTGTCCGCGGTATGTTCCTGATGTTAACACACCGCCAGCGTCGGGGTCGGCCTTGTCATCATCTGCCCTTCGCGTGGCGTCCTCCTGTAACAGTCGATCCGTGCGCGTCGCGTCGTCATTGACGCTCAGATCGGTGGACGCAGAGGGTGCAGTCAACACCGGTGCGTCATCCTTGGCCACTGTCCCCGTTATCCGACTACGCTTGACGCGCTGCACCACTGGCGGCGTCTCCTCATCCTCCGAGTCTGATCCTGACGATGAGCCACTGCTCGACGCCGCCACCTCCTTGGTCTCCGTCTGTTTGGCCTCCTCACCTTGCCGCTTCCTCTTCTGAGTCGTAGACCCACCCACGTTTCTCTTCTTGAACATCAGTAAACAGTGGCGAATTAACCTTGAGGCGAGAGAGAGTTCCAACAACATCAAGACATGACGTATGTCATCGGGATGGCACTTATCTGTCTTTCGTGGTGGTGCACGGATGTAATAACGTGATGTATTACAGGGCTACTACAGACACGTCGAAAAATGACAGGGGCCTTCTCCCCTTCGCTCCTGCTCCTCTGCGACAAAAAAATGTCAGTGTTAAGATCGTATGGGTAGTTATAGAGGACGCTTACGCAGTGCACATACCGTACATATACACATATACAATGGCCGTATGTTTGGATTTTACGAATCGTGTGGGTCAGACATGCCCCGGTTTGATATGTCGCGGGATCCTTTTGTTTCGCCCCGGTGTATCAGCTGCGGTTGTTGTAATCTTGCACGAGCTACGAGGAGAGGGAAACGAGTAAACTAACACACGCTATAGAGAGAAATCACCGATATCAAGCAGTTTGTTGAGCTCGCTCGCCGGTCCGACGTGAAGACCGCCACCATCAAGACGAACTCCAAGGTTACGCCAGCTGGAAAGAAGTACAAGCAGACCAAGTTCAAGGTCCGTGGAACCAAGAACCTTTACACGCTTATTGTCAACGACGCTGACAAGGCCAAGAAGCTGATCCAGTCGTTGCCACCTACTCTTAAGGTGACCGAGGTTTAAGCTGTGCTGAGGGATATGTGTGTATCAATGCATTAATACTACGATTTCGAGAAAAAGTGTAGAGAGCTTGAAAACCAAGTATAATTCAAACTATAAAAGCACCCGGGAATTCCAATAAAGAAAAAGAACAGCAATATATTAAAACCTATCACGAGAGTACACCAGGTATCATCAGTTATTCAATGTTCAGATCCACTCACGTTAGCGCTGAGGACAGTCGCAGCTCCTATTTGATAGGAGCGCGCCACGAACCTCGCGTCGAAGAATGGGTGAACAAAGAGATAAAAAAAAAGGTGACACTCACTCGTTGAACAGGACAAAGTCGTCAAAGTCAAATGAATTCAAAACTGTGGCCGATAATGGTGCTGCGGACCATGGTTGTTATCCTAATTCGGCTGCTTCACACTAGATACGGCTAGCGAGTGTTGAGAGGATTCAATCCACACGAGGACAAGCTGTCGCTCCTGCTTGTTCATTGATCTTCCCTGAAACCCACACCATTGGACAAACACATTCGACTGAATATGTAGGTTTGACCAATGATGCGAGGGAGATCAATAGCAGGAACTTAGCGCCAGGTTGCGGGTGTTCCATCCCAAGGAAATCTCAGCTAAAACCGAGTGGTTGTGCGAGAGCAGCGTGAATCTGGACAACAACGATTTCACCATCACTGCTGGATGATGCAACCTATTATTGAAGCCACAAAGTTCGTTCATATCCGAAGTTGACGACGATGAAAGTTCTCCGAGAACCGAATCGTGTAATAGAGGCAACGCCTCGTCATCCTCCTCCTGTTTAATTGTAAATTCTGGTTGTTTCTGTTTGTTTTGCTGTGTTTCTTGTTCGTGCTTGATTTGCAAGCTCATCGACGACGATAAGAGGTCGTCTGCATCGAAGAGTGGGGCAGAGTAGTAGTTGTTCTGCTTCGATTCTTCGAGCTCGAGTGTGAATTTCGAGGGCGTAGTTGATCCCAGGTTCGAGGGTGGTGGCGAAAGGTAGCTCTGTTGTGCCTTTTTCCTGTGCTGCTGCTCCTCCGAGTCTTCATCCGACGAGACATCCTCGTCAAACGCTGGCGATGGGATCTCCTTCACCTTCTTCTGCCTCTTCACAGCGCGAGGAGCCTCCTGTTCGTCGTCCTCGTCCTCTTCATCCTCTTCCTCATCATCGTCTTCTTCCTCCTCTTCCTGTTTCACAACAACAGATGGGAGTAACGACAGATCAAGATCGGAGATATCGCCACCCAGCTCCTTGACGCGCGCCAGTAGCAACTCCTGGGTCTGCAACAGCTTCTCCCCGTTGGTGTTTGCAACCTTGAGCGACGTCTCTAGATTCGTGACCCGAGTCTCGAGGTGTTCAACGTGCTTGCGCTTCTTTTCTCTCGAGGCGTGGGCCGCGCGTCTATTCCGCAGGATCCTCTCGACGCGACGCTGCTCCTTCTCCTCGGAGGTCTTAGCGCGCTTGCGAGGGGGCAGCAGGGAGGCGGCTGACTGTGCTGACATGGATGGTATAAATAATTTGGAGGGGGGGTAACTGGTGATCTGCCAAAAACAGTGGTGTTCCAGAAAGAAATCGAGGGATGTGTCGCGGATTATATACAATCGGGCGGTGCCTTCAGAATGCCCAGTGTGTGATCTGCCAGTGGCGGTGATCGCCCCCTGTCGCTCGAAGTTTCAGAGGGCGCAGCTCTTGTTGCTCTTTCTTTTTCGGGCGATCGGTATTTATAGATCTCTATTGCCGCTTTTGGCAATTTTGGTGTTTTGGGGCTGTTTTTTGTTTTTGTTTTTGTCTTTGTTTTTGTTTTATTTGGATATATGCCTGGTCGCTTTTTATATGTTGCTCTGTGCGGGTAGTATATATATTTACTCATTCCACCACTTGGGGCTTGGGGCTCGGGTCTCGCGTAGTCTCCAATTTCAGACACCACCCCCTTCTCCATTTTTCATTCCATTCCATTACAACCCTCCCTCGCAGAAGGTGATCACCCTTTTGATACCCAGGATCCACCGCCGTGTCTTCTCGTCCTTCATGATATTGGACACGCTCTTATCCCCGCTGATCTTGTTATCTGCACTTCGCGCATGGATACCCACGGATATAACCCCAATGGGCCAAGCAACATTCCCAATACTCAGCTTCATATAGCTTTCGTTGGCACCCATATACTCGCTCTCCTGTAACTGCCACACCAGTGTGCCCAGAGTAATGAGCATCTCGGACGGCAGATCTGCGCGTCGCAGTCGCGCAAGCAACGGCACAAGCCACCGCTTCGTCTCTGCGAGCACGGCTCTCTCTGATTCGGAGCTCTGGGCAGCACGCGCGTCCCACCGTAGCAGTATCCTTTTCACGTATTCTCGCACCTGTCCTGCAACCTTTGGCAAGTTGTCTCGCACGTCGCGTGGGTCGATCTGGTCTTCTTTGTCCTTGACCTCGCCCTCGCTTTTGGGCGGAGGTGCAACTACCGGTGCAACTACCGGTACTTCGCTGTGCTCCGCCTGCTGTATCTCCTCTTTGACTGATTTACCCTGCTCAAGCAGCTCCAGTCGCCGCCACGTGTCTTTGTCTGACTCCCCGTACACTTTCACCGGTTGCCCCAGACTCCTCAGCTTGGCCGTCACCTGCGCTTTAGCCTCTGCGTCTGCCTGGGTTTCTGCATGACTCTCTGGTTCCGTCTTATCATCAGGCTCTCTATCAACATGGCTATCTGCCCTTTTCTCAGACTCGACATCAGCCTCGTTGTGTTCTAGCTGTGTCTCTGTCTCCGGCTCAGGCTCAGGCTGAGACTCGGGCTCCTGCTCGCGCTCGCCCTCCACCAACTCCGAAACCTTGAAGTACTTGCGCTTCCTCGTGGGATCAACCTCCTCCACAACACGCTTGCGCTTGGCTATCTCCTTCCTCAACAGCGATGAAAAGTCCATAGTCGCTCAAAAAACGCTCAACTGTTCTTTCACCATACATGAAGAATCGTCTTTGCACCGCGTTTGATGGAAAGTCGTGTGCTGAGCGTCTGCACGTGATGCTCAAGTACTGCGCTGGTTCCCACACGACTGTGCCTCAACGTGCAAGCAGAAGAATGCATGAACAGAGCAGATACGAATTATCCGGGTGTAGCTGATTGATCTTCTCCCCACTCCGGTGCAGGGCCTAATTAGAGTAGTAGTAAGGTGTCCGGGTATTGAACGTTTCTTGCTTACTTGCGGCGACTCAAACAACGAGGACTCAGACTGAGTGATCGTCACACCCCTTCATGCCAATTCACACCATCCCCAGTGTAAAGAAACAGAATTGAATACCCTCAAGCATTTTTGTCCTTTTATTTCTAGCAGAACTCCTCTCTTGACTACACTTTTAACATCATCTTCCAACTGTGCCACCAACAAGATGGTAGTGCTCCACCCAGTTTCCAACGCCATCGACATCATCAGCAAGTTCAAAACAGCCTCAGAACTGAACAAACTATGTAAGCAAACAGCTCAACCACAAAAAGCAAAATGAGCACGAGCATCAAGCCATTGACGCCGAAACCGGAGGATAAGCCGTCTCAGGCGTCGGATAATGGTGGTGCCGCTGGAGCCAGCGCCCCCGGAGGCGGTGATGGGTACATTGAATCCGACGACATGCCTGTGCCCCAAGGCATAGAGGAAGTGGATGAGACGGAACTCAAAGAGCAGGGCGAGTCGTTGGATCTTGATATGTCGCATGCCAATGATAACGTGTGGCTTGTGCGGTTGCCGAAGTACCTTGCTGATCGCTGGAAAGATCCAGCGAACCTTGATGGGCGAGACTTGGGTAGAGTTCGCATCCGTCAGTCTACAGGCAACGAGGTGAGTCAGCTTCTCCTTTTTCTTTTCAATTACGATTGTTCGTATATACTGACTCTAGCGATTGGGATAGCCGCTCAAAGTGAAGCTTGTGCTCGGTGATGAGCCGGAGAACGCGGGGATCCCTCACGAGTACGACATAAGCATGACGAAGACGGTGGTTGACAACGAGTACATTTTCACAGAACAGAACCTCAAGCGGTTCAGGACGGAGCGCACAGAGGTTGCAGCCATGCCTGACCAGCCACGGCTCGAGCCGTTGAATAAAGAGGCCGCGGCGAGACAGCGCTGGTTTAGGAAGATCAAGGACCCGAAGAATGCAGGCGCGGGGACAAGCACGAGCGGGGCTCCCGGTGCACCCTTGATTGCGAACGCGGGCCAGCCGCCCTTTACAGCGCCAGATGGGAAACCCACGACGCCCTCAACGACGACACCGTTCCGTCGGCGGTTTGTGCCGTATGCCAAAACCATACCGAGTATGTGATAAACTTCTCTCTCTCTTGCTTATCGATGACTGACTAACCAACTAACTAATCAGAGAAAACTGCACTTGTCGGCAAAGTGGTGCATGAATGCCAGGTTCTTGCATCGTCGAAAGACCGCAGGAACTACCCGTTGTTATCCGATGAACGGCGGCGGTTGCAGCTGGGCAAGCCACGGTCTAAAGTTGTGTTCCTGGAGGACGACTCTGGTGTGACGCACGGTGCGGCCGGTCCGTCAATCACGCGCGGTAACACGTTGTCGTTTGTGAGGAATGTCAAACGTGATAACCGTACAGGTGAGGGCCGCGCTACGAGGATGCCGCGCAACGAGCTCATGGATCTACTGTTCCGGCTGTTCAACGAGTACGAGTATTGGAGCATGAAGGGGTTACGAGAGCGTACCAAGCAGCCCGAGAGTTTCCTCAAGGAGTGTCTTGATGCAATTGCAGAGCTGATGAAGAAGGGCACGTATGCGCTCAAGTACCGGCTCAAGGCGGAGTATCGCACGTCGAGAGAGGCCGAGCGCAAGGCAAACCGGCAGGATGATGACGAAGAAGACGAAGGAGAAGAAAAGCGCCGCAGCGAGAGCGACGACGAGGATGACGAGGACGACATTGAAATGGTTGATGTTGCTTGATCTGGGGCCTGGTGGGTGCACGCCTTTTTCTGGGAGGTGGTGAAACAAACCCGCAGAGCAAGAGACGGTCAGGATACAAAGAGAGAAGAGCATTTATCTCCGAGTGTGTATTTTTTATATACAGTTATAATCAGCTCGCAATATCACATCTGTGCACTCCAATTGCAATCACATGGCTTCGTCTTTGTCCAGCGCGAGCACCTCTCCGCCCGGCGCAAACAGTCAGAGACAGCCGCCACCACCCGCGCCAGCACAAGCACAGGCACAAGCACAACCAGCAACGCCCACATCATCGCAGGTGCAACTGAACGAAGATGACGAAACGCGTGCCACTTTCACAGGTCGCTCCAACATAGCCACATCGCGCATCGGGTCGGAAAAACAGCCAGAGACATCGCCGCTGCTGTCGTCGACACCTCCCACCGTGAGCAAGTCGCTCATCCGGTCGTATCCCTATCTGCTCATCGCGAACCGCATACTGGGCGTGCTCACATGGACTGGAGACGATCTGTGGTTGTCTGTGCTGGTCTCTGCGACGTATGCAATTGCCGTTCTGTATTTTGAGGCGCTTGTGGTTTATTTTGGCCATGTTGTTGCCGTGGGTGCTGTGTCGCTATACGCGCTGCTCAGCGCAAGCATCGGGAAGGAACAGGACCAGCATCCGACGCTTGACGACGTGGTGCACTCGCTCACTACCATGACGCTGCGTGCAGACATGCTTATTGCGCCGATGTCCGCGCTGAATCTGACGCCATACGATCTCAAAAGACTGCTCTTTACAACGATCTTTCTCTCGCCGCTATACATCGTTCTGAGCATCTTTGTGCTGCCGCCACGCACGATTCTCCTAGCGGCTGGGATATTCCTGCTGACATACCACTCTGCGTGGTCGCGTGTCACGCGACGTATCCTGTGGAAGTCCAAAACGGTGCGCCTGTTGTGCTTTTACGTGACGGGACTCGACCTGCAGTCGCAGCACGCCAACAAGAACTCGCTGTTTAAGATTGCGATGAACAAGACTACAGGTAAACTGCACAGTTCGTCGTTGTCTGGTTCTGGTGGCGGCGCGGGCGCTGCGAACGAGGGGCCCATGCGCTTCACATACGTGCTCTATGAGAATCAACGGCGGTGGCTGGGTATCGGCTGGACATCGAATCTGTTGAGCTACGAGCGCACCCCTTGGACAGACGAGTTTTTGAATGAGTCGCAGCCCGCAGAATCATTCGAGTTACCGCAATTGAGCGACGAAGCAGGGATGTACTGGCGCTGGGTCGACAAGACGTGGCGGCTCGATCTGACGAATGACGGCTCGCTAACGCTGTCGTCTTCCAAATCACGGTCGACCGCAGACCCAAAGCCCGATGACGGATTTGTTTACTATGACAACACATGGAAGAATCCGTCCGCTGAAGACTCGTTCAGCAAGTATACGCGGCGTCGGCGGTGGATCCGCGCCGCGGAGCTCGTGCCGCCACATTCGGGGCCCGTGGTTTCACCGCTTGCACAGTCCTCGACCGCAGAGGCACAGCCCGTGACGGCCAGCGGGGACTTCGTGAGTGGGGGCGGGAAGAAGCGCAAGAGTTTACGGTTTGACTCGACGCCGACCGTGCATCTGCAAGAGAGGGAGAAAGACCTCGAGCAGGAGGCTCAGGAGGCTCAGGAAGAGGAGCCTGTGACTTCTGCGGAGGAGGTTGTGGAGTCTCCCGACACCACGGTCACGTCGTCGGTCAAGATCGCGGGGTCTGAGGCTAAGAAAGACATATAAAGAGGGAAGAATACGATAAGATAACGACAAACAATCTGCATATTTCGCGGTAGTGCCTCGCCTAGAACAAAAATCCTGTGACTGCTTTTCTTTGATCTGCGCACTACTGTGGTTGGTTCTGCTGATGTAATCATCCTCACCAACTCTCGAAGCTGGGCAGACACACCCATTGAAAAAAATATCAGAGCGCACACACACACCCCCTGGCCTAAGAATCTGAATTTCCTCTGTATCCACCCCGCAACTCAACAATGAAGTACATTCAGTCTGACGAGACCCTTGCTATCCCCGAGGGTGTCACTGTGGTCATCAAGTCGCGTCTCGTGACGGTGACTGGTCCCCGTGGTGTGCTCACCAAGAATTTGCGTCACATTGACGTGACCTTCACCAAGGTTTCTGCCTCGCTGATCAGGATCACGGTGCACAACGGTGAGCGTAAGCACGTTGCTGCCCTCAGAACGGTGAAGTCTCTCATCACCAACCTTGTCAAGGGTGTGACTATCGGTTTCCAGTACAAGATGCGTTTTGTCTATGCGCATTTCCCAATCAACGTTAACATCATCGAGAAGGACGGTGAGAACTTTGTCGAGATCAGAAACTTCCTCGGTGAGAAGCGTGTTCGTCTCATCAAGATCCTCGAGGGTGTCTCTGCGGAGCTCTCTACTGCCCAGAAGGACGAGCTCGTCGTGTCTGGTAACTCGCTCGAGAATGTGTCGCAGACCTGTGCCGACGTGCAGCAGATCTGCCGTGTTAGAAACAAGGATATCCGTAAGTTCCTCGACGGTATCTACGTTTCGGAGCGTGGCACCATTACCGAGGCATAAACGAACGGTGTTTGACCCGCTAAGCGATGAGTGTGTGACGATTAAGAATGTACCCCTTGCATTTAGAGGATTATAAACTGCATAATAATACACAAAAGTTGGTTGTCTTTCGTTACTGGAATATTGTAGATAGAATTTGTCTTTTGTTGTCGTACAAAATTGAAAGACTCAAGATTTAAGAAATTGAAGCGTCGTGCGCCCACCGCGAACCTGCACATGTGGAACCCTCAGCAATTGGGATATATATGTAGACTTTAAACGCACACTCGCAGCTAGACCCCAACTTCGTTAGCATCCCCCTCCACGGCCCACAATCATGTCGAAGCAACAGGACTCGTCGTTCGGGAGGCGCACATGGAACAAGGAGGAGTATGCGCGGCGAGCACAAGAACGCCGCGCCCAAACTACAGCAGCAGCACGCGCAGATGCCGCCGCTGCCAAAGCACCGACGAAAACCCATGACTTCTTCAGCGCGCGTGCAGAATACATACGCAAGATCGACGCGATGAACAAAGTGACGCTGGTGTCCGGTGCCGGTGCCGCGGAGGCGGGGTTCTTCTGCGATGTGTGCCGGCGCAAGTTCAAGGACAACCTCAAGTTTGTGGATCATCTCAATTCCCGTGAGCACATGCACAACTCTGGGTTCAACGACGATGCTGCTGTCGGGCAGGGCGTGACCGTTGAGCAGCTTGCGGCGCGGGTTGCGGCGCTGAAGCAGGTGCAGCTTACGCGGGAGCTCGAGAGTGGGCGTGGGTTCGACTTGCAGAGGAGGATCGAGCTGCGGCGGCGATTCGAGGAGAAAGAGGCCGAGCGGCGGCGAGCCAAGCGGCAGCGTCGTAAGCACAAGAGGCAGAAGGTGCAGCGGGAGGAGCCTGCTGAAGGGGTGCATGAGGACGAGATGGCGAGCACGATGGGGTTCGCTGGGTTCGGTGGCAGTCGGGTGTCTTGATTTTTTTTTATGTACAGTATTGCTTATTTATTTACAAGTCTTTCACGCCGAAAACCTTGTTCACGGTCTTGAAGTAGTCCACGATATCACTCTCGTCGGAGTGGTCCCCCAAAAGCACCAACTTATCGGCAATAGCCACGTCCTGCTCGAACCGGATCGCCTCCTTGATCGTGTTCGGGTAGTTCAGTAGCACAAACTCGGACGTATCTGGATCCGCATCGTGAATACGCTGTGCCTCAACCTTAACGAGCTGCGTGAACACCCCGGGGGAAAGCCGGTAGTCGAACTCGTACCGACACCCATGCGAGTCCTCATCGCACCGCACCAGCGTATCCTTCAACAACGAGCCGTACCGTGCACTCTCATCCGCCATCTGCCGCTCAATCAACGCATTCAAATCCACAACGGCGCTTTTCCCATGCAGCTTCCCGCGGAGCGAAGCCACATCGCCGTCAGCGCCAAAGGGCACGAGGATAAACCGCGCGTTTGTCCCTTCAAACGCAAGCTTCTTACGGTTCGCAGCCTGCACAGTCGCCCATTCCTCTTCTGAAAACGAATTCTTGCGCTTTGCGAGCGACTTCGAGGGATCCTGGTCGTCGATCCGCTTGACCACGAGTCCAAATATCATCGTGCCAATGAGTGCAACTGCAAAAAAGTGCCGCACCTTTGGGCCCTCATCCTTAGCCGAAAAGCCAGAGTACAAGCGAGGGCGTGAAATGCGCGCAAGCGGCTGCATACACGTCCGCGCGTGCAAGAGCCGTGTCACTATGCCGGTGCGTAACATTGCTGTGCTTTGGAAGCGCTCCCGAGGGTCGTCGTCTCCGGGGTGGTGATATTTTGAAGCCCGAGGGATGGAAAAGGTCGTGTGTGGGTGTATTCCACCGTCGGTGAGCTCACGCCGCCAAAACACAGCTCAAGAGAGAATTTGACGAGTTTGATATCGATGGAGGATATCAGGGAATGATTTGTAAATCTTTCCAAATGAAAATCTATTCTCATTGTGCTGTTTGTTGGTCGTTTGCACACTATTCGGTGAAGAGGTATGGTCACGTGATGCGAGCTCTCCCTATATGGACCCCAAGTACCACTGCGCCAATCCCTATTCTACACAAAACAATTGGGGCCATTTTCCTTTTGCCTGTTTTTTGAAGCTATCACTGCATTTTTTGAAACTTTGTTTGTTCTGCACTTCAACGAACAACTCTCCAACGGCCCCGCCAGAAGAGAAGGAACTCTCACGTCCGGGTAACCAGTGCGACAAAATCTCTGGTGTCTTCGACTTGAAGACCAGCTCCCCAAGGAGAGGCCAAGGAGAATACCACAACTGACACACCCAGAAAATGTCACTCGTGCAACTTGCGAACGTGTGCGCACACCTTCAGAACGCCTCGATGGCGACTCTGTCCCTTACACATATCCCGTACACGCGGCTACACCTGCAAGTAGCCAACGAGCTGTACAGGCAGGGATTCCTCAAATCTGTACAGCGCGGTTCGATTGCTGGGCCCGACGAGACGCCGACGGAGGTGACTCCCGACAACATCTCGACGCGCCGGCTGTGGCTTGGGCTCAAGTATCGCGAGTCGCTGCCTGTGCTTTCGAAGATTTCACTCGTGTCGAAGCCCAACAGGCGTATCAAGTTCAACCCAGAGGAGCTACGGTTGCTCGCTTCGGGGCACAAGGTGCGATTCATTGAGCCGCTGCGTCCTGGGGAGGTGATGTTCATCAAGCCACAGCGGTCAAATGATGTGATTGAGTTACATGAGGCGGTATCGAAACGGATCGCTGGTGAGATCATGGTGCGTGCTCGCTGAGGAAAAAGGAGCAAAGTGAGAGGGGTGCCACGATAGCGTGTAAATAGAAAGAAATCGGAAATTGCATATTGCCCTAGAAGAAAGTTTGTCTGTTGTTGTAGAGCGACGTTAGTTTTGGTGGTGCTCCTGGTCCGGCGTCGGGTGTATCTGGTTACGGCACGTTCGCCTTCTCTTCCTTGGGGTGCGAGCAAGGAGCCGAATTCTGGAGCACCACCGATGAAAAAAAGCAGCAAGGACATCCTCAGCCTGTTAGGTAAAGCGCCAGGTGTGGTGGGAAAGGTCGTCAAGGGAGACCAGCAGCGGCGACACGCGACCACAACCACCGCCCTCGAGTTACCCCGGCACTGGCGCGCCATGGGGACCCACTCGCTGGCGTACACTCCGACGCCGCTACCCCGGGCGCCAACGGCAAAACTCCGCGTAGCTGCATTTGACATGGACGGCACGCTTGTGCGCACGCGCTCAGGTGCGTCGTTCGCACGGGGCAGCGATGACTGGACATGGTTCCACGCGTGTGTCCCTGAGCGGTTGCGCGAGCTCGCGGTTGACCCAGAGTGGCTCGTCGTGGTGTTCACGAATCAAGGCGCGGTGGTGCTGCGGCGAGGCAGTCGGAGCGCTGCTTCGTTCGTCGAGCGTGCTGGGAAGATCGTAGCCGGGGTCACTGGTGGTGGTGGTGACGGAGACGGAGACGCACGGTTATGGTTGTTCGCGGCGCCGCGGCGACCACGAGGGGAAACGAAGCGCGGAGAGACGTTCAGCAGTGCTGAGGAGCACGATAATTTTAGGAAGCCTGGGATTGGGATGTGGGAGACTATGCGGGCGGAGTTGGCGCGGCAAGTAGGTGCGGAGGTCGATCTCGAGGGGAGTTTCTACGTTGGCGACGCTGCTGGTCGCGAGGGCGACTTCAGCGATAGCGATCGCGCATTTGCAGAGAATGTCGGGGTGACTTTCTACTTACCCGAGGAGTATTTCAAGTGAAAGTAGCGCCAAAAAAAGTAAAATATATTCTGATTTTTTAAGTGGTTGGCTGAGTTGGTCGGATGTTGTCGTGGTGCAACCGATCGGTGGTGATGTTTCGCGGGAAGATCAAGGGGACAGCAGTGGTGTGGAGCAATCGGTGGGTTTACATCTTTTAGCACAACTGGAAAGCCATGTCAGAGGAAGAACCAGAAGTCAAAGTTGAAGGTGGAGTGGTTGATGATGATGCTCAGGAGGGCGAATTGACTAAGGAAGAGAGACTGGAAGCGGCCCGGAAAAAGGTATGTTGACTGCGCTTTTTGCTGTGCAAGGGCTGAAGGTGCTAACACCGATCCACAGTTTGAGGAGCTGAAAAAGAAGAACAAAAAGAAGAAGGGAAAGAAGGGAAAGAAGGAGGACCAGGAACCAGAGCAGGAGGATAGCGCCGAAGTCAAAGAGGATACTCCTGAGGTGGGCACCGAGGAGACTGTGACTGAGGCTGCACCCACACCCAGTGAAGAGGCCAATCCTCTACAAACATCGGCTGAAACACCGCTCGAGGATATACTTTCTGGGGATGCAACCACCACGTCGTCATTCCTGGTGGATGAACTACAGGCGCGGGTCACCGAGCTGACACAGCAGCTCGCAGAACGCACACAACAGCTCGCTACATCCGAAGCTCGGGCGCAGAAACTGCAAGGAGAGAACACAGAGCTGAAGCTCTCGAAGATGGAACTCGAAGAAGAGGCGGAGACGTTGCGGAACAATGTGACGCGTTTAACGGCGAAACTGAACACGGCCAAGGTGGATCGCCCCGCTACAAGGGCGGCCTTGCTGTCAGGAGATGAGAGTGCCCTTGGGTCGCCAGCGAGCGACGCGGCGTTCGCACCGGGGCCGCCTGAGTTTGGGCTCGGGCTCGACGACGACGGTGTCGAAGGTGGGCTCAAGCACTCGTCGTCGTTCCAGCGGTTCAACAACTACAACATGTCGAGCGACTATCTTGACATTGTGGATATGCGTGAGCGGCTGCTCCAATGGAAGGACTGGAACGTGGATATGCGCGAGTGGCGGAGTGTTGGAATGGGGCCCATTCTGGAGTTGTAAGGAGAGAGAATATGTTTCGTAAAATGTACGGTGTGTTGTACGGTACCTGCGTACGGGGAGGACAACTGTAGCTTCTTCAACCCATCCGGAATATGATCGAGTCTCCGCTCCGCGTACCATGCGTGTCAGCATGCTGCCAAGCACGGTAAAGTAGAAACTTCAGTTTAAATTCCACGCGGTGCCGTGGAAAGGTCGCCGTGTCTCGCTAATGCTGTCACCGTGCACCGACGCAGGCACGGCCCATGCGCGGCCCGCGTCAGGTGAACGACCGCCCTGGTGTTCTGTCTCCCCCTGCGGAATATGAAACATACATGGATGCACAAATAAATTACGCCCCTTTCGGGCTGATTCTCCGGCCGGGTATTAGATCTTGTTTTATTACTTATATTTAAGACCGGCGGGGACGCAGACAATAGGACTGTCTCACGTTGTGCGCGCGTGGATACGAAGGGGCAGCCAACACGCCTCAGACGTTTGAACATGTATATAGGCTGAGGTGTCTGTCCTTGGACGTTACTACTTTCTACTGACAAGCGGACATCGCAAATACATATTATTTCACAAATGGGTTCAGAAAGCACTGAGCAGAAACTGGGGGCGGGGTCGGCGCCTGTGCGTTCTAGCGAAAGAACGAGTTCGACGACGTGGAGGTTGGATTCGTGGAAGAACAGAGTCACGGGCAGCCGCGCGAGCGTGTCTACGAGTGAGGATGGTGAAGAGATTCAGAGTGAGCGATCTCCTGTGGATGAAACAAAGGTGCCGTCTACTGAACACATCGAGGGTCCGGGTCCGGGTCCCGAAGAGTCCGTCGAGGACGACGGCGGCGGCGAGTCAACGCAGTCGGTGTCGTCGGATGAGACACTGGTATCTGATAGCGAGGATGCGGAGGCCGTGCTCAAGAGAGCGGCTACTACAGTTCATAGAAGCAGCAGCAGGAAGCGTTCGGATCGGCTGTCCACGGTGACAATCTCCACGATGGAGAGCCTTTCCGCGTACGAGTCGAGCGCCGAGCGGTCGCAACACGAATTGCGGAATTTCAAGTTTGAGCGCGCCGAGGAGAACCGGGCTCCTCCGACCTGCTGTGTCCCCGTTTGCTGAACTGTTTGCCTCTTCTTCTTCTTCTACCATCCTGACGGCCGTGTCCACTCGAGGAATATTGCCGAATCGAGTAACGCCCGTGGAAACGGGAAGCTTCCCACTTCTGCGAGTTTTCGGGCTGTGCTGTGTTTTTGTGCAATTGATGAAGCAAAACACAAACAACAAGAAACGGAGAGCTGAGAGCTGTGAGAGAATGGCCGAGGCAGGAGACTGTGAGGTGACTAGCGAGTGTGTGTATGATTTTAATGACCCCCCCTATGCTTGAGAATATCTGCCAATGTGTGGACCACCGGCGAAACAAGACGCGTCGCGCGGTGTGGAAATAATCCTCTTTGACGCGCCGGTAATTGGACGAGGCGTTGCAAAGAACACACCGCACCGGCGCGCCCAGACCAGCGAGACGCCGAGCAGAGGGCCCTGACTGACCGCCAGCACGTAGACCCGTCTCCGCCCACGGTGTACCCCGAGAATATAATATTGTGACTATTAATAAACCAGAACCCGTTCTAGACCTGGTCGTGTCCCGCCCGATCCATCCAGCGCCAAATTCGGCCACAGATCACCGTCTTTTCTGAACCACAATAGTCCGCCACGGACCCTCTTTGCCAAACCAGCAGACTCAAACGCTCAAAGGTTGCTTTCGGTGTTTTGGTTATACCCGCCCCTGGCTCTTTTTGCAGTTTGCTTTCCAAAAGGCCGTCATATACTGCACAACCACCAGCTAGCTGCCTCTGCCAGCTTACCGCAGACCATAATAGACAAACCACATAGCCCGGCGAGAGTCAACCAGTGAGTTTTTTTTTCTTTTGATTTACCTCCAGACGATAGCCTGTATACTAACCCTTTTTTCTCCCAGTGCGTCGCTCCGAATCAAATAAACGACTCTCGGTGCCGTCGTCAGTGCGGAACTCACTGCCTTCTATACGCAATGCCGGAGGATACAAGGAATTCGACCACGAGGCTGGCGAGCTCGGCCGCAAGCGCTCGCTTGTGAGGCACGACAGGGCGCGGCTCGATCCGTCTAGTTCACAGTATCACTACGCCCAAATTGTGAATCAAGAATCGGGCCACCTGCGCGTGCTGCCCTCGGCAACGGGGCTCGATCCGACGAGAGACTACGATGGCCCAAGCAGGTCCGGGTCACATCGGTCACGCCCAAACCTGGCTTCGATCCACGATGACGGCAACGACGACGATGATGATGATGATGGAAATGCCGACGACAACATAAACAGAAACATCCCACTGCGCGATATGGAAGGGTCGTCGTCACCGCAGCGCGGCGCTGGGCGTGAGGTGTTCGGGCTCAACGACGAGGCTGATGCAGGCGCAGGACTTCTGTCGGGGAAGCCCGCGTACATGCCACAGATTGGCACTGCCAATCCAAAGCGCAGGACCTTCAACACATACGACCAAGGAATCCCGTTTTGGAAGATATACTGCTACATCATCACGTTTTGGGCCCCATCACCGTTGCTGTCGCTGTTCGGCTTCAAGACCAAGGAGCGCCAGTTTGCATGGAGAGAGAAGATGGGACTACTGTCGTGCATTTTATACATCGGTGCCATGGTTGCGTTCCTCACTTTCGGTTTCACCAAGACTGTGTGCTCGAAGCGCGCCGTCAGACTCGACCATGGCAATCTAAGTACGGGCTACGTTGTCATTAACGGGCGCGCATACGACCTGACGCGCTCTAAGCACCCGAAAGCGGCGGGCATCACCTCTGGTGCTAATATCCTATACCCACCGATCAACGCCGGAGGCAAAGACATTTCTTTTCTCTTTCAGAACGTGAATGGTAATTGCAAGGGACTTATCAAGCCAAAGGACAACTGCTCGATCCCGCACGACGGTGACGAGCTCGGATGGTATATGCCGTGCAAAATGTTTGACCTGGATGGGTCGTCATTGCCCAACTTCACCACAGATTATTACGAGGGTTGGGCATGCCACACGTCTACCAAGGCCAGGGATACCCTCTACGATATGAAAGTGACAGGTGACGTGTACTTCACCTGGGACGACATCAAAAACTCATCACGGAACCTCATGGTGTACTCAGGCTATGTTCTCGATCTCGACTTGATTGACTGGATCCAGTCAACCGACGTTGACTACCCGGAGCTGTTTGACCGGTTGCGAGATGACGATACGATGAAGGGTCACGACATTTCCATGGTGCTGGCGTCTTCGAGCGAGCGCCAAGCCGCACGGTGCCTCGTTGAAACCATCAAAGTTGGTGTGATCGACTCGGACACCATCGGGTGTATTGCTTCGTCGATCGTACTGTATGTGTCGCTTGTTTTCATCCTCTCGGTTGTGGTTGCCAAGTTCTTAGTTGCATGTTACTTCAAGTGGAGTGTGGCTCCGAAGCAAGGAGCGTCGTATGTCGACTCCAAAACGATGAGCGAGCATGATCGACTGCTCGACAGTTGGGCCGAGGACATGAACACAAGCGCACCGATCAACACCGTACAGAAAGAACTGAGGGCAAACTACCACAGCAGAACTAGGAGCAAGATGTTCAAGCGAGGCTCGCGTCTCTCGTTTGGTGGTTCCAACTTTGAAGATTTTGCAGATCCGAAGCCAGCATATGCGAACGACGATGCCTCGGCGTACAATCCAAAGTACGTGACGATGTCGACGCAGATGATGGCTGCTGCGCGTCGCAAGCCAAAACACTCCAGAAACCAGTCGGGCAACCTGTTGGGCAATAGCTCACGGCATTCGCTGCTCATGGGCGGCGACTACACGAACAACTTTTCGTCTGGTGATCTTACTACCACAACCAACCCATTCGATAGCCCAGCACTGGGCACGGGCCTCGGTGCTGTTGACGACTTCAACATGCCGGCCCTAGGTTCCGACCTGATCCACCCTGACGTTGTGCCGCAGCCTCCGCTCAACTACGAGCCGTACGGCTTCCCGCTAGCACACACGATGAACCTCGTGACGTGTTATTCGGAGGACGAGGAAGGACTCCGGATCACGATGGACTCGGTCGCTTCGACTGACTACCCTAACTCGCACAAGATGATTCTCGTGATCTGCGACGGTATGATCAAGGGAGCGGGCAACGACATGACGACCCCCGACATTGTGCTTGGTCTTATGACGGATTTCGTCGTGCCGCGCGAAGAGGTGCAGGCATACTCGTACGTGTCCGTTGCAGCGGGCACAAAGCGCCATAACATGGCTAAGGTGTACGCTGGGTTCTACAAGTACAACGACGCGACTGTGCCGCCCGAAAAGCAGCAGCGCGTGCCTGTGGTTGCGATCGTCAAGTGCGGGACGCCCGCGGAGGCTGGCGCGTCGAAGCCGGGAAATAGAGGAAAGCGCGACTCGCAGATAATCCTCATGTCGTTTTTGCAAAAAGTGACGTTTGACGAGCGTATGACCGAGCTCGAGTTTCATCTGCTGTGCTCGATCTGGCAGGTTACGGGGCTCATGGCTGAACTGTACGAGATTGTTCTCATGGTTGATGCCGACACGAAGGTGTACCCTGACTCGTTGACCCACATGGTTGCCGAGATGGTGAAGAAGCCCGACGTGATGGGGCTATGTGGCGAGACAAAGATTGCGAACAAGAAGCAGTCATGGGTGACGGCAATCCAGGTGTTTGAGTACTACATTTCTCACCACCAGGCCAAGGCGTTCGAGACGGTGTTCGGTAGTGTGACGTGCTTACCTGGTTGCTTTTGCATGTATCGCATCAAGGCGCCTAAAGGTGCTAATGGCTACTGGGTCCCGATCCTTGCGAACCCAGACATTGTGGAACGGTACTCGGACAACGTGCTCGACACCCTGCACAAGAAAAACCTACTGCTTCTCGGCGAAGATCGGTATCTTTCGTCACTGATGCTGCGCACATTCCCGAAGCGGAAACAGGTCTTCCTCGCCAAGGCAGCGTGCAAGACCGTTGTGCCCGACAAGTTCCAGGTGCTGCTGTCGCAGCGCCGCCGCTGGATCAACTCGACGGTGCATAACCTGATGGAGCTCGTGCTCGTCAAGGATCTCTGCGGGACGTTCTGCTTCTCGATGCAGTTCGTTATCGGGATCGAACTCGTCGGCACGCTGGTCCTCCCCGCTGCTATCTCCTTCACGATCTACGTCATCATCGTTGCGATCGTCTCGAAGCCCACGCCCGTGATGTCCCTCGTGCTCCTCGCGGTCATTTTCGGCCTCCCTGGTCTCCTCATCGTGATCACAGTCTCGAGTCTGTCGTACGTGCTCTGGATGATCGTGTACATCTTTGCACTGCCCATCTGGAACTTTGTCCTCCCGAGCTATGCATACTGGAAGTTCGACGATTTCAGCTGGGGAGAAACACGTAAAACCGAGGGCGGCGACAAGGGCGGACACGATAACGCCGATGGAGAGTTTGACGGGTCGCAGATCGTGCAGAAGCGGTGGAGAGAGTACGAGCGCGATCGTAAGGCTTTACGTGGCGGCGGCACCACCAACCCAGCACGGCTGGCCATTCCCTCTGTCTACGACCCGGCAAGAGAGTACGACGATGAGAAGGCGCGCGCAGAGCTCAACGATCTGCTTGTGGATATGCACAGCAGTACTGAGGACGCTACGCCGGACACATACGACACAGCGAGATCTCACCAGTGAGCTGGTCCTCCGCGCTATTATTGCATATACGTATATACCCAAATCTTATTCATATCCATTCGTATTCTTTTGCACGCGACGTCGTATCCACGTCTCTACTGTGCTCTATTCATTGTCCGTTCAAAAAATTCATGCACCGCTCCCGCCAAAACACGCACCGAACCGCTCGCAGATTTCACGCACGAGGGGCATCGCTCCGTCAACTTTGTGCCCGACAACGACGCACCGCACCACGAGGGGATACAGCACAAACAGCTTCTCGTGAACACCACGGGCGCCTCTCTCTCCCGCGCGCATGATCTCCGCTAGACCACGCAGCACGACGAGAAGCTCGGCACGCTGTACGCGCGGCAGCGGCTCACGATGCAGCAGGCGCTCGTCGCTCAGGAATCGGCGAAGCACAAAGGCGCTGCGTGAGACAAAGTACGGGAGCGCTTTATCACGGAGCGCCGCGGCGCGGTCGACATCTGAGCCCTCGGACTTCCCGGGCATGGCAAACACAACGAGATCCCGCAGACATACACCGCCGAGGTGTGTACGCGGGAGCGGTTTCAGCGGCGCCGTGGATCCAAACGTCGCGCTGAAGTCAAACGCAGCCAGACGCCGCGACACCTCCATTGGGGATGCGGACGCCGCGAGGATCGAGTTTTCAAGTGTGTCCGTCGCGTAAAGGAACGACGAGGTCCAGACGGCGGACACAAACTCCTCGAGTGTGGTGTCATCGGCGGAGCGCAGACGCAGAGCAGGCACAATCGCATCGCGCAGTGCTATGTATGTGCGTGTGTCGTATACCTCGTGCGCCTGTGCTTGCGTGGCATCTGCGGGCTGCTGTTGTCCAAGACATGTCTTTGCGGTCTCTATCACGAGCGGCCACAGCTGCTGCTTCACATCATCGGGCACAGAGGCCGGATCGTTGTCCGTGGCGCGGAGAACGTCCAGCACGCGGCGCACAAGCATTGTGAGCGTCTCGGTGGACTCCATCCAGAGCTCACGCGACGACTTCGGAGTGGTGGAGACTTTCAGTGCCGCCGGCTCAAGGAGGGCACGGAAGACCTTTCCAATGCACCGATCATTTATCAGTGGGATGAAATCCGCAACGGACTCGAGCTCGTGTTGGAGCAGATCGATCGCTTCAAAGCTCGCGGCGGTGAATTTCGGGATCTTGAATGAGGTGGAAGCGATGCGGTCGCTCAGCTTTTTATGGATCTTATCGCGGGTCGAGAATGGCAGCACCACGATCAGGTTCAGCTGCTGGATGAAAAGGGACTGGTACGCATGCTCTTGCTTTGCTTGTGCCAGAACTTTGAGGTTCTTTATCACCGAGCTTTGCAGGTCGGTGCAGCGCACGGTATCGCCCTGCATCTCTGGGAGAATGGGGTAGCGAACACACGAGTTGAACATCCACAGTATCCTCTCAAACTTGGTCAGATTCAGCACGGGCTGCAGCAATGTGAATAGCGCCGGAAAAGACTCCATCAGCGCCGTCAGGGCCTCTTGGTACTGGCTGTTGTTAGACAGATTGTACGAGATAGGCACCTCCGACCAGAACCGGTAGAACTGCTCCGTGATCACGGCAGGCGGCTGAGATACCACTACTCCTCCTTCAGGCCCTATAAATGACTCCAGCATGTCGCGGAATGCCTTGAAAGTCTTGAGGTTCAGTTCAACCTGGTTGAGAGCGAGGATGCTGGAGAAGTGCCCGACGACTCCCTCCCAGAAAGTCACAGTGCGGATGCCGCTGCTTTCGTCTCCGTCTATCTTGGTGAAAAAAGACCCATAGAGCTTGCTGAGCCCACTCAGAACGAGGCTCTGGCTTTCTATCCACTCTTTCTGCATACTACCGTCTTCTTCAATTGGAGTTTGGTTAAGCGTCAGCAGTTCAGGATGCAGCACAACATCGTACACGACGTTCCACGAGGGGGTCTGGTTTCCGTGTGAATCAATCACGCTGAAGAAAGTTTGCACAGATCCATTTCTAACCTGGGTCCGCGGATCGTGGAAAACTTTCGCCAGCTGCAGCAACAGGTATATCCACAGACACTTGTACAGATCCGCCTGTTTGTCGAACTTGTCCACCTCGGACACCATTTTGTTCAAGTCGTCGCCGGTGTGTACTGCTGCCTCCAACTCCGTCGATATGCGGCCGTGGCTATCCCCCTTGTCCTTCAGATAGTCGCTCACCAGCCAAAAATAACTGATACCGTTGAAGGAGATGTTCAGGTCAAACTTCTGAACGACAAATCCGTACAGCGAATCAATCACTATTTTAATCTGATTGGAGGGGAGCGACATAAGGAATTCGTCAAGGACAAGTTTCAACGTCTCGAATGACGAATTCAGCACTAGTGCAACCTTATCTTTGATCATGGGATCCGTGGCGTAATGATGCCCGCCCTTCGAAGAAATCAAACCAAACGGTGAGCTCAGCACTTGAAACACCACATCCCAGTACTTTTGGAACCCAATTCCAAACTTGTCGACGATATCCTTCAGTGTATCCAGCGTCTGAAGATGCATCTCCACCTCGCAGTTCATGACCAAAAGCTCACGCGTCACGGGAAGCTCAGCTAGGGATACCGCAAAGTTGTTGAGCGCATTCAGTACTTTATCCTCGGTCTTCAAATGCAACTTAGTCATGTCAGCACCGCCCGACTGCTGTTCATCGCTGAACCCGGAAATTGCCACATGCTTGCATACGGAATTCAGTCCCTTCGACACCAGAATACGGAACCCGTCACTCAGTGTCCTGTCCCTAGCTAGTCGTGTGTAGAACTCGTTGACGAGACGCCAGTTGCGATCGTTCTCAATCAAGAACTTGCGCGGCTCGATCTCGCACAGCTCCGTCAGTTTGTCAATGTAAAAAGTGCGGTTGTATGAACTCGGCTGAAGCTTTCCATTCAACACGGGGCACCGGCCAAACTCGACAGCAACCTTATCCGACACCTTTTCCATGCTTCCAGCTTTGGCCACGACCTCGTCAGAGAGCTCCACTACTGATTTGACGATCTCGTAGAATGCTTGGGTCGACTGTACGTTGACACTCTGCATCAACTTCCTAATCGATGAGTCTATTGAATTCAAGTCCTGTGGGCTAAGCTGCGTAGATGGCGGGGGCACATCCTTGATCATATCTGTGGGACCGCGCAGAAAATAGTCAAGCCACTGCAGCGTGATGAAAACGATCCTCCAGTTCCCGCGCAGTACACCACCAAGGGAAGCCGCAAGGCTGGTCAGCACTCTGAAGCAAAGCACGTTTCTCAAGTTGATGCTGCGCGTGTACATCGCTATGTGTATAGGCTGGGGTGACGAGAGATTGGATAGCGACGAGGCAGCCTGGTTGATTGTCGAGCTGATCGTCCCGACGATGCTGTCGCTGATTGACAGCAGCCTGTTCTGCTGGTACCCTGATTTCCCTGTCTGATTCAGGACCGAGCGCGCAAACAGGGTGAGCATCTCGTTTCTGGTTTCGGTGACATTGAGCACACCGGCCGCATGACACAACCGCTGCATCGACCGAATCAGCTTGTTGAAGATCTCGTTATCCAGAGTGGAGTACAGGAATATCTCGTAGATACCCACAGCCTGTTTCCAGTTCTTGGACACAAGCTGTGTGACAGTATCAAACTTTTCCCTTGTTGGAGGGTCATCCTCAAAGGAAGATTCGTCGAGAAACACAATGTTGTTTGGGTCCTCTGAATTAGAGGAAAGCTCAAGGGCAAAGTTGCATATTCCCTCGCAAAAATTGGCCAGTGACGTAAAGATCAGGTACAGCATGTAAGTCTCGGAAACAGAAGGAGGGTCAGCTTTGTCAAGTGAATCTATGAAAAGCACTTTGGCGGACGACTTGGCCATGCTAAGTCCTGGGGTATTATTGTCTTGCGGAAGAGGCTCGCTTGGAGTACCCTGAGTGTTGAATTTTGTCGGGCTTCCTGGCTGACTCCGGCTGGTTTGAGCTGGAGGGGGTTGGACTATATCACCCGTGTTTAGCAGATGCCTGTTGTCGCTCAAAATGGCATGGCAGGCACTGAAATAGTCAAGTAACACCTGTTTTCTTTCTTCTTCCTGGTTATTGTCGTATTCAACAAATATGCTTTTCGCTAGAGCAAAGTCTTTGAAGATGCCATTGTATATTTCAAGTGACAGAACTTGCTTCCAGTGCGGGCTCCCGGACTCCTTTAAGAGTGTATGGGTCAGCAAAGACAACACAACTTCGCACTCGAGTTTCAAGATGTCGAATTGTTCCCGAATGAGCAGGAATATAAGTCTCGAGACCCTAACCATGATTGTAAAATCTTTGCTGGAGGTGAGAAACCTCAGTAAGATCGGAGCAACCCTTGTTCGCAGTAAGAACCCAAGTTCGACATGTCGCAGGAACAGCTCCTGGTTGTTTTTGATGATACTCTCGAGTAATTCAAACCCAAAATCTTCGGTGATGTAATTCGTCTTGAGAAATGCTGGTTTATGGTGCTCGATCAGTGTACACAGATCGAAAAAGATCCTCTGCGCGTCGTAAGCGCAGGCGGCAATCTTTGTCACCTCGCTGTTATCTATGGGTACCTCGTGTACCTTTTCGGATTCCTTGAGTGCTTTATCCTCGTCGCTAACCTTATCAAACACTAGGCCGATCAGCTGCAAGAAAGTGGCTGACGCCGTATTCACCACAGCCGCCATTTTGTTTGAGCCTTGCAGAATCGAGCAAACCAGCAACAGCTTGGATAGCATCTCATCGCTTATGAACATTGAGTACGTCTGAAAAAGAAAGGGTAAACTCTGAAGCACCTTGAGCTGTATGTCTATCGCAAGGTGTGTGGCTTCGATGAATGCGTCAAGCACCAGGTCGAGCTTGGTGATCGGCAGAGATCCCGTCAGGATCAGGCGGTTCAGGCATTGCACTGCAATTGCGCTGTATTTTGCGTTTCGAGACTGGCACGAGAGTAAGAACGGGTTGATAAAGTCGGGGTTTTTCGAGAGACCTGCAGGTGGAGCATGCGTTAGTGTTCTTCATTCCGGGGAAGGACCGCTCCACGTCGGGAATACTCACTCTTGAGAAACTCGCCCTCGGAGGTAACATTGGAATTAAATCCCTTCAGTATGGCTATGGATCTGTCGGACGCCTATTGTGTTCTGGAGTTAGTTACCGTCTGTGGCGCGGAGGCGGATGAATCAGGATGGATAAGGACAGGTATTAGTACTCACATGCCGGATATCTGGGTTTCTGCGCTTCGACTCCGAGGCCAGATTTGTCAGTTCCAAACTCAGCTGCTGCACCGTGCCCATTGCGCACTTTCCAGAGCCGATACAAGCCTGTCTCGGTAGTGAGCCGAATGTCTTGTGGAGACAACAACTCTGTAGATGTTGTGGTTTGGCCCGCGCGGTGTCAACAGCTGGGACACGGTGTGTGGTTACCCGGATGTGGGGTTTACATGTGTGTTTCTTATATTTTGTTATATTTGTGATGTTTTTGGTGTTTCGTATGATAGCCAGAGGCGAATTTTGGGCTGAATTACAATTGTGGTTCTGCTGGAAAGATTCCTACAACTCTCCTGCCGCTTCTTTCAAGTTGTCTTCTCCTCAGAGAAATAGCTTGTGAGAGCATGTTCGTGCAACATTTCTATTCGTGGATGTCTATTTTGCTTCCAAGAGCATGATTGAAGGGTTGCCTTTTCAACAGAGGTAATGATTTCTTTTTCTTTAGTGCTGGTTGTCGAAGACAAGTTTATAATTTTCTTGGTGATATCTCGTTATTCTTTTTTTCACGGGCTCACAAAGTCTTACATCTCTCAAGTGCTAGGTTTTTCTTTTCTCATAATTTTTATTTGATTGATAAATATCCATCTTAGTGACAAATAACAAATTAAAGAAGAAAATATTATGAGAATAGCCTCATAAATACAAAGCACTAAGTTTGTCCAGATATTCAGCAGCTATAAGAAACGTACCACCGGGTAACGGCGCCAAATCTCTTCGGCCATTTAGCCCAGACGATATTTCACCAGACTCCAGACACAACCATACGCAGCCATTCCATGTTCAAGCGAGCTATGAACGGTGTGTTTGCAGTGGAGAAACCGACAGGAATTTCATCCGCAAACTTCTTGAACCGGATCAATGCAGTGTTCACCGCATCGAGTGTGTTCGCGCAGCAGCTCGCAGACATGCGCGCCGCAAAGGAAGCAGGCTACAGCGGTCGCGGCTCACGGCGCAAGCTGAACCGTATCAAGGTGAAGATGGGCCACGGTGGTACTCTAGACCCGCTGGCCTCGGGTGTGCTTGTTGTCGGTATCGGCACCGGCACAAAGCGACTGCAGGAGTACACGACGAACGCGGTGAAGCGTTACGAAACGGTTGCGGTTCTGGGCGGGACCACGACGACCGGCGACTCCGAGGGCGAGCTGCTGATGAAGACAGAGACGGAGCATGTGTCGCCAGCTATTGTAAAGGAACTGAAGGATAAGTTCACGGGCACGCTCGAGCAGACGCCGCCGATCTTCTCTGCACTCAAGATGGACGGCAAGCCACTGTATGAGTACGCGCGTAATGGGTTGCCTCTACCGAGGAAAATAGCATCGCGGGAAGTGAAGGTGTACGAACTAGAGCTGTTTGAAGACTGCCTGAGCAGGAAGCACGAGTATAGAATGAAGAAGTCGGAGATAGATCAGGAGGATGGCGTTGCGCTGGACAAGAAGCTGGTGGATAATCCTTCGTTGAAGGACGACAGATTGTCGTATTCCAAGGAGTACATGGAGAAAATGGAGAAAGAGGGGAGAGAAGTTGTGTTTGAGAAGCCAAAGATGTTGGAAGACGAGACCAAGTACGACAGCGACGAGTACATACCGCCTATTCTGCATTTCTCGGCGACAGTGTCTTCAGGGACGTATATCAGATCGCTGGTGAGCGATATGGGAAAGTCTCTGGGTTCATCTGCGTACATGGTGAAATTGGTGAGGAGCAAACAGGCTGAATGGGAGCTCCGCGAGAGCTCTTTTACTCTTGAAGATTTTGCGGAAAATGACGAAAGGGTATGGGGTCCGGTTCTTCAGAAGGTGATTGACGAGGGGGCAAAGGTGAACGTGAGGGCAGAAATGGCCGATGCCATTGCCAGGTTTGCTGAGGAGACCAAGGAAATCCCTGTCCCAGAGCCGATACCTTCCGCCGAAGACGGATCAGTTGAGGAGAAGCCAACAGTGAAACAAGAATCAACTAAGGAAGAGCCAGCTACTAAGGAAGAGCCAGCTGAGGAAGAGCCAGCTACGAAGGAAGAGTCAATCACGAATGAAGAACTTTCTGGAGATGAAGAACCAGCAGCCAAGAAGAGAAAAGTTGACGAACAATAAAACCCAAATATCTTTGTAACATTAAATATGACCCCATGAATGAGAAAAAACAAACAAACAAACATGCCAACGAGAAAACTCTAGAGCGCGCCATAAACAACAAATCCAAGGGCCCACACTGCCCATACCCACCGGTCCCCCATTGATTTCACCACACGGGACGCAAAACTGCTCACCACATTCTCTATGCCAAAGTAGTTACACGTGGCATAGTCCTCGTCCGGCATATCCCAGTAATAACTGAGCTTGATCGAGTCGTTTTTCCGCGGACACTGGAACCCAAAATCCGCTGGACAATCACGCACGATCGAATGGCACATGTTGACACAGGGTTGCACCTCGTAGTAGTCCAACGGCGGCACCACCACATCCCTGATGAAATCGCTACGGCCATCACCTGCACTGTAGTTCTTGTACCCAGTCACGTTCCGCGACGAGCACCGAGGAATCGTCACCGCGCACAGCCATTGGATGTACGAGTAGTTGCAGTTCTCGCACGTGCGGATGGGAGAGAATCTGGCGTCGAGCTCTGTATCACACGCAACCTGCTGCAGTGCGTACGAGAAGTTTTTGTATAGGTTGCGTGCCTGGTCGTCGTACATCGCCTTGAACTCGTCGCCTGTTTGAGCACCGCTGAGGTAGTCAGACGACACGGGTACGGCGTACGCAACCTCGCTGCAGAAATCCAGCCCGTGAATTAGTTTGCATGCGTCCGACTGCAGCGTCGAAAACTCAAACTTTTGGTAGATCACGCCACCAACGTTGGTCTCGCCAAAGTCCTGTACGAGGTAGCCCGTGTACGACGTTGACTCGTTCAGACCGTCCACGTAGAACACCTGCTCGGAGGTCTCGCTATCGCTAAGGGTTGTGAACTTGACACTAGATGAGTTCAGGAGAGACAAGCCATTTCGCACAGCGCACCAGCTCTGATTGAGCCCTTCAAACTGGGTCTCCTGGCCGCCTGGGTATATGTAGACCTTGAAGTTGTCGCTACCGGTAAGTGACACGTTATAGGCAGAAGATGACTCTGATGGGTCAGAGGAAGAAGAAGAGGAAGATGATGATGACGAAGAGTCTGTTGCAAAAAGCGCACTCTCGTGGTCTGTGTCGAGCACAACAGCCATGCTCACGTCGTCCCACTGGAATACGAGGTCGTTCTGCGAGATTCCAATCTCGTACGACCAGTAGTCCTCGGGCCCCACCGAGCAGTCTGTGCAGTTGGTAGCCTCAACAGCAAGGTATAGTGTTTGCGAAGGATCCCCCATAGCGGACTTGGCAATGCCCTGGATGTATCCGTGCGCGAACTCGAGCTTCACCATCTTCTCGAGATCAAGGTTCGCAGCATACGTCTCGTTGAAAGTGTAGTACACGTCGAGCCCATTTGGGTTCGAGCCGTCCTCGACCCACCCGCTCGGCAACGAGCAAATGTTGCCGCTGATAAAGATCAGAATTTCATATCCTGCCGCAATACCCGTCGACGTTGTGTTCACGTAGAACTGATACCTGTTTAGCTGGTTCAGCTGGATCTGCGCACCGACGGGCGACCATTCCTGTAGCTGTGATGTGTGGGAGCTCGAAAGCGCAGCCAGCGCCCGTGCCTCTCGTTTTTCCAAGACTAGCGTATTTTCTTTCTCTTTCTCTTCCTCCTCCTCCTCCACATCAACGTCCTCGTACATTAGCTCCGTGGGCCGGCTTAGCGGCAGGATCGCGTCAAGCTCATCAGTGGTGAGCTGAACCGCATGCAGCATGTCAAAGCATGTTCGGATCGAGTGCCTATCCGGTAGACTGGAGCAGTTGAACGAGCTGCATGGCAAGTACTCACCGGGCAGGCTTAGAGAGTAAAAGTTGTAGCACGTCTGCCACAGCGACTCCTCGGGTGTGACGGAGTACACCCGCGCCACATGCAATGCAAGAAGAGCAGCCACGCAAGATATGAGATGTGGGAACATGCTCAGTTATATCTCGCTTCTGCCGTCGAATCTGGATCTGTAGTGGTCCTTCCTCTCTCCTTCCCTCTTTGATCCTCTCCGGCTGTGTCTCAAGTGGCTGTGCATCCACAGATCACGTGACAGTGATAGAATCCACCCCGAATTTGTACAACCGGAGTGCAAGGCAACTTATTAGGGGAAAGTTTTCCATATATGTATTCCATTTTGGATGTGTATCTATTTTATTCATTTAGCTTCCTGTGACCTCCTTGTAAGGGCAAGGACGGCCATTTGAAGTGTGTACACGTGACTCAGAACCCTCCCACACACGACCTTCAGCGGAGACGCGTTCTCCCGCGAGGTGAGACGAAAGAAAGAAAGAAAGAGAAAGCAGTTGGCGCACAGGCTGAGACTGCAAAGGACAAGGCAGAAAGAATGGTGGAGAGATCAGAAGAAAACCTTCCATGGTACGTTGTTTTCTTGTGTTTTCATTTTGGTCTTGAGAAGGTGATTGCTAACGCGCCGTTATTACAGGGTGGAAAAATACAGACCCGTGAGTCTTGACGACGTGCATGGGCAGTCGGAGATCGTGACGACGGTGCGCAGGTTCGCGGCGGATGGGCGCATTCCGCACCTGTTGTTCTATGGCCCACCAGGAACAGGCAAGACATCGACGATCATTGCGCTCGCACGCGAGATTTACGGCAGTAATTACCGTAACATGGTACTCGAGCTGAACGCGTCGGACGACCGTGGTATTGACGTTGTGCGGGATCAGATCAAGAACTTTGCATCGACGATGCAAATCTTCAACCGTGGTTTTAAGCTGATTATCCTGGATGAGGCAGACGCCATGACTAACGTTGCGCAGAATGCTCTGCGTCGAGTCATTGAGAAATACACCAAGAACACGCGATTCTGCATTCTTGCGAACTACGCACACAAGCTGAATCCGGCGCTGCTGTCGCGGTGCACGCGGTTCCGGTTTAGTCCGCTGAGTGAGGCGGCGATCGACGAGCGTGTGGACCACGTTATTGCGCGCGAGAAGCTCGTTGTCTCAGACGAGGCCAAGGCCGGATTGCTCAAACTGTCACAGGGCGATATGCGGCGTGCGCTCAACGTGCTACAGGCATGTGCTGCGGCAGTTGACCCCGGTGAAGAGATCTCGCTCGATATGATCTACGAGTGTGTCGGTGCACCGCGGCCCAAAACGATCCAGCTCGTGCTTGACTCGGTGCTGCAGGAGGACTGGGCAACGTGCTATTCGCTGATGGATCGGATCAAAAAGACAGAGGGTCTTGCACTGGTTGATCTACTTGCTGGGTTTGTCGATATACTATCGCACTACGAGCTCAAACCACTGACGCGCATTAGCATCCTCGAGGGGTTCAGCGATATCGAGTACGGCATCAGCAGGGGCGGCAACGACAAGATACAGAGCACCGCGTGCATTGGAGTGTTGAAAAGTGCAATGGAGAACGAGGCATAGTCGTAAATAGCGAAAAATGCAAAAAAAAAAGATACAAAGCTGAAAAATATCTTGCACGACTTGCTCTGCAGGAGAAAGTAGATCTCACGTCCTTTTTTTCCCCTCAGCTAAACCAGCGCAATCAATATCTTTCCGACCCCACGCCATGATCAAGTACATCAACTCCGACATATTCAAACTAACAACACAGATCGTGGCCACCACAGCCACCTCATCAACGAAGACCCCGATCATCCTCGCACACGCGTGCAATTGCCTGGGCGCATGGGGTGGTGGGATCGCGTACGCGATGAAGCAGCGCTTCCCAACTGCTTACAAACACTACAGCGCACACTGCCGCACCGCCTCGGGGGACCCGTCAAGCTTACTAGGAACCACTCTGCTCGTGCCAATCGGCGCGCGCGACCCAGGGTACACGGATCCAGTTGGCTCGCGCGTGCTCATTGCGTGTCTCTTCACGAGCGTAATGGGCGGCGAGGGCGCGGATGAGATCGTGCGGTGCACGGAGCTCGCTATGCGGGATCTCGAGAGGCAGCTGAGATGGCCTGATGCCGCGGGGGATGAGACGGTGCGTGCTTTGCTGAGTTCTGGTAGTGATGGTAGTGGTGTGCTACCCCGGGTCGCCATGCCCAAGATCAATAGTGGGATCTTTGGCGTGCCCTGGGAGCTCACCGAGGCTGCGCTTGAGCGATCAGGGGTCGGGTGTGATGTCTATGTGATTTGATCCTATCTATGTTGTCATATGTATCCGTCCAGGTAACTTTTGCTCGCTGCATACGAGAAGCCCTTGAAACAGTCGTCTAGTGGTTGTGTTTGCGATTGGATGTCCATCCCAGCCACGCCATAGTCGCTGAGCTTCATCCCCGTGAACTGCTCGTCAAAGTTCTCGGCGAGCTCGAGATCCGTGATCGTCGGCACGATCGGCACGTCGCAGCCGTCCTGCGCGTACAATTTCTCCCAGTCAATCTTTCGAAAGAAGCGATGCCTCTGTATATCTCCCCACCGGTCATCGCTGAGCCTCTTCTTGAGGTTCTTGTTCAGCAGTTTATTCAGCAGATCCTTGGCATCCAGTGACATATAGAAGGGGTATTTCACTTTGTCCTTGATGATTTTGTCGCTGATGGCCTTGTGGTTGTTCCCCGTGAATGGCGGCTTGCCCGTAAGCATGTCAAACACCACGGCTCCCAACGACCACCAGTCGACTGAATAGCTGTAGTCCTCGCCACGCAGCACCTCAGGGGCCATATACTCAGGTGTTCCGATGATGCTGTTGCAAAAATGTTCCCGGTGCTCCTCCTCCTCTGTGTGCACCGCCGACTCCTTCGAGAGCCCAAAGTCCGTCAGCACGAGGTACCCCCGTGAATCCAGCAGGCAGTTCTCCGGCTTGAGGTCGCGGTACACTATCCCCAGTTCATGCAGGTGTTTGAGCGCGAGCCCCATCTGCGCAGCGTAGAACGCCGCGTGGGCCTCGGAGAGAAACTTGCGCTGCGCAAGGTGCTGGAAGAGCTCTCCGCCGGGGATGTACTCCAAAAGCAAATACACTTTATGGTGGTCGTGCAGCGCGTAGAACAGCTTGACGATGTTGGGGTGCCGTGTGATCGTCGAGAGGATCGTTCGCTCAGCCAGCGTGCGCTCGGTCTGCCGGTTCACAACGACTGAAGCCTTCTTGAGCTCCTTCTGTGCAAACAGCCGTCCTGTACCGCGCTGCTTCACGAGAAGCACTTTCCCGTATGCACCCTTGCCGAGGACTTTCACCGGTGTAAAATCACCAATGCGCGGTTTGGACGATGATGCCGCGAGCGCGAATGGCGTCGACGTTAACGCGCTCGAGTCATAGTCGCCCGTGAGCCCGAACTCGGCGCTATATGTGGTCCGTATACTGCCCACGGACATGCGCCGCAGCACGGATGACCTCCGGCGCGTTCGTGCGGACAGGTACGCATTTGAGCGGATCGAGGAAGGTGTGAACGCGACTGCGGTGGGTGAGACGGATAGGTCTGCGGCGGGTGGGTCGATCTGTAGGTTGTCAAACTTGAACTGAACTTCTCCAACATCCTCCTGGTCCTCGTCTAACGAAAACATGGTCACCTCCGGCATCTTGGGAGCATGATATATAATTATTGTGGGGCGTTTGCTTTGGGTTGTGGTGTTTCCATATTTTTTCACGCGATAAGATAACAGAAGCAAAGAAAAAGATTCTTCCGCATCACGTGACTATGATATCTGGTTCCGATTTGGTTTTTGTTCTTGTTCATATTATACATTATCTATTACAAATATTTACTTGAAGAACCCGGCATACATATTCTTCTCCCGACTAGCTGCCTCCTGCACCAGCTTTTCCACCCTCTCGACCTCTCTCTTGATGCCTGCGTCGCCCGGTACTATGGCTTGTGCTTCCCTCAGCGACTCGAGCGCGCGCTCGTTGCGTTTCAAACAACTGAGAGCCATTCCTCTCCTGAACAGCGCCTTACTCCGCTCGATGTCCTCCACCTTGACGCCACTCATCTCCAGCAGGAACTCACAGTAGTTAACGCACTTTGCGTAGTCTTTGAGTTGCAGCGTCACAAGCGAGAGGTTCAGGTAGAGTTTCTTTTTGAGCACCATGAACTTGGGATGAAACTCAGCATCAGCCTCAGCATCTGGCGTGCACTCATTCACATACCGCAGAGCCTTCAAGTACTTGAAACAGGCCTTCTGCAGCTCCTTCTGCCGCACAAACACCGTACCGGCCTCCTTGATGCACTCCGCAGCAGCATAAGTGTCGCTGCTCTTCTCGACATCAAACCCCGCCAGGTCAAAGTTGTCGTCCGGGTACTCTTCGTAGATGTCCCCCGCGACTTGGTCATAGCACGCGTTGTACACCGGCACACCCATGTCCTCGCTCCACACCCCGCAGTCCTCAACAACAACCTGCAGCGCTGCAGTGGGAACCCACGTGTGTGGTTCGCCCTTTTTCACGCTCATCACCTCGACACGCTCAACGTCGCGCACGACTGACCGTCCGCGCACCACCTTCCCGAAAACAGTGTGCAGGCCGGTGAGGTGCGGCGAGGGGTAGGTCGTAATGAAGAACTGCGATGCATTCGTGCCTGGTCCCGAGTTAGCCATGCACAGCAGAAACGGCGTCGCGACCTCCGCGGAGGTGTTCTCGTCGGCAAAGTGGCCCGCAGGGTTGGCTTCCCCCGAGACGGCGTAGCTAGAGAAGCCCCCGGTCCCAAGACGCGCGTCCGGATATGAGTTTGCTGACTCCGTCGTCACGCCCGTGTCACCCCCCTGGATCATGAAGTTTTTTATCACGCGGTGGATGTAGGTGTGTCTGTAGGTGGGTCCGCTGCGAGCCGTGCAGAGCGAGACAAAGTTCTGCGTCGCCAGCGGCGCCAGAGTGTCGAATAGCTCGACCACAATGCGACCGGTGGGCAGGCCACCAATAGCTATGTCCAGATATGCGTGGGTGGTGCCTGACATCTCCGCCTCGATTTCGTCTCCTTCTCGTCTCCTTCTCGTCTCTGAGGACCGAGAAGGTGAAGAGAAATTTGGGCGATGAGCAAACGCTTTCCCCGGAGAGGCTCTTTTTTGAGCTGTTTTTCCATCGTATCCCTCGAAGATCCAACTTTCTCTCTGTTTGTTCATCTTATTTATTTATTTATTTATCTTCCTATTTATTTGTCTATTTATTTGGGGATGCTCAGACAGTCGAGACAGCAGATCAGGCGTGTCTCGCTGGTGAGCCACTCCCACGCTTCAGCCTCGCCGCCCCATGGCCAGCACAACCCGCAGCTCGAGAGAGCACGCACAGACTGCATTGCCACGGTCAACAAGCACGATGGCTCGGCGTTTCTGCTGTCGCATTACATCCCCATTGGAGTACGCGACACTTTCTTTGCTCTGCGTGCGTTCAGCGTTGAGCTGACCAAGATCACGTCGCAGCAAGGTGCTCAGTCGTCTTTGTCATCGGTGCCCTCCTCGCACTTCGTCGACATGAAGCTCAAGTTCTGGGAAGACACACTGGCAAAAGTGTGGACGTACCCGGAATCCACGAGGGCATTGGGTGAGCCAGTTGCGACGCTGCTGCGGCACGGCCTGCGCCAGGGGCAGCACTTGGACCTGTCGCTGCTCACACAGATGATCAACACACGGCGGCATTTCGCGCACTCGGAGGCAGTCCGCGGGTTTGAGTCCATTGAGGCCCTGTGCTCATTTGGCGAGGGAACGTTCTCACAGCTGAACTATCTGACACAGGGGCTTCTGGTTGGCGATTCCCCGCTCGTGGTGCAGATGCTCGAGATGACGGACGAGGTTCGCAGACTGGTCACGGAGATCTCGGCACACTTGGGGCAGGCCACAGGTGTGGCTGCCGAGCTGCTCGCGCTGGCGTACCGTGCGGGTTCGCGCAGCCAGGTTGTGCTGCCGGTGGATGTGATGGCGAGGCATGGGCTGTCTCAGGAGAGCGTCATCCGGCTCGCACAGGGCCATCTCGCAAAGGACGACCCGGCGCGTGCGAAGCTGCAGGAAGTGGTGTACGAGGTTGCTACCGCGGCAAACGACCACATGCTCACTGCGCGCACCAAGCTCGAGCAGGCGCGCACCGCCATACGCAGCGTCGTGGATGCGAACCCGGAGCTGCGCGAGGCGCACTACACGTGGAACAAGGGGATCCCGGACGCCCTGTACATTCCGTACATGAGCGGCATCCCGACTCAGTTGTTTCTTGAAAGGCTCGAGAGATGCGACTTTGACGTGTTCCACTCGAAGCTCCAGTCGCGCGAGTGGCGCCTCGCGTGGAGGTCCTACTACAACTACAGCCGCCACGCCATTTGACCACGACCACAAACACTCCACACCAGCAGAGGACCAATATATAGAAACATACAGAGATCTCGACACACTACGATAAAAAAGCATCTAGTCACTTATAATTTACTCGAATATCCTCCAGCTAAAAGGCAGTGGAGCTTCGTTCCCACCCGCCATCGCTTCGTAACCATCGTGAAGCCAGATTCGCATCTTCGAACGGACAGCAAAACACAAAGCGGTGAGCGCGACACAGGAAGAGTACCACGACACGACTGTCGCGGAGAATACAGATCGGATACACAGAGCGCAGTACATACAGGTGTCCAATTGACGCGACCTTCTTTTTCGCTGAACATATCCCCTGCCTGACGAGAAATCTCAGCTCCTGTCTCGTGCCTCCACTACCCCCGCCCACACCTACGCGAGCCAGCGATCGCTCACTGACAAGCGCCATAGACATACACATATACACAGGTACAGGATGTCGGATCAGTCTCTGCTGGCAGCCGTTGATCCCCTCTCACTGGTGATCCAGGAATGCACGCTCATAACATCCGTGATGCGGAAATCGACGCGCTGGTCACAGACAACCGCCGGGGGAGGCGTTGCGGCTATTCTGGGCGGCCAGTTCAACAGGGACTCGTCGCCATACGTCGAGGACGACTACCCCACGCTCAACAACATATTCGGCTTGAAGAACAACAAGACTGACGGCAGCCACGGCCACAACTACTCGTCCATACTGCATAACAAGTTCAAAGATGACAATCCCTTTCTGAGTGGGTTCATACAGCTGAGATCGATGCTCACGGACGTGAGGTCTTTGGGTGAAATTGACAGCTTGACGCTGCTGCAGCCCTTTCTGGTGGTTATCAGGTCGCCAACCACCTCGGGCCACATAACTGCGCTCGCTCTGAACTCGCTGTCGAAGTTTCTGCGCTACGGCATCATCAACCGGTCTTCAGTCAACATGGAGCAAAGCTTACCACAAATCATGTCTGCTCTATCGCACTGCAAATTTGAAGGGGTTGATCAGTCGCAGGACGATGTCTTGCTGATGAGAGTGATTTTGCTGCTGGATTCAATCATAAACTCCGAACTGGGAGAGATCCTCACAGATGACTCGGTCTACGAAGCTGTGTGTACGTGCTTCTCCCTCTCGATAAATAACCGCAGACGCGAATTGCTGAGGAGATCGGCCGAGATGACACTCACCTCAATCACGGTGAGGTTGTTCAAGAGGCTAAGGGAACTTGAAGTATCGGACAACAAAGATCACAGAAAACATAGCGAAGCGGAGGTCGAGATAAGCGTGGGAAACGAGCTGCACACTTTGCCGGACGATGTCATTGGTGGGACAGAAAGCCTCAGCCTCGAAGCAACAGCACCGGTATCCCTAGAACCAGCTGCAGAACCAGTACCAGTCAAAGAAGAGCATTCAGAGGACGAGAAGGGTCGTCTGTCTAGCGACGAGACGAACTCTACGCCAGAGCCATCATTCAGGCCAGCTGACGAGCAGCAGTCGATCCCCTTCGGCATACCTTGCATCAAAGAGTTTTTGAACCACACAATCGGAATCATTTCTCCCACGAACCAGTTTCAGTACACGGAGAGCTCAAGGGTATTTGCGCTGTCTCTACTCACCACAGCAGTGGAGGTGGCAAGCGACGTGCTTGCCCTGCATCCTGATATTTTTCTTCTCATTTCAGACTCGACGTGCCACCACATGGTACAGATCATCCAGAACTCGGAGTCTCCCGCATTGCTACAGTCAGCCATGCAGCTGTTCATCACACTGGCGATCTCACTTGATTCTCATCTGAAAATTCAAATCGAGATGATTTTATCCGTGATTTTCCAGGCAATTGTGTCTGATCTCGGCAAGCTTGAGGAGGACCTGAATAAAAACAGCGAGAGAGTGATGATGAGCTCGAGAAACAGTTTTGAGAGTGAGAGAGAAAGCGATAGCGACACTGAAAGTGCAAGAGACTCGATGTCGCAGCGGTCATCCACGTCTAAGGAGATTCTTGTCGAGGCGATTTCCGTATTCTGGACACGCTCGCCCACCTTTTTCACGAACCTATTCAAGACCTACGACTGTGATTTTGACCGAACTGAACTGTGTGAGAATTTGGTGAAGATTCTGTGTCGTTTGTCTCTTGCGGATGCCGCTCTCTTCACAACCGATAATGTTCCGCCTATATGTCTTGAGGGGCTGCTGTCGTTTATCAGCGGTGTTCACGAAAGAGTGAGAGCGCTTGTGAAAAACGATACCGACATGGATACGCTAACGACTGATCCTCTGATTTTGCAGAAGGAGAAGAAGCAGGAGTTCATCCACTGCACGAAGGTGCTTAATGAAAACCCCAAGGCTGGGCTGAAGCTTTTGCACGAAAAGGGTTTCATCGACGACCTGCAGGACCTCCACGAGGTTGCCAAGTTCTTGTACGAGAAATCGGGCAGGATCGACAAGAAGATGCTCGGTGAGTTACTGGCAAAGCCATCCAACCTGCCCCTTCTCAAGGAATTTGTCGACCTTTTGGATTTCAAGAATCTGCGTGTGGATGAGGCGCTGAGAGTTCTCCTCAAGATATTCAGACTGCCTGGCGAATCGCAGCAGATTGAAAGAATCGTCGAGACTTTTAGCGAGAGGTATGTTTCCTGCCAGGAAGAATCTGAAGAGCCTAGCTCTGATGAGGCTGACGATGACACTACTCACCACGAGGACAAGGTCGTACCCGACAAAGATGCGGTGTTTGTGTTGTCGTACTCCGTGATCATGCTCAATACGGATTTGCATAATCCCAAAGTTAAGGAGCAAATGACCTTGGAACAGTACCAGAAAAACCTCAGGGGAGTTTACAATGGCAAGGACTTCCCTATGTGGTATCTTGAGAAGGTGTACTACACGATGAAAGAGAGAGAGATCATCATGCCTGAGGAACACCACGGCACGTCGAAATGGTATGACGCCATGTGGAACAACTTGGTTGCCGAGCAGGAGAGCAAGGCGCAGCAGCAGCAACTGCAGGAAATCAACTCGACTTCACTGGTGCTGGGCGATACGTCTTCTGCGTATGAAAGCTATGCTCAATTTGACAAGATCATATTTGGGTACACATGCGAGAAGATTGTGAGCACGTTGATCAGCATTTTTGAAGAAGCGTCCGACGATCACATAATAACGAGGATGATGGCGACTGTTGACAAGTGCGCCACGATCGCCACATACTATGGCATGAGCGAGGTGATTGACAAGATTGTCGAGGTGCTAGCGCACATGACAACGCTCACTGGAGTGAGGAAGTCGGAGTTGATGTCGGACTCATCGCGCGAGCTCATTCCAATCACGCAGATCAGAATTGAAAAGGACAGCGAAATCATAACAGTCAGCGAGGCGTCGGTGTGGTTTGGCCGCGATTTTAAAGCGCAGCTATGCACGGTTGTTTTGTTTCGTATTCTGAAGAAGAACAACTGGCGAATCACTTCGCGGTGGAGTTTCATCGTGAGAATTGTGTTGACATTGTTTGAGAACTGCCTCATGGATCCCGATTTGTTTCCAGAGTTCCAGAAGAAGCAAAACTTGGACAAGCTGCCCAAGCCTAAGCCGCAGTTTCAGATCAACAGATCGAAGGCTTTGAAGGATAGCGGGCTATTTTCTGCGTTTTCATCGTACCTCAAGGGATTTTCTGATGTGCCACCAGAACCGTCAGACGAGGAGATCGAGTCGACGCTTTCGACGATTGACTGCATCAAGTCAAGCAACGTTGTGCCTGTGTTTAGCCATATCAGCCAGACTTCACCGGAGAACCTTGGCGTTTTCGTCCGTCTGTTTTTAGATGCGATCCCCGCCAAGTCCGTTGATAACGAGCGCTACTACGCGTCGGAGGTTTTGTTCATCTTGGAAATATGCACCGCGCTGTGTCTGCTCACGAACGACAAGGCGGTAGTGACGTCCATTTTGACCAAGTGTGATGAGCTTATGGTGCCACCGACAGACAATTTGTTCTTTTTTAAGGCAAGTCATCTGCTGCGCATCAATATTTACAAACTGATCCTTTTGCGTAACGGCGACAAGGAGAATTCTGCCTCGCTGACCACTGCGATTGGCCAGGTGCACGAGCTCACGGAGATTAACAGAGACGTTGTCATCAAGTTTAGCCCTGCGTTGCTGAAGCAGTTACAGGCGCTCGTGGGACAGAACACATGGAGCCAGGAGCCACTTACGAGCAGTAACAAGTACTGGTCGATCATCCGCGTCATTGCTTCGTCGCCCAAGTTTATGGAAAGTGTGTACCAATTCGTCGAGAAGATCATTGAGTCCGCTCCGGAGTTGGTTACGCCGCAGAATTACATGCAGATTCTCGGGTTGCTGGATGAGATTTCCGCTGTTGGGGCCTACGGTGCACAATGGGAGCAGGAATACGAGAAGCTGACGCTTACGGGACACAAGGTCGAGAAGAATAAGAACCCATTCCAGGACCTTGTGAACACGGCGCTCAAATCGATCAACCTCACGGTGAGCCTCTCGAGCGTGATTTCGCGCGCTGACTTTGAGCAGAGCAGCAGCACGCCAGACGTGCCTATTCCGTGGTATCCCTTGATCGAGGCCATAGCACACCAGTGCTACAACCCGTGCCGCGAGCTGCGTGCGCATGCACTGAAGTCGCTTCAGCTTGTACTTGTGTCGAGCAATCTCCCTGCACGCGTGTCAACGGAGAGCGTGCTCGATGCCGGGTGTGTTCGTTTGCTAGTTGAGCTGCTGAAGCCGGAGGTGGAGGGCACAGACCCGAGCGGGATGATCAAGACACAAATCGACGTACTGAGTCTCACGTGCAAGACGGTGCTCAAATATGATTTTGAAGACTACACCGCGGTGGTTGCCAAGCTTCTGAGCCTAGTGTCGCGCTTCCTTGTGCGCAACCATAACAAGAACTATTTCCAGGACGAGGTGCTTGAGTTGCTCAAGAATGTGATTTTGGTGAAGAAGGAGGCGCTCGATATGCGGAAACTGCACTCTTTGGAGTTGGACAGTTCGCTCAAGCGGCTGTTGGCTGAGATTGACGGTAAGCCCATTGAGGAGGAGGAGGAGGAGAAGGTACCGGAGGCTCGCGAGACATCTGAGCGCGCCGAATCAGTTGAGCCTGCTGTGGTGACGACTGAAAGCTGAAGATTGAAGACTGAATCATGATATATACATATATGTATCTGTCCTTTATACAACTAGTATAGAAGAACGGGTATTTTCGAATTGCATTTTGCACGCACACGACCCTCCCGGGGGTACGCCACAAAAACGGAGGAAAGCCAAATGTCAACAGCGAAGATAAGAGCAAAAGAGAGCAAAAAACAGATAACGGTGCAATCCGATAGAGAAGCGAGAGACTATTCATAGACGAGCAAGCGACGAATGACACGCTTTGTGCTGAGCCAAGGACACCCGAGCGTATGATCGAGCATACCACATACAAACCGACCATATTCACCACTAGAAAAAAAACACATAGATACACACACACACATAACCCCCCAGCATGGGGATACCGCCAGACGTGCCGCCGTCTCCGCTATCGTCCTCTGATGATCTTACGAGCATGTACGTGCTGTCTTCGTCGAATGTGCTAGCTGGGCTGCGACCCGCACGGCTGACGGAGGAACAGCAGCAGCACTCGAACCAGCTGTCGAACGCAAGCACACAGGTTGTCTCGGCGTCAACGGCCGGCATCCGTGCCGTGCTGTTCCAGGTGTCAACGCTGTACCTGCGCACGCCGGCGAAGCTGTTCCGCCCCTCGCGATTCGACTACCTCGCGACGGTGCGGGTGCTTCTGCAGGGCGAGTTGCATGCGCGACCGTACAACTTCTTCTCGCACTCCGGGATAGCGATGCTCGTGAACGCGGTGAAGAAAGAAGGGTGGCGACTCATACCGGCGCAGGTGCTTCCGCCGATCATTGCGAACAGCGCCACGGGCGTGGTGCTGTACACTGCGTACCTCACGTCGCTGCAGTATTTCAACGGGTTCAAGCTCAAGACGCTCGAGGACCCGAATCCGCTCGACACGTTCCGGGCCGGTTTCATTGCGGGAGGTGCGCAGTCTCTTGTCGCTGCGCCGCTCGATGCGATATATGCGCGGTCGAATGCGTCTGAAATCATCGCGGGCAAACACCAGAACCTGTGGCAGTACGGACTGTTCAAGCTGAAACAGATTGGGCTTGTGGGTGTGTTTGCAGGCTTCGGCGCGAGTTTCATCAAAGAGAGTTTTGGGTTTGCGTTTTATTTTGCGACCTTTGAGGTGATTAAGAACCAGGGGTACCACCGCACGCAGGATGTGCTCAGCTGGTACGAGTACTGGAAGGCGCGGCTGTTCAAGAAGGAGAAGCAGGTTGAGAGCACCAAGCGGTCTCAGAGCATTTTGCAGTCGACATTTGTGCTTTTTGCAGGCGCAAGTGCCGCGACGGCGCTTCTGGCGATCCAGTACCCGATCACCAAGGTGCAGAAGATTCATCTATCGCGACTCGAGGCGCTCGATATCTTTAACGAGAGCACGCACCAGAAGCGGCCGTTTATCAAACTGTATTACAAGTCGTACCTCGACACTATCGAGCAGGTGCTGCACATGAAGGTCAAGTCGAACCTGCCGTGGTTCTCCTGGTGCTATCGCGGGTTTGTGAGCAATGCCCTGTTCACGATCCCCGCCTCGTCGATTGGGCTGCTCGTGTTTGAGATCACGCGGCAGAAACTGAGCACAGATCTCGAGTCTTCTTTTGAGGCTTGATGGGATATATAGATAATGAAAAGATTCATGTAAATAGCAGCAAACAAACAAACAAACGTGTATTATTACTATTGTGCAACTCTCTTAAGGTATGCGTTCCACCCAGCAGTCATGTACCGCTCACCCTCAACGGTAGGATCGCGGCCCTTGCCGAACAATCCCCTCCCGACAATAATAATATCCGAACCACCCTGAACAACCTCGTCAACGGTACGGTACTGCTGTCCCAGCGCGTCCCCCTTATCGTCGAGCCCAACACCCGGGGTCATGATCAACCAGTCAAACCCATCCTCGCGCCCGCCCATGTCGCGCTGCGCAATGAACCCAACCACAAACTCCTTATCACCCCTCGCGATCTCCACCGTCTCGCGCGTGTACTCCCCATGTGCAAGCGATCCTTTACTCGAGAGCTCCGCGAGCATCAGCAGCCCGCGCGGCTCACCGGGCGCCGCGGCCTCTGCACCCGCACGCAGCCCGCTCACGACACCGGCGCCCGTGACGCCGTGCGCGTTAGTGATGTCCGCCCACGTCGCTATGCGGTGCACGCCGCCCGTGTACTGCAGCTTAACGGTGTTGCCGATGTCTGCAAACTTGCGGTCTTCAAAGATGAGAAAGCCGTGCTTGGCCGCGAGTTTGCGCAGTGGGACAACCGTGCCCTCATAAGTGAAATCGTCGACAATGTCGATGTGTGTCTTTGCGAGGCAGATATATGGGCCCAGTGTGTCGAGGAGCGAGAGGAGCTCAGCCGTGGTGGTCACGTCGACTGACGCACAGAGGTTTGTGCGTTTCGACTCCATGAGCTCAAACAGTCGCCGCGCCACGGGCGACGGGTGTGCCGTGGCTCTCTGCAAATATGTCTGCGTGCTCACCATCGTGCCTGTCGTTCAATTCTATTCCGAAAACGTCTCCATTTGATCTGTCTGTTCCTCTACAACTTTTCAAGCTTCACCACCTCCGATGGGGGTTACCCGGTGCATTTCCAGCGAAGACGGCGGAGGCGATGGATCGGAGAAGACGAGGAAAAAAAGAAGTGAACAGGTGGGAGAATAGTAGCTGAGTGGTATAACCAGGATATTATCGTCACAATGGACTCTCTCAACGTCAAGGAGCAGCAGGAATTCCAGAAGATCGTCGAGCAGAAGCAGATGAGCGACTTCATGCGCGTAAGTCTTTGTCGCTAGAGCCTTCAAGTTGAGCAAACACTAACCAACCACCACCAGCTCTACACCAACCTCGTCGACAGGTGTTTCAACGACTGTGTCAACGACTTCACGTCGAGCAAGCTGACCTCGAAGGAAGACACGTGTCTGAACAAGTGTGCGGAGAAGTTTCTGAAGCACAGCGAGCGCGTTGGCGCACGGTTCCAGGAACAGAACCAGATGCTGATGAACCAGATGAGACGCTAATGTCTTTTTTTTCCGCGTGAGCATGTATATTTAACGATTATTACTTGTCCTTCCCCCCTGTATCTAGTTTTGGTTTTGTGTTCTTTTTTTTGCGTGTTTTATAGTTGCAATGCTATGTTTCGGCACTCTCTCTGAAGAGCTCGATCAACTTGTTGGCCTCCTCCATCATCTCGATCGTCCACCTGTACGTCTCGCTCTGGAACTGGTTGTACATCACCGCGTTCGTGAACATCACCTGCAATCGCCACTCGAGGTCTGCAAACGACGTCACTTTACCCGACTTCACATCGCGCTGCAGCGTCTTGAGATCCTGCGGATTTTTGATCAGCTCGTAGTAGTTGGGCTCGTCCGAATTGTTCACTGGTTGCAGGAACATTGACGAGTACCGATACGACGAGATCTGGGTGATCAGCTGTGTGGCTATAGCCTGGAACCGTTTGTTTGGTGCAGACGGCGTTTCTGAGCCGCGCCGTTTGCGACCAGACTTGGCTGGCTCTTCTTCTTTGACTTCGGGTTCCTCTTCCTTAATCTCAGCGTCTTCTTCGCTCTCCGGTGTCGCTGCAGCAACAGGCTCAATAGACTCAACAGGCTCAACATGCTCAACAGCAGTCTCAACAGGTTCAGTAGGCTCAGTAGGCTCAGTAGGCTCAGTAGGCTCAGCGGGAGGCGTGGCGGGGGAAGGAGTGGGCACCGGCACTTCCTCTGGCTCAGCCTTCTCCGATTGTTCCTCCTCTTCTTCTTCTTCGCTTTGTTCTGCTTCTCTTTCCGTCACCAATGGCTCACTCTGCGCAGCGGCATTGCTATTTTCGAGCGTCGCAACCTCACTATGCTCCATCACAACATCACCGTCCTTCTCCTTCACTACCGTCTTCCCGACAGCATCATCAGCTTCAAACACGAGATCCGACTTGGAGTCCGCAACCGGAGGAGACGGCGTTGGAGAAACAGTCTTTGCCGTCCTTTCGACCCCCAGCTCTGCCCTTTCTTGTGTTGGCTGTGTTGGTGGTATCGCCGTCGCGGAGGCCGCAGAGCTCTGCGTGAACTCCTGCAGCAGCACCTTATCCTCCACCTTCCCATTCTCAATCATCTGGATCTCGAGCTTGCTCTCTTTGTACCGTGCCTCGAACCGCGCAATCTCCCCCAGCGTCACATTCTTGTAGTTATTCAGAATCTTGATCAGCCGTTCCTTGACGAGTGCAATCTCAATGCGGTTGCTCAGCTTGAATATCGTCGTGCTGGGCACCTGTGTTATGATTGGCTCCGCTTTCTCCGCGCCCTCCGGGAGCTCGAGCGCGAGACACTCGGCTATAACCTGCACGATCTGAACAGGCGTGAGTATTGGCTTTGTCGGCTCGGCACCGTTGCCAGCCAGTCTCCTCTCCTTGATCGCGTTGAAGCTCGAGTTTATTCCCAGAAGGTCAAACTCGGGATTTATCAGCGGGTTGTTGTTGATCAGCGACTGCAACTGCAGGATATTGAAGGATATGTCCCGTTTCTTGAACTGTGCATTGTTCGCGGCCGCTAGGTACAGCGAGTGAATGTGCTGGAGTGTCACAATCTTTTGCAGAATCGTGACAGAGCTGTACGAGGAGGTGGCTGTGCTCGCAGCAGCCAATGCCGGCGTTCGGTCTGCCATTATTTCCTGTGGTCTCTGGTCTTTGGTCGGTCTTTGGTCGGTGTGTGTCTGTGTGGCAGACCGAGCTTAGTGCTCCCTCTCTGTGCATTTTTGGAGAAGGTGAAGCACGAGGTCGGGTAACTCAAGACACAACTATCTCACTTAACGCGTGCCACAACACGAAACTGCAACACAGTCCAACCGGCCTCCGGCAAAAACCACGACATAATGGAGACAGACAGCGAATTTAGACTACCAGATTATTACCCCTTGTGCACGCCGAAGCTGCGCGAGCTGAGCGCATTAGCGCACGTCAACGCGAAACCAGCAGCGCAGATAGCTGATCTCGAGGCGCTGGCCGCGTCGACCGCGGCGGAATACCTCGAGAACCACCTACTCTTAGCACACGAGTCGCTTTGCGTGGTAGAGCGCAAGCCATACAGTGCCTATGAGGCCGCGAAGCACGATATGCTAGCGGCGGGGGGAGACAGACCGCTTGAGCGCGCGGGACTCACTCTTTCCGAGCTCGCGGAGATGCGGGTCGCACAGACGCAGTTCACGACGACGTTGCAGAATACGCGGAACGCGATGCAGAGACGCGCGCGCGACGAGGAGCCGCTGTCGTTTGCCACTGTTGCGACGTATGCTGCGCTGGATCCGGCGCCGTTGCAGGTTCACGATGCGTTCGCAGCTGCGTTGAGCGAGGTACGGGACGAGGCGCCACCGCCTAAGGACACGGCAGCGCGGCCGTTTGACCGCGATGTGCGTGTGGCCATATTCCCTGAGACGCCACTCCCGGATAATAATGGAGAGGCCGGGGAGGATGGTGAGGAGGAGATACAGATCGAGGGCGGGAAGGTTAGTCTTGTGTGCCCTATTTCCGGCGCGTTGATGCGGGATCCGGTCATGTCGCGGCGGTGCGGGCACTCATACGACAAGGAGAGCTTGACGCGGTATTTCAGACAGATGGAGACGGACGATAGTGTGGCTGGGTGTCCTGAGTGTCGGTCACCACTTACCAAGAACGACATCGTACCGGACAAGATTATGCAAAAGAGGCTACGGGCATATGAGCGGGATAAGGAGCTCAAACAGAAGAGCCGTTCGATTGGCGACGAAGGCGTCGATCATTTGTAACAGCTATGTTAAATAGCGCATATCCTTAATATTGTTAAACGAAAGTACAAATAAATCAAACGGCAATCTCCTCATCCAGGCTGTCAACCAGGACACCTGCATAGGTTCCAGAGTAGAAGTCGGTCTGCTCTTTAGCCTTCTCCTCTTTCGCCTTCTCCTCCGGCTTCAGCATCACGAGCGGGTCCTTGAAATCGATGTATCCCAGGAATGGGTCACTTGTGGTGAGTCCCAGGAGCTTCAAGGTCTCGATTGGCAGCGACTTGAAGTACTCAATAGGAGTTCCCAGCATAATGTTCTCCTCCTGCCTCAGGGTGCCCTTCGTCATGAACAGAATCGTCACCGCTCTGTACTCGTCCTCGGTGGAGTTGGCACTGCCCGCATGGTAACAACCAGCAAGCATGAAAAAGCAGTCGCCCTTCTCGAGCTCAGCGTACACCACCTCTTCCTCCGAAGGCTTACGCCAGTGGTCCCACAGATGCGACCCGGGGACAAACCGCGTGGCGCCGTTGGCAATGGTGGTGCGCGTGAGTCCAAGCACCGTGCCCAGTGCAGAGTCGTCGCCGTACTCGAATTTGTCCATGTGCTTGTGGATATTGTGGTGGATCACGTCGTCGCGGTGCAGCACCTGGTTCTTGGCGCCTGGCCCGATTCTGAAAGTGATGGTGGAGTTGTGCTGTGGTGGAGAGTATCCCTCGACAACTTCCTCACCGATCCAGAACGCATTCTTGCGACCGAGGAACTTGTGCGACACGGCAATGTTGAGAGGGTGCGTGAGGAACTTCTCAGCGCACGTCTTGGACTTGACTGACATGCCGGTGACTCTGCGGGTCTCCTTGGGGAAGAAGGTGCCGTCCCATGCGGTGTCCTGGTCGAGATAGGGTGTTGCATCCGCGAGGATCTGGTCAACCGTCTCCTCGGGAAGGTAGTTCTTGACGATACACCCACCGTACTTCTCGATCTTCTCGATGATCTTCTCGGGGGTAGCAGTGCCGGAGATAGTGAGGTCCTCCTTGGTGACCTTGACGGGCATGTCGATGGTGTTCTTGATCACTTTGGCATACTTCTTACCTTCCTTCTCAACGACACGGAACTGGTCCATCGTGAGGGACGAAGCCTCCTGTTCAACAGTCATGGTTATCAATTAATGTTCACTAATGCGACACTCGGTGGATACAGATACCGCCCAGGCCGTGTGCCCAAGGTCCAAGAGGGGGTCTTTTATAGAGCTGGGCATCTTCAGTAGGGCGGTTGCGGATAGGAGCTATGTCCTTCCGTATCGGGCAATGCTGTCGCTATCGCGTTGCCCTTTCGGGCAGGCGGAGCCAGGCGACGTCTTCCATTGGAAAAGCGAGCTCTGGGTGCGGCAGCAGAAGAACGAGGAGAGACGCCGGTTTACCTGATTTGAGTGCGGGCACGGGTTATTCTTTCTGAATGGAGTAAGCCAGGGGGAGAGACAGATCGAGACGTGCTCACACTGGTTAAGCGCGTATATCCGTCTGCTTACGGGGGGAGGGGGGGAGGCACAATCAAAACAACGAACAAGAATGGCCTGATCTGACACGAAGACAGAGGATAAGAGCCGATAGGCGTAGATAGCCAGAAGAGCCCGTTTTATATTCGATTCGAAGAACGTCGTCAGAGAGAGACGCTGGGTCGCAAGTCACGTGATCTCAGCAAACGGTTCTGGAGTGGGAGATCAAGTGGAGTAGAATTCACGTGGATGGGATGCTGAAAGGGGCACACAAGGCTCATCGCTTTCTCCCATAGAGGAGAATTGAATGTCCTCTCACCCTGACCCACTCACACACCGTAAAGTCATCACCAGCGAAGTAGAGACAGAGCAGTTAAGAGTCACGTGACTATAGTGATTCCCCGGGAACGGAAGCTCGGTGGACGTTGCAAAATGACTGCACTTTACTGATTGTTCAAAGGCAGTAATGAGAAAGAGGACACCCGGCTACTTGTAGTGGCCGGAGAGAAGTTTGGCCGAAGAAGGTCGTGGCAGACACACTCACACACGGCTCAACCGAGCGGCGTTGCCAAGACCAATGTCAGCTGCGGAACACGCCAAATCCGAGCCAAGTCTAAATCCGATCCAACTTGTCAGCGCCGTCTCTCATTCCATTCCAGCCAGATCACTGCTGGACGAGCCAGACCTCGATTTCTCCGAATACAGCGAGAGAAGCGAGCAAGCGGGCTAGAAGAGAAGCGAGCAAGCGGGTTAGTGTCCCAAAGAGGAATCGTCGGCCGAGGTGGATGAACCTTGAAAGGACGAGCGACTCATTATAAATGAACCATTGCGTCACGAGTCTGCTTTGCTAGCTCTGTACCAAAAGAGCAGAAGGACCATTCAAAAATGAGTGCACAGGTTCATGATGGGCCACAGCTGCCAAACGACTCTCAGGAGCAAGATTTGAGTCCAGATATTGAGCGCATCGTCTCTGTAAGGACGACGCCAGACGAGATTGTATCCCCCCACTCGTCGAAGGAAAAGAAAAGCACACACGACAATGAGCCACCATACTCGGTCTACTCTGCCCCGGAGAAGTTCTTCATCGTTGGAATGGGCGCGCTAGCCGGGTTTTACTCTCCGTTATCATCGCCAATCTACCTTCCAATCTTACCAACGCTCGAGGAGTATTTCCACGCCAAAGAGTCTGCAATGAACACTTCTGTGGTGGTTTACGCGATTTTCCAAGGGATAACCCCCTCGCTGCTGTCGAACCTCGCGGACCAATACGGCCGGCGACCAATGACACTGCTGTGTCTCATTGTGTACGCCGCTGCGAACGTTGGACTCGCGTTGAACAAATCGTTTGGCGGTTTGCTCGTGTTGCGCTGTATCCAAGCCGCTGGAATTGCCTCAACGGTCTCGATATCCTCAGGGATGGTGGGCGATGTGTCAACGCGCCGTGAGCGCGGGAAGTACATGGGCACCTCGCAAGGGTTGCAGCTTATTGGCCAGGCATTCGGCGCGCTTATCGGTGGTGGCATCGATAGTTCGCTCGGGTGGCGTGCGATCTTTTGGTTTTTGTGCATTGCGGGTGGGTCTACTGCTGTTGTGTTCTTCCTGCTTGCGCCAGAGACGAACCGTGCACTCGTGGGAAATGGGTCGAGTTTGCCGAATGCGAAAAGTGGACGCTGGCTGCGCGCGTTGATGGTTGCTCCTGTGTTGTTGTTACCCCATTTTGCACATTACCGCGTGGAGAATAACGAGACAATCACCCCAAAGAAGAAATTCGAGATATGGTCGCCCTTCTTGCTGCTCCGGCACCCGGAGGTTATATTGCTGCTGATACCGTGTGCGATCCTCTATACGGTGTGGCTCATGCTCCTGACTACGCTATCCCTCTCGCTGAACGCGACGTACGGGTACGATACGTTGAAAGTTGGGCTCTGTTACATTGCCCCGGGTGTTTCTGGCATCTGCGGGTCGGTAGGCGCGGGCCGGCTGCTGGACTGGAACTATAAACGCCAGTACAAGCAGCACATCGAAGAACACCCAGAGGAAGAGACTCGCCCACCGTTCAACATCCTCAAGTCCCGGCTCCAGGTTCTCTCGGCGCCCATGGTGATAGCCGTCGGCGCCACGATAATGTTCGGCTGGTGCATAGGCAGGGGCGTGAACGTGGCTGCTGTTCTCGTGGCTGCGTTCATCGCGACCGCGTGCGGCACATTCACCATCTCCGTCTCGAGCACGCTCCTGATTGACCTGTTCCCGCGCTCGGCCTCGGCCGCCATCTCGATGATTAATCTGATCCGGTGTCTCTTGGGCGCCCTGGGGCTCGGGGTGCTGGCGCCTATGACTGATGCACTGACCATTGGGGGTTGTTACTCGCTGATGGCTGGGTTCATTGCTCTGTCGAGCTTCTGCCAGGTTATTAACCTGAGAAAGAGTGAGCAGTTCATGCAGAGACGTGAGGCGAGACTGGCTGAGGATGAGGAAAGGGATAAGGCAGAACCCGAGAGGTGAATCTTCGTAGATGGCAGTGCCACTTTGTGCAGCTTGCGGGTTAATGGACTGAATGACCAACTCTGGGGGCTCGTAGTGGCTGTCCGTGGCTTATCCACCGATCTTCTATTGTTGGCTATTGTTGTGCGGCACGGTCGCGCCAAAGCACCGAAACACCAGAACATGGCTACGAAACCCGGAGACCTCGCCGGACTCCGCTAGATACCCCCCATTACCAATTAATAAACATTCCTGAGAAAAACTACCAAAAAAATGGGTCGCAGGTGGCCGCGGAGTCACTGAGCACCTTTTCGGTGTGGCGCGTGCGGAAATAAGAAAAGGTACGCCGTATCTCCGATAGCGCGAAGAGTCACAAGACTCAGGGAATCGGGACTGGCCTGAACGAGATTATACAACCAGACCTACGCACCCATCAGACATATAGATAGACATATACCGCAATATTCAACTGTTTTTTTAGATGTGGTTGCAAGAAGTGCAATGTCGACCAACAAGCGCCCCGATATGACCACAACCGGTGCAGTCTCACCACCCCACTCGGTCTACTCGACCTCGGACAAGTTCTTCATCGTCGGTATAGCCTCGATGGTGGGTTTCCTCTCGTCGCTGTCGTCTTCAATCTACTTCCCTATCCTTCCCGAGCTCGAGCGCAAGTTCGGCGTATCGGAAGCTGCGATAAACGTTTCCGTCGTGGTGTACACGGTGTTCCAGGCCATAACACCGTCTGTTGTGTCGAATCTCGCAGACCAGTACGGGCGCAGACCAGTTGTACTGCTGTGTCTCGTGGTGTACATTGCGGCAAACATTGGGCTCGCGCTTTCCAACTCGTACGCTGCGCTGCTCGTTCTCCGGTCGTTGCAAGCCGCAGGCATAGCGTCGATGACTTCGTTAGTCTCTGGGATCGCGGGCGATCTATCAACACAGGCCGAGCGCGGTAAGTTCGTGGGCACGGCGCAGGGCTTACAGGAAACGGGCCAAGGTGTTGGAGCGCTCATTGGCGGTTGCGTGGGCAACGCTCTGGGCTGGCGTGCAATCATGTGGTTCTTGGCAATCGCCGGGACGAGCGCGTTCACGGCCTTTTTCACCATGGGCCCAGAGACAAACCATGCTATTGTGGGTAACGGCTCGAGCCTCCCACCACGCTGGAAGTGGCTGTCAGTGGCGCCAATACTGCTGCTGCCGCACTTTTCACGGAAACGGCTGCCTCCAGGCACGCCCAACGAGTCCATTATGCCAAAGAGGAGGTTTGACATTTTGTCGCCGTTCCTCATGTTCAGACACACAGAGGTGGTGATGGTGCTCATCCCTTGCTCTGTGCTCTACGCCACATGGCTTCTCACCCTCACGACGCTCTCTCTCTCCTTGAGCAAGTCGTACGGATACAGTACCCTCCAGGTGGGACTTTGCAACATCCCCAGCGGATTAGCAGGGCTCCTAGGGTCTGCAACGTCAGGCCGTGTCATTGACTGGCACTATCGCCGGCAGCTGAATGCGTTCCTGATTGAACATCCCGAAGAGTACGAATTGGAGCTGGAGCTGGAAGACGACAAGGCTGCGCGTCCCCAGTTCAACATCCTCAAGTCGCGACTCCAGGTTCTCTCGCCCCCACTCGTGGGCACGGTATGCACGACCCTCATGTTCGGATGGTGCATCAGCCGCAAAGTTCACGTTGCGGCCGTCCTTGTTGCCTCGTTCTTATCGACGATGTTTGCATTCTTCTCCTTCTCGACATCGAGCGCGCTGTTGGTGGACATGTACTCGAGGAACGCTTCCGGTGCGATGGCCACGCTCAACCTCACGCGGTGTCTCCTCAGTGCCGCTGGACTGGGCGTGCTGTCGCCCATGTGCGACGCCATGACTGTGGGTGGGTGCTACTCGCTCTTCGCCGGCATTACAGCCGCGTCGGGACTGTGCCAGGTGTACAACTTGAGACACAGTGCGCGTTATATGCGTCTGCGCGAGGAGAGAATACTTAACAGCGATAATCCAGACCAGTCATGACTGGTTCTTACAGATATATAAACAGTTGAGGGCCGTCCAGTGCCTTTGTCTCTGCACCCGGCCTGCCTGCATCTGCGAGCCAAATCTTTGCGAACCCCGAGCCCGTTTTTACAAGAGGTAGAAGATTCGGATGAAAACGAAATGGATAAAAAGATATGGACGATGGCATGAAACGTTTCCATGGGGGAATGAGTGTAGCCGCGTTCTGAAAGAACACACCCGGGGTCCGGCGCAGACCCGGAATGGCACTGACAGACAATGCAAACAAAGCAGCATCAAATACAGAGCGCCATGACTCCAATCACGAGAGTCGCTCCAGGAGTAGAATGCTCCCTCCCTCAGTCTGTGCTGAGCGAACCAACAACTGCATGAAGAGATTAGCTGAGGATAAGGCGGACGGACCCTTGAGGGGCAAATCTACATAGACGGCAGAGCTGTTAGAGCAGTTAGAGCAGTTACACTAATTCACAGGTTAATGGACTAGATGACCGACTCAGAGGGCTCATAGTGGTTGACCGTGACCGCTCCACCGATCCTGTATTGTTGGATATTGTTGTGCGGCACGAGCACTCGAGCACACCAAAACACCACGAACATGACCTCGAGATCTACAACTCCAGCAACTACCAGAACTCCTCTAAACACCCCTCATGTAAATCACCAACAACTAGTATGAAATCCACCAAAAAACGGGTGCCAGCAGCCCGCGGTGTCACTCTTCACCTTCTCGGTGTGGCGCGTGCGGGAATAAGCAAAGGTACGCCGCACCTCCGATAGCGCGAAGAGTCACTGGACTCAGAGATTCAGGGACCTGACCCGTCCAGATACACAGCCAGATCTACACAGCTGAACAATATATACGCTCGCGGTAATATTTAAGTGTGTTTCAAGTCCCCTCTGACTCGCCGGATGTGGTTTCAAGAAATGCAATGTCAACAAACAAGCGCCCCGATATGACCACAACCGGTGCAGTCTCACCACCGCACTCGGTCTACTCGACCCCCGAGAAGTTCTTCATCGTGGGGATAGGCTCAATGGTGGGGTTTCTCTCGTCGCTGTCGTCCTCCATCTACTTCCCCATCCTTCCCGAGCTCGAGCGCAAATTTCACGTGTCGGAAGCCGCGATAAACGTGTCCGTCGTGGTGTACACCATCTTCCAGGGCATAACGCCAGTTGTTGTCTCGAATTTCGCAGACCAGTATGGAAGGCGCCCAGTCGTGCTTCTGTGTCTTGTGGTGTACATCGCGGCAAACATTGGGCTCGCGCTGTCGAACTCGTACGCTGCGCTGCTCGTTCTCCGATCGTTACAAGCCGCAGGCATAGCGTCGATGACCTCGCTGCTGTCCGGGATCGCGGGCGATCTGTCGACACAGGCCGAGCGCGGCAAGTTCGTCGGCACAGCGCTGGGCTTGCAACTCACGGGCCAGGGTGTCGGAGCACTCATTGGAGGGTGCATCGACAACGCGTTCGGCTGGCGTGCAATCATGTGGTTCTTGGCAATCGCAGGGGTGACTGCCTTCACGGCCTTTTTCACCATGGCTCCAGAGACAAACCGTGCTATTGTGGGCAATGGCTCGAGTCTCCCACCACGCTGGAAGTGGCTGTCAGTGGCGCCAATACAGCTGCTGCCGCATTTCGCACGGAAAAGACTGCCTCCAGGCACGACCAACGAATCCATTACGCCAAAGAAGAAGTTTGACATTTTGTCGCCGTTCCTCATGTTCAAACACACAGAGGTGGTGATGGTGCTCATTCCTTGCTCTGTGCTCTACGCCACATGGCTCCTCACTCTTGCAACGCTTTCTCTCTCGTTGAACAAATCCTACGGATACTCCACTCTCCAGGTGGGACTCTGCAACATCCCCAGCGGAGTAGCGGGGCTCGTGGGGTCTGTCTCGTCAGGCCGCGTCATTGACTGGCACTACCGCCGACAGCTGAACGCGTTCCTGATTGCACATCCCGAGGACGAGGAACTGGAGCTGGACAACGACAAGGCTGCGCGTCCCCAGTTCAACATCCTCAAGTCGCGACTCCAGGTTCTCTCGCCCCCACTCGTGGGCACGGTATGCACGACCCTCATGTTCGGATGGTGCATCAGCCGCAAAGTTCACGTTGCGGCCGTCCTTGTTGCCTCGTTCTTATCGACGATGTTTGCATTCTTCTCCTTCTCGACATCGAGCGCGCTGTTGGTGGACATGTACTCGAGGAACGCTTCCGGTGCGATGGCCACGCTCAACCTCACGCGGTGTCTCCTCAGTGCCGCTGGACTGGGCGTGCTGTCGCCCATGTGCGATGCCATGACTGTGGGTGGGTGCTACTCGTTCTTTGCCGGTGTTACAGCCGCATCGGGGCTGTGCCAGGTTTACAACTTGAGACACAGTGCGCATTATATGCGTCTGCGCGAGGAGAGAATGCGCGCTGAGATGTAACAGCAGTAGCCTAATTATAATTAATTCCCATGAATTTACTTTTGATGTTTTTAAGTTGTTCCGGCCGTGGGCCGTCCAGCGCCTTTGTCTCCTGTTTTTCGGACCACACCCGGCCCGCGTGCGGCTGCGCCGAGTTTTTCCGGGTCCCCGAGTCCGTTTTCTCAAATAGCTACTCGAAGAAACACAATATTCTAGTAAAAAATTTATTAGATAAAACAGTATAGGTGAGCACAATATGCCTGTAATTTTTCTGAAGTTAAATAGCCCATGTGGTGGGGTTTGAGGGGACGCACCGTGGGTCCGGCTAAAACTCTTCGCATATCCGCCCGGGATGGCGCTATCGAACAATGCGAACAAAGGAACAACAGCCGCACAGCGCCATCACTCCAATCACGAGAGTGAGTCAAAGATGCAAGCGAGTTGTTCCAGGAGTATAATACACACCCCCTTCCCCTCCTCGTGTGCCCCTCCGGTTTGGCTTGGGCGAGCTAACAACAACATACATACATACAATGGACTCGGACTTAGAAACCAAGCCAGCAGACATCGAGGAGGCCCGCTCGATTGCCTCGACGGTGTCTCAGACACCACAACCATACTCGATATACACCACGTCTGAAAAATTATGCATCATAGTGCTAGGGTCCCTCGCCGGGTTTTTCTCAACCGTATCCTCCCCGATCTACCTACCCGCGATGCCAACCCTCGAGTCGGATTTCAAAGTCACAACGACCCAGATAAACCTGACCATTGTGGTGTACTCCATATTCCAGGGTGCTGCCCCTGGACTCCTGGGTAACCTCGCGGACGTGTACGGACGGCGTGTGACCACTATTGCGTGTCTAGCGATATACGCACTGGCAGACATGGGAATTGCGCTCGTGGACACGTACGCTGGGCTCATGTGTCTGCGTGCGTTGCAGGCGTTTGGCATCTCTGCAACGCTCGCGATCATCTCGGGGACAGTCGCGGACCTGACACCGCCGCATGAGCGTGGCGGTGCAATGGGACTAGCTACCGGGATAACGCTTGCGGGACAGGCAACGGGTGCAGTCATGGGGGGTGCAATTGCAAGCGCGCTGGGATGGAGGGCTATATTTTGGTTCTTGTGCATAGCAGCGGGTGTAACTGCGGTCGTGTTCTTCTGGCTTGCTCCGGAGACTAACCGTGCTCTCGTTGGTAACGGGGCAAACTTGCCAGCTAGATGGACAATACTCACTACTGCGCCCGTGCTGTACCTCCCAAGATTTAAGGTGCGGCGGGAGCTGTACCAAGAAAAAAAAGAGGAAGCAGCTGAAGTGCCTGTGTTTGAGCCGTTTGCGCCGCTGGCAGTCCTGGGGCACTTGAACGCACTAGCAGTTCTCGTCCCATCGTCCCTGGCTTACGCGGCTTGGCTCATGATGCTGGCCAACCTGTCGACGGCCCTGCATACCAGGTACGGCTTTTCAACGCTGCATGTCGGGCTAGCATACCTGCCCAGTGGAGTCGCGGGGATGCTGGGATCACTAGCGGGAGGCGGTACCCTGGACCTCCTCTGCTCATCTGCTCCAGCCCCCGTGCTGTTCGCTGTGCTTGCAACTGCATCAATAGGGCTCACGGCTTTTGGCTGGTGCGTTTCAGCGACTGCGCCCGTTGCGGGTGTGCTCATTGCGACTGCTCTCGCGGCATTTGGAGCCATGGCGGGTATGACTGTGGCTGCGACGTCTCTTGTCGATTGCAACCCGGGACGCGCGTCGGCTACTGTTGCGTGTCTGAACCTCACGCGGTGTCTTACTGCTGCGCTGGGGCTCGGTGTTCTTGAGCTGATGGACGCCAGCGCCATGGGAGTGGGTGGGACGTACACTCTGCTTGCGGCGCTCACGGGTGTTTCTGCTGCCGGTGCGTGGGCACTTTCAGCAACAACAAAAATTAATGAGGAAAAATAGAAATGATAGAGCTGGAACTATATATAGGGAAATTTATAAAATTAATGAAAAGTTATACAGAAAAGATAATAAACTTGGAACATTAAGAATCAGAGGTTACCCGGTGATGAGACCAGCTGATATAACCGATCGCAGGTTTCCCCGGGGAAGGGCTAACTAAGGGCCTGAACAGTCACCGCGCTCAAGATGCACTCGCACCATTCGCACTCGGGCGAGTACGTGGCGCACGCGGTTGGGTCCCTTGAGGACATGGTGGCCGCCGCGGACGCAGCACAGTTTGACACGTACTGTCTCACGGAGCACATGCCGCGGTACACAGCCACGGCGATGTACCCTGAGGAAACGGCGCTGGAGTACACGACAGCGACGCTGGAGGATAAGTTTGAGCGGTTTATGGCGCATGCGCGGCGATTGCAGAGACAGCGGCGCGGGCAGCAACAGCAGGGTGCCAAGCTGCTCGTTGGGTTTGAGGTTGAGGGGGGAATCGATGCTGCGCATCTCGAACGGGCGGTGGAGCTGCGTGCGCGACACGCGCCGGATGTCGTTGTTGGAAGCGTGCACCATGTTGACGGTGTGCCGATTGATTTTGACAGGGAGAGCTGGGTCAAGGCTGCGAATGCGGCGGTACCAGTGGCGGAGGAGGAGGAGGAGGAGTCTGATGGACCGCCGGCGCGCGTGCTGTACCTCGCGTACTTCACCACACTGCATCGCATGCTTGAAGCCGTGCGACCCGAGGTCGTGGGCCATTTTGACCTGATACGGCTGTTTGCAGCTCCTGCGGAAGAACCCGTGGACCTGGCGACTGCGTGGCCCGAGGTGTGGGCTGCGGTGTGCCGCTGCGTCGGGGTGGCTGTGCAGCAAGGCGCGCTGTTTGAGCTCAACTCAGCCGCGGTGCGGAAGGGCTGGGACACGCCGTACCCGCGTGCAGACATGGCGCGGTTGATTATAGAACGCGGTGGGCGGTTCTGTCTCAGTGATGACGCGCACAGCGTTGCGCAGGTTGGGCTGAATTACCATCGCGTGTATGACTACTGCCGTGACGTGCTGCAGCTCGAGTACTTGTACTTTTGGGACCTGGACGATAAGGGAAGCAGTTTCGTGAGCCAGGTGGGTTTGGCGGACCTGCCGCAGCATCCATTTTGGAAGAATGTTGTTGTGTAGTAATGCCATCGTTGACGAGCGTGCCCACTGAAGGGTCGTCCGCTCTCTCCACCAAGCGGAAAAGACACTGCTGTGCCGTTTAGTACCTTCCTCCGAAATGGTCAAAGCTTTCAAACGTCTAGGCCCATCAGAAGCAGCCTATCACACACGCACCCACCGCTTGCGGGAATAACCGCCTCTAGATCCAGACCTGCCATTACATAGAATTACTAACGAGCACCGCCGGCCGTAGCCGTCAGCCGTAGCCGTCGGCAGACCCTCGCCGTGCCGACTCACACCATTTAATCTTAATCTTACAGGGTTTCCTGATTACAAACGGCGTCCGGCTGTGCGCCCCCCGGAAAAATGCGCAAAATGGGAAAAGTGCCAAATCCGCTTGGTATCCACATTCGTCATCAAGTCCGCCGAGAGGGACGGCGAGTCACTTTAGCCACTCGTGACTACACATTGAAAGAGCTCGAAACAATGTCTGAGGGAATAATGGCAAAAAAATCGGGGGCATATTTAAAGGGGCCAAGTGAGTTCCAATGGACTCTTCTCTTCATGAGGAGAACACACAGTACTCGACAAAAAACCAGGTTCCCCGATGACTTTTTTAACTGATAAATTCCAATTGCTGCGTCAGCACGGCATACAGTTCATGGAGAACCACAAGAAGATACTCTTTGTTATTGTGGCCGCCTCCCAGGCTATTGATGTTATCAACCTGGCGACTGTCATCACGACCCTTCACCAGATCCAAGAGCAGTACAAGGTTAGCTATCCCATTGCCAGCTGGACCCTTTCGTCGTATGCAGTCACTTACGCAGGGTTTATGCTTATTTGTGGCCGGCTCGGGGACTTGATCGGCCACCATTGGGTTTACTCCTTTGGGCTGCTGTTCCTGTCTGTCACCACTATCATCTGTTTTGCCGTCACGGACATATACGTGCTCATTGTGTTTCGGGCAATGCAAGGCATTGGGGCCGCGGCAACCATTCCCACGTCTTTTGCGATCATTGCCAACTCGTACTCCGGTAGCGGTCTTGCTCTGGCCATTACGGTGCTCACCACCATGCTTACAGCCTCCCATGGTGTTGGCTTCTTACTGGGTGGCGCCTTCAGCAACACGTCGGTTGGCTACAAGGGAGCTTGGTACGTCTCGGGCGGAATCACGGTTTTGATTACGATTGCATCGTTCCTGTCAATCAAGCCTGTGAGGCGCGCAGAGGGAAAGGTGAAGAATCTAGATTTTTTTGGAACATCCCAGCTGATTGCTGGGACAGTACTGTTGGTTGTCGGTCTAACTGAAGCAGGAGAAAAATGGGAGTCACCAAAGGCTTACGCGCCCATCATTGTCGGTGGTCTGCTCCTGATTAGCTTTGTCTTGTTTGAAAGATACTTTTTGAAAGAGGGCAGATTTGACCTTTTGGTACCTATCAAAATGTGGTCGGTCCCAAACTTCAAACCATTGATCTTTATCATTGGGTGCAACTATGCTGGTCTCTTTGGGTTCTTCGAGTCACTCGTTCAGTTTTACATGTACGTGGTACGCGACTCGCCCATCATTGCTTCCGTCAAACTGCTACCGGTCCCGCTGTCCATGACCGTCACCGCTATTGTTTGCAGCGTTTATTCACATTTACTCTCGCCCCGGTGGATGATCATCACAGGCTTCACCGTCAACGTGGCGGGGTCTGTTCTGATTACCAGAGTTGACACATCATCAGACCACTTCTGGCGGTATGCCTTTCCTGGTTCTTTGCTTCTTGGATCGGGCACAAACATGGCGTTCATAAACTGTCTGGGACTCGTCATGACTGCCGCACCCCTTGATATGCAAGGAGTAGCTTCTGGAGTCTCGCTCACGTGTGCCCAGCTTGGAGTCGCTGCCGTTTCAGGTGCCATAGCCTCGATCGTTGGACTGATTCCCACAACTGCCACGGAAAAAATCACTGAAAGACTGGTCACCAAGTTCCATAACGCGTTTTACCTGGGGCTTGCGTGCTACGCCGCGGCCGCCGTGATTTCGTTTGCTTTCGTTCACAATTTGTCAAGCGAAAGAGATGAGTCGAAGGAAACCAAAGAGGAGTGCACTCAGGTATGATGATATCTATGCATTAAATTAAATCAATTGTATAACTTTTCAGTCCGCAAAAAAAAGACATAGAGCTTGCCTGAAGTCATAAGATTAGCCTCACTCGTGTTTTGGAGTCGCAAGTTGGGCCCTTATACTGCAGCTTCACAACTCACCGTCGCTGAGTGGTACTGGGAATCACAGCGTTGTCGTTATATAGTAATGTCATCGTTGACGAGCTGGGCCATGCGGCCCACGAGCTCGTACATCGGGATCGGATTCCGCCGCCGCATCTCTCTCCACTTGGGTCCCATCTCGTGGTCCTCGTATATGTACAGTTTCTTGAGGTACTCCTTGACGCGGCTCTTGATGAGCCCTTCGTCGAACACCACGCCGTACCGGTCGTGCATCTTCACCATGAACCTCAGTGGCTCCCAAGGGTGATACTCGACGCACGCATCCGGGTTAAGCAGCGGCTGCAGGAACCCGATCCGCAAAAGTCTCGAAGTGACGTCGTTGTCAAACAGCTGCCGCAGAGGGTGGTTCATGTGCTTCATGTCAACCGCGTCTTTGCTGTGCTCGCACGACTTCAGCACCACCCTCACGATCCACTCGCCGAGTGCAAACGTCTCGTCGTAGGAGCACGTGTACGCTATGTTGAGCAGCATGCGCCGCCACGCAACAACAGACACACTGCGGTTGTCTATCTGGAAACACCGCAGCAGCAGCGCGGTGGTATCGTGTGCAACGATGCGTGATGGGGCTGTAGCTAACGCAGGCGCGACACCGGCATTGTCAACCGCATTCCTGACCCATGCTACGACAACCTCCGGAGGCACCAGTTTGTGGTTGTCCCGGATCATAGCCACCCGCTTCAGTAAGAGGTCCATTTTGGTTTTGGCCAGCTCGAATTTACCGATCCGCAAAAGGGAAATGATCAGCCTCGACTCCATCTGCGTTACTCGGGTGCCCTTGAGGAGTTTGGACTCGGCGGTATGTCCTTGGAAAAGCACCTCTCCGGATCCGACCGCTTCCTCAGCCATCTGCAATAATCGCGCCTTCCTAGCGCTGGGAATGTTCCGGTTGAACTCGACCCCAGTAGCTATGCCGCGCACCAGATCAGGAGCAGTACCTGGATTGTGTTGCAGGAAATGCTTGAAGAGACCAGCCGCATCATCCTCTGATGGTCCCCCATCGGTCCCGATGTTGCGTACCAGCACCTTCAGGAACGCTCCCGCGAGCTTAGGCGGCACGCTTGAAATCTGCTGGTTTGTTACCATCCCGATGACACGGCCCATCGCTTTTAGAAACACCGCGTCGTCGTTAGTCGTCCTCGTCGCTAGCGCAACCGCTACTTTGGGGTGCTCCAGCACGTTGTGTTCGCGCAGCAGTGCCTCTAGCTGCGCGTACTTTATCAACCTTCGGCGCTCTTCTCTCGTCAGCGCGTCCGCTGAATTGGTCTCAAGAAGCGTGAGCGTACGAACCGCATCGTCCCACATGTGGGGGTCCCCCCACAGAGGCGAGCTCGGGAACACAGAAATCACAGAACACACGTAAGCGTACGGGTCCTGCATCAGCGCAGCGGAGTGGATGAACCGCACTGCTGCCGCGCGACTCAGCCAGTCCGGCGGGAGTTTCATCGCCTGGATCACCTCGATGGTCTTCTCTATCGCGGCGCCGTGCTCCAGCCCACCGAGTAGCCCGACAACCTGCGCAAATACCGCTGGGTCAGGCACAGGGGCCGACTGCTCAAGCACTCCACGTGCCGCGACACCCGCCTCCAGCAGCGCCAGGTGCGCCTGGGCGAGCTGCCCCGCGGGAACTTTCCGCTTCTCGATGAGTCGTGCCATCATGGGTCCGTACGCAGCGCACGGCGACAGCGACGCCAGCAGCGTCGTCGCCTCTTTAGGGTTCGGGCGTATGTGGAGCGCGGCGGTCACGATGGGCTCCCAGCCTTCCCGCGACAGCGGGTGCAGTAGCGAGTAGACATGGCGGGCGTCGTCGAGACGCGAGCTCTCGAGAAGGCCCGCGACAATCGTCGATGTAAAGGTGCCGCCCTTTCTGCTTAGTTCCTGTCGCACGGAGGGGTGTGTCAGGATATACGGGTGCACCACCGATGTAAAGAATGCCGGGTTCTGCAGACACAGAGCTGCCGTGCTCTTCCAGAATTCGTTTTTGGAAGCCTGTTTGATCGTCTCGCTGTTGCCTGTGTCGTTGTAGTGGAGCCACACGAGCTGCGTCGGTGAAGTCGCAGAAGCCGGGGCAGCGGCAGGGTTCGGCGCTGTCGATACCAGTCGTCGCGAAGACTGTCGCAGAGCACTGAGCGTCGACAGAAACCGATGTCGGCTCATGCGGTGGTTGTCTGAACAGTGCCGTTCCAGCTTGAGAGACCGTTGTGCAAGTAAGTCCTCAGAAGTGAGCGACTCAGAAAAGGGTGATGAGCCAGCCGCAGCTCCAGCTCCAGCTTCTCCTTTTTAAGCACTTTGTCGATCACCAGACAGAAACGCGGCACAGAATAACCATAGAATAATAGATCATGAGCTCAGGATTTGCAGTGGACATTCCGGTGACGAACCTGGATGCCTCGGACGACGAGGACATGATGCACACGGACGCTGAGACGGCTGATCTGGACGACGACGATCTCGTGTTTGCGGCGCGCGAGCCGTCTGCCACAGATAAGATCCGCTCGTTGGTGTCGTCGATCTTCAAGGGGTCGTCGAGTGATGACATATACGGAGAGGAGGCTATTGAGCTGGTGGATCGGAGGCGGCGGCGGTCGGCGTCGTCTTTTGCGAGTGACACCACGTTTAACTTTGGCGCAAAGCCCAAGTTCAAGCTGCGGCCTTTTCACTTCTACACGGCGCTCGCTGGCTTTTTTGGGCTGCTGGTGCTGGCGTCTGTACTGCTAACTGGACACAGGCCGAATAAGCCATCGCTGGAGGGCAGTGACGGTGGTGGTGGTGGTGGTGGTGGTGGGGACGACAAGCACGAGGACACGACCCACCCCAAGCCGCAGCTGACCAACGGCACACACACGTTCTACCCTACCACTCTGCTCATATCGCTGGACGGGTTCCATCCGCACTACATATCACAGCACACCACGCCGTTCCTGCATACGCTGCTGGTGAACCACCACGGCGCTCCGTACATGACTCCATCGTTTCCCTCGTCCACGTTTCCCAACCACTGGACTCTCGTGACGGGGCTGGACCCGCAGTACCACGGGATCGTGGGCAACACGTTTTTTGACCCTGCGTCGGGCCGCCAGTTCATCAACACGAACCGGAAACTGTCGCTCAACGAGACGTGGTGGGGCGGCGAGCCGCTGTGGCGTACTGCGGCGCTGCAGGGCGTGAGCTCGGCGGTCCACATGTGGCCCGGGTCGGAGGTTGTGTTTTCAGACGGGAACAACCCGATGGAGGTGGATGGGTACAACGGCAGCGAGGTGCTCAGCGTCAAAGTGGATAGGGTGCTGCAGTGGATTGACAGGGACGTGGCGACGCGGCCCGAGCTGATTATGGCGTATGTGCCGACGATCGACTCGCTTGGCCATAAGTACGGCGTGGCGGGCGCTCAAGTTGAGGAAGGGCTGTCGTACGTTGACGATTTTGTCGAGAGTTTGTTCCTTGGGCTGTTTGAGCGCAATCTGACCGGGATCGTGAACGTTGTGGTTGTGTCTGACCACGGCATGGCGCCCACGTCGACAGACCGGGTTGTGTACCTTGACGACTTGGTCGACCTGAAGAAGATAGAGCACATGGACGGGTGGCCGCTGTTTGGACTGCGGCCGTATGCCGAGCACAACGTGAGCGAGATCTACGACGAGATCGTGGCTAACCGGCTTGGGGACGAAGAGAATGCACACTACGACGTGTATCTCAAGGAGAAGATGCCATCAGAGTGGCTTTTTGGGTCCGCGGACAACGAGTATGCGTCGCGCATTGCGCCTGTGTGGCTGGTGCCGCACGTTGGCTACTCTTTGGCGACGCGTGCTGAGATGAAGCGCAAGGGGTACGAGTACGTGCCCAAGGGAGTGCACGGGTACAACAACACAGAGGTGCTGATGCGCGCGATATTTCTGGGAAGTGGGCCGTACTTTGACGACAGGCTGGGTGTTGGTGAGCGCGGAGCAACCAAGGTGGAACCGTTCAAGAACACAGAAGTGTACGGGATCGTCTGCGACACGCTAGGGATAGCGCCCGCGGCGAACAACGCAACAAAGGGCGGCGTCGTTACGGAGAAGCACGTGCTGGACACGGACTGGGTTGATCCGTACGACTACCCCGGGGTTTCGTTCAGCGATATAAGGCTGATGCGTGAGAATGCAACGTATGACTTGTTGTTTAGGGGGAAGGCGGATCCTGCGAAGCACGCTGAGATAGCGGGGCCGGAGAGCATGGACGCAGACGCAACGTCGCGGATGACAGCTACCGAGTCGGAGCACTCCCTGCGGATAACGCCCGAGAGCGTGCCGGATCCAACGTACTACCAGACCATTGAGCACCCGGCGGCCACCCAAGGGGCGGGCGAGGGTGGCGATGGAAAACAAGAGTCCGAGCACGATGACGATGACGACAACAGCCAGCACGACGACGACAAGCCCGACGAGAAGTCCGATGACAAGTCCGACGATAAACACCACGGGCTCAAGGACTGGTTCGAGGACGTGTGGGACGACATCGAGGACGCGATTGAGGACGCAACGGACTCCATCGAAGACACCTACGGCGATATCGTTGGCCACGGCGACTAGATCCCCTAATACCCCCAACATATCTATTCAACACCCCAATATATAAGATCTTTTCTCTTGATTCTGGCTCCTCTGCTTACGCAAACTATCGATTCGCGCACGACGGTCTGAAAATAAATCAAAAAAAAAAACAATTCGCGTCGCATTGGACTCCAAATATACCACCACCAGCCGTGTGGGTTTCAAAATAATCGTTGAGAATTCCTCATGAGCATGGTTGCAAAGGTGAGTCATCCGCCGTATTTTCCCCGTGCGCCGTTGCTTCAGCAAGGAGGCCTCCGCGGACACCATACACTCACAGGCACTAACTCCCCCCTTCCCCGGCTGTAGACCCCCCAGCAGAGCACAACTGGAGTCGCGGTGAATTCTGGTTCGGCTGCCGGGACGAGCACGGCACAGCCCGCGGTCCAGGCTGAGGAGGAGACACAGACGAAGCGGAAACGCGGCAGACCGCGCAAGTATCCACCAAAAGTGCTTGACCCGAACGCACCGAAGCGGAAACGGGGGCGGCCGCGTAAGAACCCAGAGGAGCCGGCTAAGCCCAAGAAGGAGAGCGAGGGGGGTGAGCCCAAGGCCAAGCGCGGCAGGCCGCGGAAGGAACCCCAGGTCTAAGAGGTTGGAGGTTGGTTGGGCTGTGGGGGTTTCATTTATCTGGTTTTTTTGTCGATTTCTTTTTAACGTATGAAATGTACTATCACTGCTCTTGTCCTTTTCACAGCTTGGGGTCCCGGGGTTTGTTCTGCCATGCGAATGAGAGCTTCGTGTTGGCGCCGCGGTCGATGATCACGTTCACCACGGAGGTCTCACCACGGTGCAGTGCGCCCTCGACTGCGTCAGCCATGGCGGTGTGCAGTTCGTCGCTGGTCTTCGCGAGGTAGCCCACGGCGCCGAGCGCCGAGCCCAGCTTGTCGTAGCGCGTGTCATTGCTGAGTGCAGTCGAAGGTAGCGGGTCCGGCGCAGCACCCGGGTCCGCAGACACACCGTGGTACACTCCGCTGTTGTTCATGACAACGACAACCACGGGCAGAGCGCAGCGCACGCACGTCTCAATCTCCATAGCTGAAAAACCAAACGCCGAGTCGCCCTCGATGGCAACCACGAGCTTGGAAGAGCCGTGCACTGCTTTAGCTGCAATCGCGTAGCCGAGCCCGACGCCCATCGTGGCATTGGTGCCGGCGTCGAGCCGCTGTTTGGGCTGCGTCAGTGCAAACGACACGCGCGACACATCCATGGTGTTCGCGCCCTCGGATACGTACACCGTGTCGTCGTGGTACGGAGCAAGCACGTCGCGGATCACCTTGTAGGCACTGTGGTATTTCAGCGGCACGGCGGCGGCGGCCTGCTCGCGCTCGAGCTGCCTCGCGTTGTTCTTGCGACTCGCCGCCTCCAGCGTTGCAGGGACACCCCCAAACCTAAACGAGCCAAGCACTCCGCTGAGCTGGTCCACCGTCAGACCCACGTCTCCAAGCAACCCGAGCTCATACGTGCCGGCATTGTCGCCGAGTTCCTCCGCCGCCACATCCACCTGGATGAACTTCGTTCCCTGTGCAAACCTTGGCGCGTCGCCATGGTGCAAGATCCAGTTCAGCCGCGCTCCAAGCAGCAGTACCACATCCGCGCTCCGCAGCGCAGCCGAACGCGCCGACGACACGTTGAAGGGCGACTCGTCCGACACGACGCCCTTGCCCATAGGCGTGGGCAAGAACGGCACGTTGTGCCGCTCGACAAACCGCCGCACCGCCTCGGGCCCACCCACACTGTACGCAGCCCCCTTGCCAACAATCACCAGGGGGCTTTTCGCAGCCGCAAGCACAGCCGCTGCACGCTGGACTTGCGCTGGCTCAGGCACAAACCGGTGCGCACCAACGCGCACAACTGCATCCGTCACGCCGCGCCACGTCTCCTCGTCTGGCGTGTATCTTCCCTGGATCAGGTCCGCGGGCAGATCGACGTACGCCGGGCCCGGTACGCCCGCCGCAGCGACGCGGAACGCCTTGGCGATGATCCGTGGCAGCTGAGCCGCCGAAGCACCACCGCCGCGTCCGGCAAACTTGACATGCGGCGCAAGATAGCTCACCTGGTCAAGCTCCTGGAACCCACCGCGGTACACCTCGTCCGAACTGCATGAGCCCGCGAGCACCAGCAGCGGCCACCTGTTGCTGTGTGCGTTTAAGATCCCGGCCGCCGCGTGCACCACGCCGGGCCCACCCACTACGAGCAGCACGCCGGGGGTGTTTGTGAGGTAGCCGTAGCACGAAGCCGCGTATGCGGCTGCCTGTTCGTTGCGAAACGGAATGAACCGGATGCCTCGTGCGATGCAGGCGTCTGCGACCTAGCGTGGTGGTGTTAGTGTTAGTTCGGGGCGACCCGGAAAGCTGGGGGAAGACGCGGCAACTCACCTCGATGACGGGGATGCCCACGATGCCAAAGACGGTGGACACTCCTATCCTCTGGAGAGTCTCTGCAATTATATCTGATCCTGAAGTCATGGCTGTGGTGTTGCCTCGTGTATATGTGTCTGTCCCTGTGCCGATCCGGAGAGCAAGTAGGCTTTCTCGCTTCTGGTGTCCCCCTCATCGCTCATCGGCTCAAGCTGGGAGCACCGCCCAACGGCCCGGTACCGGCGCAGACCACCGGGGGTTTTTGGTCTTTTTCTGATACACAGAAAAACTTTTATATATGTACAAGGTCTACTTCGGATATGTATCAGCACACACAGCTCTGGGCAGCACGCGGGAATGCCGTCACCTCGCGCACGTTGTCGATGCAGCTCAGGAAGCACAGCAGTCTTTCAAGCCCTATACCGAACCCGCCGTGTGGGACGCTGCCGTGCTCACGCAGGGAAAGGTACCACTGTAGCTCGTCCGTCTTCATACCACGCGCGGCGATCTCAGCTTGTAGCGCCGCGAGATCGTGCTCCCTGACGGACCCGCCAATGAGCTCGCCCACCTCCGGCACGAGCAGATCAAAACACGCAACGGTGTCACCACCACCTCCGGGGCTCGGAAGCATGTAGAACGGCTTATGACTGCGGGGGTAGTCGGTGACAAACACAGGCGCACCAAAATGGGTCCCTGCGAGCCACTTCTCGTGCTCTGATTGCAACAGGTCGCCCAAGCGCGGCTCGAACTGGAACGATTCACCCGAGTTCCGCAGGAGCTCGACCGCCTCGGTGTACTTGATGCGCGGCCAGCGCTGCGGAGTGTTCAGGGTAGCCCAGCGGGCCTCGATGCGCTCTGCGTCTGTGGAGTCGCGCCGCGACGCCAGCAGGTCGGCGCCGTCGTTTGTTGTTTGGAGGTGCGTCACAACGCTGCGGATCATGTCCTCGCACAAGTCAGTCAACTGGTGCACCGAGTCGACAAATGCCACCTCGGCTTCGAGCATCCAGAATTCGCTCAGGTGCCTGTTGGTGTCGCTCGCTTCAGCGCGGAAGCAGGGAGAAAGGGTCCAAACCCGGCTCAGTGCCATGCAAAGGGCTTCGAGGTGCAGTTGGGACGATACAGTGAGGTACGCGTCTTTGCCAAAGAAGCCCTTTCTCTTGTTTTCGGCGCCCACTTCGCTGGCGTCTGTAACTGTAGCTGGCGCTGTTGGAGCCGTCGCTGCCACCGCCTCCACTTTAAACAGCTCCCCCGCCCCCTCACAGTCGGAGCTCGTCACGATTGGCGGACTCGTCTTCGTGAACCCTCTTTCACGGAAGAATCCATGCAATGCCCACTCAACCCCCGACCTGAACCTCAGCACACCAGCAGCACCGACCCCACGCCAGCGCAGCTCAGGCACACCGCGCAGAAACTGCACAGAGTGCCATTTCTTCTGCAGAGGGTACGAATCGCCCACGGGTCCAATGACGTTGGGGGCACCGCTCGCGCGCAGCTCGAACGCCTGCGTCGCACCTTTGGGCGCAGGCACCCACGAGCCCTGCACTGAGACACTCGCGCCCGTGCGCAGCGCCGGGGTGACTAGCTCAGGCGACAGAACACACTTCACGCCAGCTGCGGTTGTGCCGTCTGTTATGTCGAGGAACGCGATCTTCTTCTGCACGCGTACCGCTTGGACCCAGCCGTGGACCGATACCGCTGTGTCGGCCGGCGGTGGTGCGGCGTACAGGTCGCGTATGCTCGAGGGGAGGGGGAACGTCGAGTTGCGGCGGAGCGAGCCAAGACTACTCAGCCGGTTCAATGCGCCCTTCCTCAGCATTTATTGTTCTTGTTGTTGTTGTTCTATAATGGTGGTGGTGTGTGGTGACATGTCGATGTGTGACACTTTTCACCCGACTTGAGCGTCGTATCTACTTCACGTGACCAGATATCAGTTTTGACCCCCCCAAAAAGATTTACATCAATTATATACTCCTACAACTAAAAGCTTAGTAACTGCGGCCAAACATGGTAAAGTTGATAGCTGGCTCACCACACTTGATGCACTTCTGCCCAGGCTTGAGCTCGGGCTGCTCGAAAGGAATGCACAGCGACTTGGCGCCCATGCTTGGTGCCTTGTCGTCAACGTCGGCACTCTCACCATCGTCCTTTCTAGCAGACGACTCCTTGATGTCGTCCTCGCACTCCTCGACACCACACCATGGCGCAAGAATCAGGTTCTTGCGGTTCAGGTTGGGCACAAAGTCGGCCCAGTCAGTCACAATCACGCGGTGAGTGTCAAACTTGGCCTTGGCACTGGCGTACAGCGACGCCTGGATATCCTCGAGCAGAGCTGGCACGGCAGTGTCCAGTTCCTTGAGCGCAATCGACGTCTTGGCACCCGAGTCACGGCGCACCGCCAGGACCGACTCGTTCTTGATGTCCTTGGGTCCAACCTCCAGGCGCACAGGCAAGCCCTTGAGCTCCCAGTCGGAAAACTTCCAGCCTGGAGAATAGTTATCACGGAAATCGGTGATGGCGCGCACGTCAATCGCGCGCAGACGCTGCTCGAGTTTGCGACAGGCATCATAAATCGCATTCTCCTCAGCTTTGGTTGTCTTGCTCGTGATGCCCACGGGGATGATGACAACCTGGTTCTGCGAAACACGTGGAGGAACCACGAGACCCTTGTTGTCGGAGTGGATCATCACCATCACACCAATAACACGCGTCGACAGACCCCAACTGGTCTGCCACGCAAACACCTTAGGCTTGTCGGGTCCCTCGGGGTTCTCAACCGAGATGTTGAACATCTTGGAGAAGTTCTGTCCGAGGCAGTGCGACGTGCCACCCTGGATACCACGGCCTGTGGTGGGAATGTATCCCTCAACCGTGGTGGTAAATAGCCCACCGGCAAACTTCTCCTTTTCGGTCTTCTTACCTCTAACGACGGGCACAGCCAGCAGCTCCTCGTAGACTCCAGCATAGTACTCAAGAATCTGCATCACCTGCTCGTTGGACTCTTCAAACGTGAGGTGAGCCGTGTGGCCTTCCTGCCACAAGAACTCCCTCGTTCTCAAAAATGGCTGTGGGTGCTTGAACTCCCAACGCACAACCGAGTTCCACTGGTTGAGTTTCAACGGCAGGTCACGGTGCGAGCGGATCCATTTGGCATAGTATGGGTACATCACCGTTTCCGACGTGGGTCTAATGGCAATGGGCTCTTCGAGTTCACTCTGGCCGGCCCTCGTGACCCACGCAACCTCGGGCGCAAACCCTTCGATGTGATCCTTTTCCCTCTCGAGAACTCTCGATGACACAAACATTGGGAAGTACGAGTTAGACACACCCAGACGCTTGATCCGCACGTTGAACCAATCCTGGATCTGCTCCCACACGGCATACGATGCCGGTCTCATAATGTAGCACCCAGAAACATCGTAATAGTCGAGCATCTCTCCCTTGGTCAAAATCTGCTGGTACCACCCGGAGAAATCCAGATCCTTGTCCACGGTGACACCAATCAGCTTGGCATCATCCAGCTTCGCACCTGGCGCAACGACTGTGGGCGCCGGCGAAGGGACAGGCTTGTCGGCAACCTCTGAAAAGTCAGCCGTGATGGTCTCAATGCCCGTAGAGGCGAGAAAGCCAAGCAACGTCTTACCTGATAGTGCCGCCTTTGCAGACGCAGTACTCAGCTCGTACACATCGATCTCTGAGTCAGCCTTGTCGGCAATCAGCTTGTCGAGAACAACCTTAACTTTACCCGCGTGGGCGCTGTTCAGACTCGCAACGGAGAACTCCTTGCCCGAGACGCCGAAAAATTCCTGAATGAGATCGTCCTTCGCAAGACGTGGTTCCTTGACACCTGCAGCCTTGGCGATCAGCGCACCGGGGGTCTGTGTCGACGTGAGCGCCACCACCACGACGGGGACGGGCGCGGCGGTCTTAGCCGTCTTGGGCTTGAACACGAGCGCCTTGGTGGGCAACGCACCTTCAGTGGTGGCGGTCGTGAGAGAGAGCGCGGCAAGCGTAGCTTCCAGAGCCATTGTGCAGCAGCAGTAGTAGGTACCGTGAATATTCACACCAGACAGAAAACAGAAGCCCTATAGCATGCCCAACGACCGGCAGATAAAGCAGAAAAGATCCCAGCGAGCAGGGCGGGTGACAGAGAGGCCGGGTAACGGCCAGCTGCGTCGGCGATGAGTCAAGAAGACTTCAAGGTGGACAGCTGGGAGTATGGTACGAGGAGGGCATATTGCATATTTTGTTATAATATAGTGATCTTAGCAATGGCTGAGCTGTATATTCACGAGACCTCCGGCGTTGACGCGGAGTCAGCGGCCGGGACGCAGGAGCAGCCGTTCAAGACGGCAGCGTACGCACTGGTGACCGACCCAGACGCCAAGCTGCTGATGTTCAAAGAGGACGAGGCCACCAAGGCGCCCGGTTTTGTCGAGATCAGCGCGTCGGCGCTGAAGAAAGCGAAGAAGGGCGCTGAGGGGCTCAAGAAGAAGGCCGACAAGGCCAAACTGGCGGCCGAGCAGAAGCTCCAGAAGGAGGCTGACGAGGCGGCCAAGCAGCTCGCGGCGCTCAAGATAACCATTACCGAGGACAAGTCGCTGCCAGCTGCGCACAAGATCAAGCTATCGACAGTTGGCACGCACATTGGCACCGAGCGTGTCAAGGTACAAGGGTGGGTTCACAGACTGCGTGTGCAAAAGGGACTCGCTTTCATCGTGCTGAGAGACGGCACTGGCTACCTGCAGTGTGTGCTGAGTGGAGACCTGGCGAACGCATACCAGACGCAGCAGCTCACTATCGAGTCGACGGTCTCCATTAGCGGGAAGATCTCGAAACTACCACAGGGAAAGACGGCCCCTGGCGGCGTTGAGCTGTCTGCGGACTACTACGAGGTTATCGGACTGGCTCCATCAGGCAAGGATTCCTTTACCAACCAGATTGCGGAGGACACGGACCCCTCGATCTTGCTGGATCAGAGACACCTGGCTCTGCGTGGTGAGACGTTGTCTGCCGTGATGAAGGTGCGTGCGTCGCTGCTGGCTGCGATCCGCAGAGTGTACATCGAAGAGGCTGTCTGCGAGGTGACGCCGCCATGCATGGTGCAGACGCAAGTTGAAGGTGGGTCCACACTGTTCAAGCTGCAGTACTATGGCGAGGAGGCCTTCCTTACGCAGTCGTCGCAGCTGTACCTGGAAACTTGTCTGCCTGCACTCGGTGACGTTTACTGCATTCAGGAGTCGTTCCGCGCTGAAAAATCGCACACGAGACGCCATTTGTCCGAGTACACTCACATTGAGGCCGAGCTGTGTTTTATTACTTTCGAGGACCTGCTAGAGCACATTGAGACGGTGATCACCAAGACAGTGCAGTACGTGCTCGAGGACCCCGTGGCTGGTCCGCTCGTGCGGCAGCTGCACCCCGATTTTGTGGCTCCAAAACTGCCATTCAGGCGCATGGAGTACATCCACGCGCTCGACTGGCTCAACGAGCACGGCATCCCCAACGAGGATGGCGAGGCGTTCAAGTTTGGCGACGACATTGCCGAGGCCGCCGAGCGTCGCATGACCGACACGATCGGCGAGCCTATCCTGCTGACGCGGTTCCCCGTTGAGATCAAGTCGTTCTACATGAAGCGGTGTGCGGATGACCCCCGTGTGACTGAGTCCGTTGACGTGCTGATGCCCACGGTGGGTGAGATCACGGGCGGTTCGATGCGTCTCGAGGGCACCGAGGAGCTCATTGCCGGGTTCGAGCGCGAGGGTATTGACCCAGCTGCCTATTACTGGTATGTTGACCAGAGAAAATACGGCACGTCGCCGCATGGCGGATACGGACTCGGCACCGAGCGTATCCTCGCGTGGTTGTGTAAGAGGTTCACCGTGCGTGACTGCTCGCTGTACCCTCGGTTCACTGGCCGGTGCAAGCCATAAATCATAATTTTTAGAGTAATATTTGTGTGTCTTTTTTGGCTCTCACGCCATTGACCCCCAAAATAAAAAAAAAATGCTTCCTAGAAAGTTCGATGGACGAAATAGGCAAAAAATGATAGCGCTTCCGCGGTCGTGCCATACTCAGACACCGCTGCGACTCTTGTCGAGTCATAAATTTTTTTTTGTCGTCCTCTCATTTTCTGAGTCAACTTTGTTAGTTTCATATTGACAAAAGAAGAAACTATAAGACCAGAATGTCGGACAAACCAGCAGAATTGAGATTGTGGGGCGGGCGGTTCACCGGTGCGTCGGACCCGCTCATGGACCTGTACAATGCGTCTCTGCCGTACGATAAGATCATGTACGAGGCTGACCTGGAGGGAACACGCGTGTACACCGAGGGTCTAGCGCAGCTCGGTCTCCTCACGGCACACGAGCTGTCTGAGATTCACCGCGGGGTCGACGTGGTGCTCGAGGAGTGGCGCACCGGCGCCTTTGTCGAGAAGCCCGGCGACGAAGACATACACACAGCGAACGAGCGCCGCCTGGGCGAGGTTATCGGACGCGGCATCGCGGGCAAAGTGCACACGGGCCGCTCGCGCAACGACCAGGTCGCGACGGACATGCGGATCCACGTGCGCGGGAAGCTCCGCGAGCTCGCGCGCCACGTCAAGGCGTTTGTCGGCGTGCTGTGCGAGCGCGCCGCGCGCGAGATCGACGTGCTCATGCCTGGGTACACCCACTTGCAGCGCGCGCAGCCGATCCGCTGGGGCCACTGGCTGAGCATGTACGCGACGTACTTTGCTGAGGATTACAAGCGGCTCGTGCAGATCATCGAGAGGATGAATGTGAGTCCGCTCGGCGCGGGTGCGCTTGCGGGCCATCCGTATGGGATCGACAGGGAGTTTTTGGCGCGCGGGCTCGGGTTTGACGGCGTGATTGGCAACTCGATGACTGCTGTGTCTGACCGTGACTTTGTGGTTGAGGCGCTGTTCTGGAGCACGCTGTTCATGAATCACATTTCCAGATTTTCCGAAGACTTGATCATATACTCTACGGGCGAGTTTGGCTTCATCAAACTTGCAGATGCATACTCTACTGGCTCGTCGTTGATGCCACAGAAGAAGAACCCGGACTCGCTCGAGCTGCTGCGTGGTAAGTCCGGCCGTGTGTTTGGCTCGCTGTCCGGGTTTTTGATGTCGCTCAAGTCGACTCCTTCAACGTACGACAAGGACATGCAGGAGGACAAGGAGCCGCTCTTTGACGCACTCACCACGGTGGAGCACTCTGTCCTGATCGCCACGGGTGTCGTGAGCACGCTGTCGATTGACGCCAAGCGCATGCGTGCGGCACTCACGATGGATATGCTTGCAACCGACCTTGCGGACTACCTCGTGCGCAAGGGTGTGCCGTTCAGGGAGACCCACCACATTTCCGGCGAGTGCGTTCGCCGTGCCGAGGAGGAGAAACTCAGTGGGATTGACCAGCTGTCGCTGGCGCAGTTCCAGGACATCGACGAGCGGTTTGGCGCGGATGTCGTTGATGTGTTTGATTTTGAGGTTTCTGTTGAAAGGAGGACCGCTACCGGCGGAACCGCAAAGAGTGCAGTGCTCAAGCAGTTGGCGGCTCTCAAGAGCGATCTCAAGATTGAGTGATATGTCCATTTTTTTTTCTTGAACTTACAGATATATAAAATATTAATGTTGAAGCAAATGCAAATGCAGTTTAAATTAAACCGTTCGAGCCGGCGACTCATACGAGTTCCACCGAAAGTTGGCAAACACAGGCCGGTGTTGCCCCGTCTCCTTATCGTCCTCGCTCCCATCTCTTTCCTCTTCCTCCTCCTCTGCCTCAGCAATGTTCACTCCGGAGAGCTGAAAGGATCCCGATCGGCGAACAACCTGAGCGCGCGTCTCCACGGGAGAGCTCAGCACCGGCTGCTGTGCCTGAACACCCTGCGGTGGTCTCAGCGACGTCCAAACCTCGTCTAGATCAATCACTGGTTTCTGCTCCTGTGCAGGCCCCTGCCGGTGGCCCGCTAGTCCTCCCACGTGCCGGTGATCGTAGGCAGACGCAGCTCGTGGACGAGGCACCGCCGCCATCGGCGGCTTCGCTCCAGCACCGGGACCAGGACCAGGACCAGAACCACCAGTCTCAGACACAAACCCAGGCATCAGCAAGGGCGACGAGCCCGCGTCAAACGACAGAGCGTGCGAGCGGGTGTGCCTGTGCCTCCGTGGCTGTCGGGCCGCTGTGTTGCTGGTGCCCGTGGAGCCCGTGGTGCTCTCTGTGGTGCTTGTGCTGCTGCTTTTTAGTGGGAATGCCGATGTTGGCGATACTGGCGACGCAGGGGACGGAAATGCTGGGCACGTTGGGGACTCGTGCTGTGTTGGGGTGAGCGGGAAGGCAAATGACGAGAATGGGCTGGATGCCCCGTTATCGGCGTCTGGTTGTGGGGTTGGCGTGAGGGGCAGGGCCGGCGGTGGTTGCGATGTGGTTGCCTTTGGCCTGTACATCGGCATGCTGTGACGGATGGAGAGTATCTGTATAACAGCATGCGGTACCAGGGAAGTACAGAATACGGATACCAATTATATATATATATATATATATATATATATATATGTATACAACTAATCGTCGGTACAAAAGCGGCGTTATGTCAAAAAGTGCATCATCAAATGAGCCGCATGTACAGCGCTTGCTGTTGAGCCGATTGTGCGCGCCGACAGCGAGACGAGGGGGAGCGGGTCGGACAACTGGTGATGGGTGTTCTAGAACTGGGGGATTTCACATCGATTAGAGTGCACAATATGTGGATATACAATATAATAATAATTGTGCCAATGTTGCAAATTCAGGTGGATTCGGTTCTCCGACAATAGCTCTCTGTACATGGGGGGCAGCACCCAGGGGTGTTCGGCTACAATGGCCACATCCACCAGCGATTGTATGTTCTGGGTTGTTTATTGTACGCTATGGACTATCTAAGCTACAACTTTCTTTTTGTCGGACAAGTGCGGACACCGTGGACATTGTCCCACTTTTCCGTGTACACCACACCAATTTTAGTCACACACTCATGCTCCGGCTGTTGGTAATATATTGTTAGTGGGCACATTCGCGCGCGAACAACCACACTATCCATCTCAATTCTCACTAAATTTCCACTCGACTGGTTGGATCAGAAATTTGGGTATACTAGGTCCTCAACGGGGAGAGTACATAAATGTTTCTCCTCAGACTGGTGCACAGCATTTTTATCGTCATGTAGAGTGGAAATGGTGTGAGAGAGAGATAAAGTAGTAGAAGTAAATATAGGTGACATACCTCAAGATCAATAGAGATGATCCGATCAAACTCAAGAAGAAGAAAAAAAAAAGAGGAAGAAGAAAAGATGTTGACAGTTGGAAAAGTTTTCAGAACCAGCTCGAGACGGTCGTGTGGCCACCGTTGGCGCGGGCACTACCTCGACGCGAGCCATTTCTTCTGGTTGTCCAGATAATGTAATTATAATATAATAGCGCAGCGGTAATATGATGGAAATGGTATAAGTGATCCCTTCTGCACACCATCAGCCCTGTCATTTAGCCGTTCGGATTGTTCTGTTCATCTGCCTGTTTCTGCTGTCCCTATCCCGAGCGCGTTCGTGCCGACGCGTTGGAATGGATCAGCAGCACTCGCAAGGGCAACCCGGGCTTTGTTGTTAGACTTAGGCACCATATCAATAGCAGGCTGTGCATTTGGCGGTGAATGTAAAACGCCTGTACCGCGTCTCGGCCTCATCCGCAGCTACCAGCTTTTCACCCTCCGACGCGCGCTTGTCGTGGTGAAACTACCCTGGGCAATCCAGACGACCCTGCCTATTCAGTAAATAACACACGAATGTATTTTGTATATGATAATTCCTGTATATCTGTGTATCGCTACTAATGCTAGATATCTCCTTCTGAAAAAACAAACGCCAAGTAACAAAAACAAACAGCGACAGCGCGAAATCACAACATTCCCCACAAAAAACGCGTTCCCAGACGCATCAACACCCCTTCACAGGCACACCACAACACCAAACGCACAGCTAGCACAGCTAACACAGCACTCCGAAATAAAAACACTGCAAGAACAACAGCGCCCAGATCATTTAGACGCGCTCAACGTCCTTCTCTATGCACTAGCCGTTCTCTCTGCCCATCAGACCCAAATGCAGTAGCGCATACACCTCCTGCGATCCCTTCTTTAAGCCTAACCTCCTTTCAAAGGGTGTCCCTTCAACACCATATCTCTCTCAGATTTCTCTTGTACCATATCATATATAGTCTCTGCGTACTTCTCCCTCCTCTCTGTCGAATGTCAAGTTGTCGTCCCAGCACTATCAGCAACCCAGTCTCTCCTTCTCCTTATACACCACCATGTCAGACTCGCAAGCGCTCTCCATCCTCCTCAAGGGCACAGTCTCCCAGGATATGATCCACCACCTCGTTGTTGCAACTCTCCAGGTCCTCCCATGCAACCAGAACGACTACCCTTCTCCACCCACATCTCCTCCAAAGTACAACGCCTCATCCAAGGACAAACCGCTGCCGTCCCTCATGACATTCATTACGAAGCTCGTCAGGTACACCAACGTGTACACGGGCACGCTGATGGCTACAATCGTCTACTTGAACAAACTGCGCTCCAAGCTGCCAAAGGACGCCCAGGGCCTGCCGTGCACGCGCCACCGCATCTTCCTCGCGTGTCTCATCCTCTCTGCCAAATACCACAACGACTCGTCCCCTAAAAACAAGCATTGGACAGCATACACCGACGGTCTCTTTGACAGAGCAGACGTCAACCTCATGGAGCGCCAACTGCTGTACCTGCTCGACTGGGACCTGCGCGTCGAAGAGCGCGATCTGTGCCCTGCGCTGCGCCGCTTCATCGAGCCCATCAAGGCCGACCTGCGCCAGTCGTCCAAGGTGCGCCGCTCGCTTCAGAAGCAAAAGCTCAGAAACTCATCCACATCCACAACTACTACACCACCACCACTCTCAACTTCGTCGTCTTCGGACTCTGTTGTGTCGCTCACTCACTCGCGCGCTGCGTCGACAAGCTCAGTCTCGTCCGATTCCGACGCGGACGACTCGCCAACGATGCGCGCCGCATACCGCACGCCGGTGTATCATCTACCCGCTGCCCCGGCACCAGTGCAGAAGCACACCATACTGCATGCTCCAGCATACCCCTCCGCCAAGCCCGCGCCTTCGGTCATGCTCGTGGGCGACGCGCTCGAGTCAGCTGCGTCGCGAGAGGAGCAGCAGCTCGACGTGCTGATGAGACAGTACTGTCAGAGCAGTCTCTACTGATTTTTCCATAATTTTTTTTTGTTTCGCTTTCGGTTATTCACATGGGCATTATTTTTTGATGGGTTCTAGTTTTCTCTCTCTTTATTATATATCAGCTGGCCGGACCAGTATCACATAGATATAGATACAGTTGTTATATCTGATTAAAGACCACGGGTGTCGAGGTCACGTGTGCAGCCGTGGGGAGATCAGCGGCTTAGAATCCCAGACATCAGCAGCAGCAGCCGGGGAAGAGGCTTCTCGTTGGACCGGCTGCCTGCTTATCCTGCTTAAGGATATTACTCGCTTTCTGCTGCCCGTCGCACCTGTATTCCCACAATCGATCATGACCACAAAAGCTGTTGTAATGGTACGTTGTTCTCGCCTCCAAATTCGCCTCCTTACGCTAACCGCCCCCAGGTTGGCGGGGACACCCGCGGCACGCGGTTCAGACCGCTGTCGCTGGACATACCCAAGATCCTCTTTCCGATAGCGGGCAAGCCGCTGCTATCACACATTGTCGACTCGATTCTCGAGGTTGACACCATCACGGATATCCTGCTGATTGGGTTCTACGAGTCGTCCGTGTTTTCCGACTTTATAGCTCACTACCAGGCCCGTTTCAAACTACAGCTCAAACGTCGTATTGGGATAAAATACCTCAGGGAGTTCAAAGCACTGGGCACCGCTGGCGGACTGTACCACTTCCGCGAGGAAATCTTGCGCGGGAACCCAGAGAGCTTCTTTGTGGTGCATGGGGATATCGTGTGTTCGTACCCCTTCAAGCAGATCTACGAGTACTACCAAGAGAAGAAGAAGACGGTGACACACGGCAAGATCGACGCGATCATGTTTGGCGTGCGCATCGCCAACTATGACCTGTTTCTCGCGCTGAACGGACCCGATGTTTCCTCGGGTGGGTCGTCCTTTGGAACGATCGTGGCTGACGAGGACGGCCTCGTTGTGCACTACGTCGAGAAGCCAGAGTCCAAGATCTCCAACATGATCAACGGTGGGATCTACCTGTTTAACGACACGCTGTTCCGCAGGCTGTCCAAGGCCAAAATCTCCAAGATTAGCATTGCGAACGACGTTGCGCACCCGGAGTACGTTGACGAGGACGTCATCTCGCTCGAGCAGGACGTGCTCAAGAACCTGCCGGATACCGGGCGCACGCACGTTTTTGAGTACAAGGGGTTCTGGAAACAGATCAAGACACCCTCGGGTGCGCTTTTCGCTAACGAGCTCTACCTGGACAAGCTTTACCAGTCTCAGATCGGCTCGTCGTCGTCGCCCTCGCTCCTGGGACGCACATCCCCCGGCATAATCGACAACCTCGACGCCGACGGTGCGGTCATCATCCTCGAGAAACCTTCGTCGACAATCGTGCCGCCCGTGTACATTCACCCGTCCGCGCAGATCGCGCCGGATGCCAAGATTGGGCCCTATGTGTCAATAGGCGAAGGAGCAACGATCGGCCCGGGAACACGCATCTCGAACTCGCTCATCCTTGCTGGCTCAGAGGTGCACGCGCACTCGATCGTGCTGAACTCGATCTTGTCACTGGGCTCGAAGGTGGGCGAGTGGTGCCGTATCGAGGGCACAGGGATCAACTTGTCCTCTGTTAATGAGCTCGCGCGCAAAGGTGGACCTAAAGCATTGGGCAAACTGAAGTCGATCCTCACGAGTGAGAGCCAGGTGATTGGCGTTCGTGACACGGGCAACATCTGCATCCTTGGGTCGAACACCGTTGTCGGTGACGACTGCTACGTGCTGAACAGCTTCATTTTGCCGGACAAGTCCATCCGCCACGACGTCAAGTACGAAATCATCATGTAGGTAGATCGGACCCTAATTACTATACTCTGTTGTTGCTTTTAACCAATACGTAAACTATTTGTGGCGTGCAATACTCAAAACGCGAAACGCGGTCTCGCGGCGCGAACCTGAAAGACCCAAAAATCAAACCTAGCAACCTCTCCCTCCTAACATAACACCTCCAATTGACTCCCAGAAAAAAAGGAGAGTTGAGCAAGGCAGCATGGCACCGAAGAACAGCACCGCAACACGGCGCGGGGATGATCAACCCCCCAAAATGAAACAGGCGTCGCTGATGTCGTTCTTCTCACGCGCCAAGCCGCGGGAAGACAAGAAGGACAAGGAGACGGAGAAACAGGAACACATGCCCTCACCTGTGCCGTCGTCCCCCGTGTCTCAGTCCGCCGCTGTGTCTGTTCCCGCGACTGCGAACACCACCGTCGACATGACGACGCAGGACGACGTCGATAAGGAGAACAGGGATCCACGGAAGAGCGACAGCATCGCGACTCCCGTGTCGCTTACGCGGGCGCACTCGCGTCCTGACGAGGATGAGGAGGGTGCGCCTGTTGCGAGCTCTCCTGTGCGGCGCCGCAGGGTGAATTATGCCGAGGTGTCTGATGAGGACGACGACGACGACGACGAGGTTGTCGTGAGGTCAACTCAGAAGAGGCGTAAGGTAGTCAGTGCCGTTGATAGCGATGACGATGATGACTTCGTCGATGGCGCCGTCAGCGACAGCGAGGATGATTTTGTCGTTGATGATGATGTCGACGCGAGTGCTGGCGAAGAGCAGCAGAATGATGCCGACGACGACGACGACGATGGCGATGTGCTCGACTTGGACGACCTCGATACAACGTCCAGGAAACAGAAGAAAAAACCGGCCAAAGTTGAGAAAGTCTCCATCGCAAAATCTAGCTTTGACAATACACCCATTTCGAGGTCCCTGGCGGACAAATTTGATGCTGGTTCATCATACTCCGGTGAGGTCAGATCCGCACCGCGTGCCACTTCCAAACCGCTCGCGGTTGCCCCCAAGAAGAGCTTCTCCAAGGAGAACGAGGAGAGGTACAAGTGGCTCGTAGAAGTCAGAGACGCGGACGGACGATTGGAGACGGACCCAGAGTACGACCCACGCACGCTGTTTATCCCCAACAGCGCATGGGCGAAATTCACCGCTTTCGAAAAGCAGTACTGGGAGATCAAGGGCAAGATGTGGGACTGTGTCGTGTTCTTCAAGAAGGGGAAGTTCTACGAGCTGTACGAGAAAGATGCGGACATAGCACATAACGACTTTGACCTCAAGCTAGCGGGTGGTGGGCGCGCAAACATGCGGCTTGCCGGCATTCCGGAAATGTCGTTTGATTACTGGGCGTCGCGGTTCATCGATGCAGGACACAAGGTTGCGCGTGTGGATCAGAAGGAGAGCATGCTCGCTAAGGAGATCCGCGAGAAGAGCGGCGCGCGCACTACGAAGGAAGAGAAAGTCATCAAGCGCGAGCTGGCGTGCGTGCTCACGGGTGGCACACTCACGGATGAGGCTATGCTCACTGACGATATGGCAAAGTACTGTCTCGCGTTGAAGGAGTGTGACAACGCCGATGGGTCCCGCACGTTTGGCGTGTGCTTCGTCGACACCGCGACTGGAGCAATGCACATTGCCGAGTTTGACGATGAGCCGGAGTGTTCCAAGCTGGAGACGCTGCTGGCACAGGTCCGCCCAATGGAGATTCTCGTTGAGAAGTCGCGCGTGTCGCCCGTTGTCATGAAGATGCTGCGGTTCAACTCTACGCCTGGGTCCATTTGGAACTTCTTGAAACCCGAAGTGGAATTCTGGGAGTACGACGTTGCGTATGAGGAATTGTGCAGGGGTAAATACTTTGCAGCCGAGTCGTTGGATGACACTTCCAAATTCCCAGCTTTGCTCGTGGAGTACCAGGAACACCATCACGTGGCGTTCAGCGCATTTGGCGCGCTGTTGTGGTACCTCCGCTCGCTCAAACTCGACACGTCGATCGTGTCAATGGGCAACATTTCACCGTACGACCCGCTCCGCACCGCTTCGAGCATGGTGCTCGACGGCGTGACGCTGCAAAACCTCGAGGTGTTTGGCAACTCGTTCGACGGGTCGGAAAGAGGGACGCTTGCGAAACTGCTGAACCGCGCCGTGACGCCATTTGGGAAACGTTTGTTTCGGAAATGGATCTCTCACCCCTTGCTAGAGCGCACCGCTATTGACGCGCGTCTCGACTCGGTTGAGCTGCTAATGCGCGATGGCGACCTGAAGCACCTTCTCGAGGCAACGCTCGCCAAGTTGCCTGATCTCGAGAGGTTGCTTTCGCGCGTGCATGCCGGGACACTACGCGTGAAAGACTTTGCGCGTGTTGTTGATGGGCTTGAAGCGATCGAGAAGCTTGTGAATCGATTAGCAAAGACGTATGGCGATGATTTTGTCGCTCTCGGTGGTGCGTTGTCATCGTCGTCTGCGCTCGCCGAGACCTTAGTCAAGTTCCCCATGGCTGAGTTTTCCACCGCGGTTGCAAAATGGTGCGGTGCGTTTGATAGACACCTTGCCACATCCGAAGGTCTGCTCGTCCCTGAACCGGGAGTCGAGCCCGAGTTTGACGCAAGCAAGGAGAAAGTGGCCGCACTCGAATCGCGTCTCGAAACATTACTCCGCGGATACCGCCGTGAGTTCAAATGTCAAGAGATGTGTTTTCGCGACAGCGGCAAGGAGATCTACCTTATCGAAGTGCCCGTCAAAGTAGCACAGCAACGCATCCCCAACACATGGCAGCAAATGGCGTCGACTGCCAAGGTGAAGCGGTACTGGTCACCTGAGAACAAGGTGCTCGTGCGTGAACTGATGGAGGCGCGCGAGCTGCACAAGATCCTCGGTGAGTCGTTACTGCGTCGCGTATACGCGCAGTTCGACACACACTCTTCGGTCTGGCTCGGCGCCGTATCGAGCATTGCCGCGCTCGACTGTCTCGTTTCGTTGGCGCGCGCGTCTGAATCCCTTGGGACACCCTCGTGCCGCCCAGTGTTTGTCGACGACGACGCAGATGACACCCCACCACGGCTTGAATTCACGGAGCTGAGACACCCGTGCTTTACCGGAATGCACGACTTCATTCCTAACGACGTGTCCCTCGGGGGCCGTGACAACACGCGCATCGGCTTACTCACAGGCGCAAACGCAGCGGGCAAGTCCACTCTCCTCCGCATGACGTGCGTCGCGGTGATAATGGCCCAGCTCGGCTGTCTCGTCCCCGCCGCCTCCGCCACCCTCACGCCCGCCGACCGCATCATGACGCGTCTAGGCGCAAACGACAGCATCATGCAGGGCAAATCGACCTTCTTCGTCGAGTTATCCGAGACGAAACGCATGCTGTCTGCCGCGACACCACGCACGCTGCTCGTGCTGGACGAGCTCGGCCGCGGGGGCGCGTCACGCGACGGGTTCGCCATCGCCGAGGCGGTGCTCCATCATGTGGCGACGCACGTCCAGGCGCGCGGGTTCTTCGCGACGCATTACGGCGCGCTGGGTGCGTGTTTCGCGACGCACCCCGCGGTCGGGCCCCTGCGCATGGGCATTCTCGTCGATGACGCCTCGAGGGACATTACGTTCCTGTACAGGTTGGAACGGGGCGCAAGCGATGGGTCGTTCGGGATGCATGTTGCGGCGATGTGTGGAGTTGATCGTGCCATTGTCGATCGCGCCGAGGAGAAGGCCGCGGCGCAGGTGAAGAACCGCAAGGGTTTGAGCGTCAAGACGATGGCGACTGAGACCGCGCCGCCACTAGGTTTGCAGAGCGATTTCGCTTGGCTTGTCAGGGACGCTGCGAGCTGTGGCGAAGGGCTGGTGAGGTACGACGAGACGGTTCGCGTGCGTGCGCTGCAGAACATCCTCGCGATGGTTGGTGGGATGTGAAATGGGGTCTACAGAACAATAAATAGGTCATAAAGTATATTTTGCGTATTCGTTAGCGTGTAGGGTCGTAATGTGATATGTTGAGCACGATAGGCTGGCTCTGTGGTGGTGGTGGTGGTGGTTGTGGAGCGGGAGAGGTGTAATGTAACGGCACAAAAGTGTGCTGCGGCGGAGCACCAATGGGGACAAAGGCATGCTGTGGTGGTGGTGGGGCATTGGGCATAGGCACAGCAGTGAAATGGTGCATCATCGGCGGCGGCAGCGGCGGCGACATCGTCCGTGCACGCTTGAGATCCTGCTCAAACTGCACCCTCTTTTCCTCTTCCAGTCTCCGTTTCTGCTCCCTCGCAACGCGCCGACGTCGTTCCGCCTCGCGACGCTGCACGTGCCGCAGGTACACCGGGTCGTTCGGCGTGTTCTTAGTCGCGTCGCTCGTGTATCGTGCGATCTGCTCGGTGGAGTCGTCGGGAAGGTAAATCCAGACGACTGTGCGTGCCGTGCCGGATTCCAGGGGTTCGCGGTCGGCGCCCGTGGTGTCGTCGAGACGCACCACTTCAACAAGCATCTTGTCGTCTTCGTTTTCGTTGGGGATTTTCGAGACGCGCGGGTCGTCAACACCCGTCACGTTGAGATCAGGAGCCAAAGTGCGCTGCGCGAGGGCCTCGCTGCGCTGTGCGAGCCGCTGCTCGTGCCTCTCCTGTTTCAAGCGCTCGCGCGCAGCGGATTGATGTCTCATAGACACGGACAGCCGCTGCGGCAATACCATGGCGTACGGCAGCTCGATCACGTCCTTCGAAGGTGTGCTGGCGTACGGGTACACGGATACACCGAGCATCTCCTCCGAAACGTCATTCGCAACCACCTCCCCGCAAAAGACGTCGGCTGCGATCGTGAACTGCACGAAGTCACCAACTGCAATATCCGACAATGGGGGTGGTGGTAGTGCGGTTTTCTCACGGTGGAACTTGCACCGCGTTTCGGTGTCCGCTGCGAGGGATACGCCAGACGACAACGCACACGTTGCGTGGAATGCCCTTGTGCATTTTGCATATTCGCACTGGAAACACACGCCGTCCATTTTATGGCATGCTGCGCATTTGAGGTGTTTGCGCGCTTTGGGTACGTCGGGGAACCCGCGCACAATCTCGGTGTGGTTGTGATTGTCCACCTCAATCCTCAGCTCGGCGATCTGCTCCGCGCACAGCCTGTGACAGAAGTATTTCCGCTTGGTGTTTCTCCTATAATCCTCCAGCTCCAGCAGCTCGAGCTTCTGTGCGCCAAGGTATCTCCGAGGCAGCTTGTTCGGGCACAACACGCACTGTCTTGGTGCCTCTCTCGGTGGTTGTTCCTTTTTGGGTGTAGCCAACTCCGGTGCCGTTGGTGGTGGTGGTGGTGTGAGTGGTTCCGCCTGCTGCTCCTCGTTCCCACTCTCGCTCTCGCTCTCGCTGTCTGCAAAATCCCCATTGAGATACCTCACAAACCTCGCCATGTCGATCCCGACCGAATCGGCAACGCACTCGCACTTGCCCGTCGCTGCGCCAATCTCCAGCCATTCCTCGAGCGCAAAGTTAACCGACTCCGCAAGGTTGTACCCGTAGTTGAATCCGGAGTGGTATCCGTAAGGATATGTGATCATGAACTCGTGTTCGCGATGGACAACTTTGTTGACCGTGATCCCGCGCTTCTCCAAGAACGCAGGCGACACCAGAAACGTCTTGTGCCTCAGGAATTCGGGGCAGTGCTTGGCATCATCGGGGAACGTCTCCGCCATGAGGTTGTAGAACTTGCGGTGCTCGCTCTGCGGGATAGCGTACCACTGCTTCGGCGCACCAAAGTGCAGGTAGTTGATCGAGTGCAGGTCCTGGTCCTCGAGGTGCCACGAGAACGTTGCCTTCCACAGGCCGCCGTACAGATATGCGTCGTTCACACCGGGCAGCTTCTCGGGGAGGTAATCCAGCAGATTCGGCAGTTTTGCCACGTTCCACGCGGTGGTGTCGTCCCCGAACAGCGACCCCAGCGAGTCCGCACCGTAGAAAGGCGATGAAAAGGTGAGCGTCTTCCAGTACTGCTGCTCGAGGAACGCGCACCTCTCCTTCGAGTACGCTGTCTCGGTGTCCTCCGTCGCATAGGGGAACCGCGCAAACAGCGCCGCGTCGTCGCCGTCGCCGCCCTTCCGCGCGGTCGCCGCCGCCGCATAGCACGCCTTCTCATCCTCGCCCACCGCAGAAACACTCCGGCGCGCACCGCGCGGCACGGGCGCGAGGTGGTTGCTCTCGCGGCTCAGCCGCTTCCACTGCATGATGTTGTAGCTCTTCTGCTTCTCGATGTTCTGTATGCTGTACGCGCCGTTTGTCCCGTTGATCTGCTGCGTGATGGGCCTGTGGAACCTTACGCGGGACAGCCTGCCCCCGTGGTCCGCGTCGAGCGACGCGCGCTGCTGCGCCACCCACGCCGCCGGCGGGACCACCTTGGTTATCCCGGAGCGCATGCCGTACGCGTGGATCGAGCGCTGGTACAGGTAGAAATTGGCGAACTCGGCGGTGGTGGGGGTGAACACGGGCACGCCGCCGTCGTAGTATGCCGGGTGCACGTCCAGCAGCGTGGTGTACTTGTTGTAGATGTCGCTCGGGGGATGCTCAGCATCCCATTTTCGTGTCGTTGCCATTACCTATCTATTTTATGGTGCTGGTCTTTTATTCAGAGAAGCCCTGGAGATAGCGCTCAAGTCGAGCCATTTGCTTTCTGGTTCCGGTTACGGGGCGATGGCGGACGGGTGTGAGGTCACGTGGGGCAGGCATTCAAACTGTTCTGTCGGGTAGTTTTTGGAGGTGAGAAAGACAGCATACGGCAATGTCGCTGAAACGGAGCAGCATGGGCGGAGGTGGCGAGCCGAAGCCAGTGAAGCGGATAGCCCTCTCTGCGCTGTCCCGCAAGATATCGCGGCGCGGGACGGAGAACGACGCAGCAGGCACAGACACACAGGCACAAGACGTGAAACGGCGGCGAGATGACACAGACACAGAAACCGCGCAGCCGTGGCCCGCGAAACACGCTCCGCGCACCGCGTCCGACCTCGCGCTGCACCCGCAGAAACTCAAGGATGTGCGCGCCGCCATGGCGTCGATGTCGTCCTCATCCTCCGGGAGCCCCAGCCCGCGCATCCTCATCCTGTCGGGCCCGAGCGGCAGCGCCAAGAGCACAGCCGTCCAGCTCCTCGCGTCCGAGCTCGCGCTGCGCGTCGTCGAGTTCCACACGGGGGTGTCCAGCCCGGTGTCGTCGCAGCTGCCGCGGTTTCTCGCGGAGTGCGCGTACGCTCCGCCGCGCACGCTCGTGCTGATCGACGAGCTGCCGAACGTGCAGCACGACGAGACGCGGCGGCTGATGCAGGACGCGCTTGTGGCGTGGTGCGCTGCTGCTGCTGCTGCTGCTGCTGTGCCGGGCGTTGGTTCATCTCTGCCGCCCGTGGTGATATGCGTCAGCGAGTCCAGCACGGACAACGAGGAGAGGTCGTACGTTGTGGAGAACGTGCTCGGTGCGCGTGTGCTCAACACCATCGGCGTGGCGCGGATCCGGTTCAACCCCATCGCGAGGCGATACCTGCTCAAGGCCGTGCAGAGGGTTGTCACTGCTGAGGGGCTGGCGCGGGTCCCCGGTGTGAGTGGGGTGGTTGAGCGGCTCAGCGGGTTTGGCGACGTGCGGTCCGCGATCATGAGTCTCGAGTTCTGGGCGCGATGGGGCGGTGGCGGTGTCGGTGTCAATGGCAAGGAAACGGGGCTCGAGCTGTTCCCCGCCGTGGGCAAAGTGATCTACGGGACGCAGCACGGGGACGAGGAGACCACGGCGTACGAGAAGCTGCTGAATCAGAGCGGCGGTGATGGCGGTGGCGACACCTCCACCATCCCACCGGTGAACGAGATGGTGATTGCGAACGTGCTACGGCAGTACGCGCACCAGCCCGGCTTCTTCGCCCTGCAGCTGCTTGAGAACTACAGCAGTGTGAATTCCGGGGCGGCTGGCGTGCGGTGCGGGATCGCGGCGATGGTTGACGACCTCGGGGCGAGCGACGTGCTCGACAGAGCCGGGCTCGGCGCGGTGGCTGCAGAGGTGGCGGTGCGCAGCGTGCGCATGCACATGGAGACGACCAAAACCACCTCCCGGAACCACGCGAGGCTGCGGTATGCGCGGCACTGGAAGGTTGCTAGGAAGAGGGAGACGATCAGGGGGAAGGTCGAGGAGTATATGGCGAGGAGGAGCCGGCGCGGGGTAGGGTGGATCAGCCGCGTGGATGCCGTGCTCGTTGATGGGTTCTACGAGGGTGTGATTATGAATTCGAGGAGGGGCAGGAGGAGAGGAGGAGGAGCACACCACGGGCTGGTGTATCCGCGGCTGGGTGGTGGGTTTTCCAACGTTGTGCTTGCCGGTACGGAGATCCCGGGCGACGGCGAGCCCGAGGTGAGCAGTGAGCAGATGCAGGTGCTGGAGGAGGCGTATTTCGGGGTGGTGCAGCAGGACGCGGAGGGGGACGAGGAGTCAGGGGAAGACGATCCAATCTACGACAGCGATAACGACAACGACAACGACAACGACAACAACCACAGCGAACTACTGAGCGACTCGGACCTGGACAACATATAAAGCAAAAAAGGTAAATTCAACTAGCTAGAATATTTGTGAAAAAATCCGCGTCATCTTCCAGATTCTCCTTAACGATATCCAGCCCACCCTGGAACTCGCCATTAATGTACAACTGCGGGAACGTGGGCCAGTCCGAGAAGCCCTTCAGCCCCTGTCTCACGTTGTCATCCTTCAGGATATCGAAAAAGCCAAACCGCACCTGGTGCTCCCTCAGAATAGCCACCAGCTGGCGCGAGAACCCGCACTGTGGCGAGGCCGGGGTACCCTTCATGAAGAGCATCACGGGCGCGGCCGAGGTGAGTTTCTTCAAGCGGTCCTGGAGCTGCTCGGGGGTCTCGTCCTCGTCCTCGTTCTGCGAGGCCGCGGGTGTTATAGTGGCCGGTGGCAGCGACGCGGATGTGGTTTTGGCGGTGGTGGTGGTGGTGGGCTTATCGGAGAACTGGGCCAGGGCAGCGACAAACTCCTTGGGGTCTGCGCCCGACAGCTCCTTCAGGATGGTGCCGTTTCTGATGAGGACAAAGTAGGGGACGGCGCTGACGTCGAACAGCTCGGAGATCTCGGCGTGGTTGTCTGCGTTGATCGAGAGGAAGAGCGTGGACTTGTTTGACTCGGCCAGGGTCGCGACAACGGTGTTCATCTGGATACAGGGAGGCGCCCAGGGCGTGTGGAAGTAGAGCGCAATGAGGCGCGCGGGGGGCACGTCGGTGGTGAGCCTCGTGAAGTGGTCCTGCGACTCTATCTCTATCGCCGACATTCTGTGTTCTGTGTTGTTGTTTCTCTCTCTGGCTGTGGTGGTGTCTGTGGTTGTTCTGTAGCTGTTCTCTCTGTCTCCGTGTGTCAGCTCCGTTAAAATTGGCCGGGGGTCGTGCGATGGCGCAAGATTTGCTCGATCAGCAGAATTCGGCGGTGTGCGATTTGCTGGGCGCTCTACGGGCTCGTGTTTACGTGGTTATACTTATATTAAGTGAGTATGTTGGTGCGGATGCGCGTGCCGGTGTTTCTGGCTATCCTCCCGGGTTTATCTCTGGTGGTTGTGGTGGTGGTGGCGTGTCTGTGTCTGTAGTGGTGGTTGTCACCTCTCACCAGTGGTCTCCTTCAGCTCGCGGTTCCGCTCCTCGGCCTCCGGCTTCAGCTTCAGCGGCTCCGTCTCTCTGAACGTGATCTTGACCGACGTCTGCACCGGGTTCCCCTGGCTGTCCAGCTTGGGCGGCTGCCACCTGATCAGCTGGTAGTCGCGCATCAGGTACACTCCCAGGGCGCCTCCCGACACGAGGCCGATGGCGAGCACGACGAACCGCTGGAACGACGACGGCGACGATGGCAGGTTGTTCATATTGCCTGGAATCTGCTATATAGTAGTAGAAGAGTAGAGTAGAGTAGTAGTAGTAGTAGAGAAGTAGCCAAAGAGTAGCAAAAGAGACAGAAACACGGGCACAGAACCGGCGGACTCCACAGAGAGCGCAGCCAGAGACAGAGAGACATTCACAGCAGGACAGCTGGACAGCTGGACAACACCCCCGGGTATCACAGGTATCAAGATCAGAACAGAGCACACAATGTCCCTGCCCAAGAGGATCATCAAGGTGTGTCTCTTTGTCTTCCCCGTTTTCTGCTCTCGTCGTTGAACATGACTAACACCCAGCCTCCCAGGAGACCGAGCGTCTGGTGTCTGACCCCGTACCCGGGATCACCGCCATTCCGCACGAGGACAACCTGCGCTACTTCGACGTGACCATCGAGGGGCCCTCGAGCTCCCCCTACGAGTCCGGCATATTCAAGCTGGAGCTGTTTCTGCCCGATGACTACCCGATGATTGCGCCCAAGGTGCGGTTCCTCACCAAGATCTACCACCCCAACATCGATAGACTCGGCAGAATCTGCCTGGACGTTCTGAAGGGTGAGTATTGGAGTTGTTTGGCGGTTGTTGTTATGCTGCTCGTTACTAACTAACTTCTACAGCCAACTGGTCGCCGGCACTGCAAATAAGAACGATTCTGCTGTCGATCCAGGCTCTGCTGGGCGCACCCAACCCAGTGAGTACCACCAAAAAAAATATGTGTCCAAAATAACACCCGACTAACAACCTCCACCGCAAACAGGACGACCCGCTCGCCAACGAAGTCGCAGAAGAGTGGAAGAGCAACGAGTCCAACGCGATCGCAACGGCGCGCGAATGGACACAGCGGTACGCCGCCGCTGCCTGAATGACACCTCTCGGGTCAACCGAGCTACACCGGAGTATATATACATACCGCTTACTTACTGCTACACACACTCTCCAATATACCTCCCACCCGTGCTCTTGCTGTATAATATCTAGCCAACTCTTAGAAAAAATGGGATATCCAACACCGCTGGGCGGCGTCACTCGCCGTATCACCGCCGGGGTGTACACCCACTCGACGCCGTTCATGGTCCTCGGGCGCATCAACGTCGGAGCGCGCATGTCCGTGATCAAGCCTTCGGCAACCTCGTCCAACTTCATCATCTACTCGACGATCCCGTACACACCAGCGGTGATTGAGTCGCTGCAGACCGCGATCGAGGCCGACGGCGCCGTACGCCACGGCGAGTCCTGGCTGAACCACGTCAGCCACATTGTGATTCCGGACCGCACTCACACGCTGGCGGTGAAGGGTTACACCGACATCCTCCCCGGCGTGGTTGTTGTTGGCCCCGAGAGTGCACCCGTGCCGACGACTGTCACGTTCACTGCACAGCAGGGCGGGAGGACGCTGGGGCGCGACGCGCTGCTGAGCAGCGACGACGGCCCCGGGTTCAATGCCGAGAGAGACGCGGACGTTGTCTCCGCATTTGAGTTTGCGTACATCCCCGAGCACTCGGGCGCGGAGGTTGTGCTGTTCCACCGCGCGTCGCGCACGGTGTTCGAGGGCGACGCGCTGTTCAACCTGCAGTCGCGCGGCCACCAGGCAAGCTACACGGATACGTGCAACGAGCAGTTTGTGCACACCGGTGCGAGCTTCCTGACGGGCTGGGTGCACCCCGGGACGTGGCTCTACGGGGTGGTGAGCGGGAGGTTGACGAAGGTGACTCCACAGAGCAAGGCGGTGCACTCTGCGATTGTGAACAACTGGGACTTTGACCGGATCGTCATGTGTCACGGGGATGTGATTGAGAGGGACGGCAACAAGGTGTGGGCGGATGCTTATGCTGCCTTTCTAGAGTAGTTCTCTCTCTCTACGGCCCCTCTTCCTCGGAACCCGAGTTCTGTACATAGTTCTGTACATAGTGTTCATCGACTTCTGTACATAGTGCTCATATCGAAATTCTGTACATAGTGTTCATATCGAAATTCTGAGTAACTATAGAGCGACAACAGATACAGCAGATAACGTATTGATGCTCATAGTCCAGCTCAAACGACAAAGCGGACCCCACAGGGTACAGTCGGTCCATAAAGCCGAGGTAAAAAACAAGAACCTGACAAGACTGACATGTGTCGCCGAATTTCATATATCGAAGGAGAAATCTGTAAATAGCGCCGCGTTCCTGATTATGAAACCTTCTCACAAGAATCACCGCCGCGCCAAAGAACTGGAACTGACCGTCTCCGGAAGAATTGACACTTCTCAGCAACAAATATGCATTTGACTTCACGTACACTCCATTCTCATTGATCTCGTCCTCTTCATTGACGGAGTTGGCGCCTGGGGGTGATGATGGTCCAGACGAGCTGGTGATTGCAGGACGTGCGACGGAATACATCTGTGTGCCTGGTTTTCTCCATCGAAGATCCGTAATTGACACGGCCATCCTATGGGAATTCTTCACTCTTCTATACTCGCGCCGGAGTGCCTTCTGGCACACCCTCCGATCTTATCTGTCGTGGTTGGAGTCTACTGGATCTTATCCGTTGAGTAGCTCATCCGCAAGTGTTGTCAGGAGGTCATATATGGAGCTTCTCCGTTCAGCTGGGCTCCCGTCTGGCAGCGCATTGATGATGATCGCATGTACGGCTCTGGGAGATCCTACTCCTTGAAAGCAAAGCTTGTGCTTGCAGCGATGGCGTCGCTCTCGGGGTGATCTGAGGGCGTATTACTGTGCTGTGACGTGCAAGCTGAAGAAGTTGATCCAGCGCAGTGACTGAAAACCAGCGCTTATTGAGAAGCAGCTCTGATGTTATCATTTGAGGTAAAATATGTTCTGATACAAAAGTTTTTTCTTTTTTATTTTCTCGTAGCGCTATTTTTACTTTTCTGCTCTGGGAGGGCCTTGGAGAGTTGATCTGTGTCTGTTTGTGGTCGTTTGCAAGACAATGGGTCTTACCCCAGTTTACTTCTCTGTCCCTCGCTCTTCCTCACTTCTCTCACCACAACACCCGAGCAAGCACATAGCCAAAAAGAATGATTTTTACGGAGAGCGACCGCAGGATCATCTCAGAGAACCCTCTTGATTTTGAAGCTTATTCGCTTCTAGGGTTGTACGAAGCTGGCGACACTCCGGAAAAAGAGAAGGTTGTGGAGCTCCTCTTAGCTCTAATCGGGACTCAAGCGGCAGGTTTCCTCGCTTTACCAGACAGAGGCGGCAACTTGAGGCTCGAAATGCACTCCATGCGAGATGGTCTCCGGAAAGGCCAGATAGAACCCGCCCTGTTTCAGCATCTGGCCGACGTGATTGTCAACAGATCAGGCGACTGTGCCATTTGGGAGGCAGTCTTCGCCCTCATCAGCACTATCTACCCGCCGCCGTCAGCACGGCCCTGGACTTCTCCGACCCGCTCCGCGACACCTGTTAGGTGTAGTTCGAATGCACTTGGCGACACCGAGAAATGCGCCGAGGTCGAAAACCGGCTTTTCGATGAGATCAAAGACTGCACTTTTGGCCATGTTGAGGGCTTCTACGAGAAATACTTTTTCAACCAAAGGACCTGGACAAAGCAGCAAGACGAAATGCTGAAGAAAATGATGGAAAGGTATTCCGGAAAAAAGTGGATGGAATTTCCCTCAGAGGCGGAAGAGACGAAAATCTGGAAGTGGCTCTGCTCATTACAAGATTACGCCCTGGGCGGTGCGCTAAACAAGCTTTGCAGAACCACAAATGCTAACCAGTTTGAGGAGCGGGTGGGCCAAATTGATTATTTTCTCCAGGCCAATAAACCCCTTCTTGAATCGGACGAATCAATGGAAACTACATCAGGGAAGAAAGAAGAGAACAGCTATTCCTACAAGAACGTTCTCGTTGTCGGAGAGCACAAGAAGTCTGACAGAAAGAACTTCAAGCGGAATCTTCTTCAGTTGACACGGCATGTGCGGGGCGTCTTTGCCGACCAGCCCACCCGAAGATTCATCCACGCGTTCCTGCTCTGCGGGACCACGCTGGAAATCTTTATCTTTGACCGGGCTGGTCCGTACTCAGCGACCCCGTTCGACATCCACGAGGAACCGGCGAAATTTGCACGCGTGCTCATTAAGTATGCAACAATGGGTCCCGGTGAGATGGGCTTGGACACGTAC